>VYZV01044433.1:25214-54046 GCA_013401275.1 Pandion haliaetus
ACTCTGGGTCCCTTGACCCTTTTTGCCCCCTCCTGTAGCATGAAACAGGGAAGAGTACTGATACTACAACCCTGAACAGCCATGTCCTCTCTTCTTACCCTTGGTCTTACAATTTATGAAAAGAGAACAAGACAATGGAGGGAGTTCTGGGTTTTATTTATCTGTATGTGTATATCTATATGAAAGAATATGAGAATATTCTGTATGTGTATATACTTAAAAGAATATGAGATGGTAGGTTTGTGGGGAAGATGAGTGTCTGGAAGAAACATAGGGATAGAGTCCAAGAGGCAAAGACAATGGCCTCAAACAAAAATGAATGAAAGAAAAATTTTAGGAAAAAAGCCAAAGTAACTGAGGAAGGAAAATAACATTGCTCCTCTATGTTTGCTTCATTATAGCGCACGTGGTTCTGACAAAGGCAGTCATGTAATATTTAACTGACATCTCTGCTTTATTTATTATTTATTTACTGGTGACTAATATTATTGTTTCCTATTTTTACCCACTTTCAAAAGCCAAAGGGACTTTGATAAGACCTGTTAATTTCAGATACTGCCTCGTTAAAAAAAAAAAGAGAGACACACTTGCAAGACTGTTAAGAAAAACCTAATGCATACGTCCAAACAATTCTGATGCTTCTAAGAAGTGATAGCCTTAGACTGGAACTAGTTTTCTTCTCTCATGAAATAAACACCCCTTGAGATTGAGATATGCCAGTGCAGGTACAGACCCTGTTGTATCCTGCAGCCTTACCTCCCCAGACCAGGGGAGCCATTGCCACTGAAGCCATAGTCAATAACTATAGCCTTTTAAAAATGGGGTTGAAGATTGCTTTGCAAGATCTATTTAAGAATTTATCTCAGGAAGGATGCTGTTTCTTAACACATGTTGAAAAACTAGTCTACAGAGAAGAAGATGCAAAACTAAACTGAAACCAATGCACAGATCTATAGCTATATTTTTTCACTGTCTTGCAAATATGACACTGTTCTTGCCATTAATAGGGGTGCTTGAAATTAGAGATCTTTGACCCTTCAAGCCCTTTCAATATTATTGCCTTCTGAGCATTTTATAGCTATTTTCTGTCTTACAGAATTGCTCTGGTTTAGAATTGTTTTCTCCTAGATGCAAAAAATTCAGTTTGCTTGCACTTTTCTGGCTTTTATGCCACTGTTTGACTTCTCAGTATTTCTGACTTGACTAGGTCACTTTACTTTCAATGGATGTCTTCAACGGAGGTAGCTGAAGGATCTTTTTTAGTATTAGTACTGACTATAGTTTGTGAGTTTGTGTAGCTTTGTTATTAAGGAAAGTGATAGCAAATAAGTTTTAACTCTGATTCTTTCAAAAGCCACAGTCCAGACACTTCACTCAGGCAAAAGAAAAAAAAAAAGAAAGAGACGCTCTTTTGATAATGTGATCAAACAGTGGTTTTCAGAAAATCAGCAGTTCAGAAGTTTTACTGGGAACCTTCATTCATGGCTCTGGTCACCAATATGTCTTTTTTCTTTCTTTTTTTTTTTTTGTTGTGCTTCTCCTTCATTGTTTAATTTATACAACAGCAAGGTTTTACATGAAAGTAAATCAAATATCAAATTATCACAACTAGCAAATTGTCAAACTATATCTAGCATAGACGATAGCAATAAAACAGAAACAAAAATTATTTCAGAAATACAATATAAATAGAAATAAAGGCCTCATATTTCTGCTTTTAAAGTGGCTTTCATAAAATAAAAATAGTGATATTATGACTTCTGTTTTGGTTGCCACAATGGTACCTGTTACAGACAGCAGGGACTAAATGGAAGTACTAGATGGTCTTTAAAGTGGTAAATAAAGGTTTTATTCCAATATATCACTGAAATGCCAGTGAACACTTGTAAAGTTAAAGGTTTTATTCCAATACATCACTGAAATGCCAGTGAATATGTGGTAAAGTTCTGTAAGAATCTGACAATCATAGCAGATTGTCAGATGTAAGAGCTGAAAATGCTAGCACAGATTCCATGCAGTTACTGAAATTAAGGTAATGAGAATCAAAGAATCATAGAATGGTTTGGCTTGGAAGGGACCTTAAAGATCATCTAGTCCAACCCCTCCCTGCTATGGGCAGGGACATCTCTTACTAGATCAAATTGCTCAAAGCCCTGTCCAACCTGACCTTCAACACTTCCAGGGATCGGGCATCCACAACCTCTCTGGGCGACCTGTTCCAGTGTCTCAGTATCCTTATCTTAAAAAAATGTCTAGCTTATGCCCAGTCTAAATCTACCTTCTTTCAGTTTAAAACTCTTGCCCCTTGTCCTGTCACTACAGGCCCTGGTAAAAAAGCTCTCTCCGTCTTTCTTATAATATACTGAAAGGCCACAATAATGTCTACCTGGAGCCTTCTCTTCTCTAGATTGAACAACCCCAACTTTCTCAGCTTTTCTTCACAGGAGAGGTGTTCCAGCCCTCTGATCATCTTCGTGGCCCTCCTCTGGACCCACTCCAACACGTCCATGTCTTTCTTCTGCTGGGGACTCAAGAGCTGGATGCAGTATTTCAGGAGGGGTCTCATGAGAATGGGGAAGAATCACCTGGCTTTCTGTGCTGCAAGCATATATTGCTATTTCATGTCCAATTTTTCATCCACCACTATCCCCCAGTCCTTCTCTGCAGGACTGCTCTCAATCCATTCTTCCCCCAGCCTGTATTGATATGAGGGATTGCCCCGACCCATGTACAGGACCTTGCACTTGGCCTTGTTGAACTTCATGAGGTTCACATGGGCCCACTCAAGGCTGTCAAGGTCCCTCTGGATGGCATCCCTTCTCTCTAGCAAATCAACTACACCACTCATCTTGGTGTCATCTGCAAATTTGCTGATGGTGCACTCAATCCTATTGGATAGGTCTTTAATGAAGATATTAAATAATATCTATGCATATAAATATCTGAAGGAGGGTGCAAAGAAGACAGGGACAGGCTCGTTTCAGTGGTTCCCAGGGGCAGGACAAAGCAACGGGCACAAACTGAAGCACAGAAGGTTCCCTGTGAACATGAGGAAACACTTGTTCACTGTGAGGATGACCAGGCACTGGCACAGGTTACCCTGAGAGGTTATGGAATCTCCATCCTTGGAGATATTCAGAAGCCCTGTGGACATGGCCTTGGGCAATCAGCTCTAGCTGACTCTGCATGAGCAGAGGGATTGGACCAGGTGATCTCCAGAAATCTCTTCCAAAGTCAAACACTCTGTGTTTCTGTAGTAGATAGTATCATACCAAAGTCTCATACAAATCGTGTCTAAAGATTATTAATGAGTTTGCAATTTCAAGGAATCCAAAGTTAGAAAATTCCAAAATGAAGATGGTCTATACAATGACAATTCAACTCACAAATATACCACATAAGGCAATCTTTAGTTATACCGTGCACAGAATGGATTAGGATTTCAGTGGTTTACTTTCCTTATCGTTTAAAGTGTGGTCTAGTATTTAGGGGTACATATTACTCAGAATTAATTTCAGATTTAATTTTTTAATGATATTATTTTCATAATAATGTCTTGTAATAGTAAAACTTCAGTCAAATAATTTTAAAATTATGAACCAAATCACTGAGAGATCAAAAGTATCCAAAGAATTTGAAATGCTCACTTAAGTGAAGTCTTACAGGCCTAACATGGAATTTTTCTGGGAGATGGAATAATATCTTTCTTGACAGAGTTATAGATACATTACTAAATTAACTGCAACCAAACACCATGGGTGCTACATGGACTCTTCAGAGCGTATTCTACTAATTTCAGAAAAGGCATCTGCACATGTGTTTGCATAAAAATGTTATCTGTAGGCTTTATTTTTCCAATGTAGTTAGAAATTATTGAAAGAAAAGTAACAATGAAAAAGAGCAAGGACCTGCCACTGAAAATTTCATCCTGAATTCCTGAAATGTCATAAAACTTTAACCACATAAAAAAATGAGTTTTGTAGTATAAATTGTTGGGCATACTCTGGTTTTTACATTTTTCTAACTTTAATTAACAAATCCTGGTAAAAATAGTGTCTTATTGCTCTATAATAATTTAGGTTTACTTCAGTATAAACCCCAGCAGAATGCAAATAGAGAGGAAAAACAANCATCACTGAAATGCCAGTGAATATGTGGTAAAGTTCTGTAAGAATCTGACAATCATAGCAGATTGTCAGATGTAAGAGCTGAAAATGCTAGCACAGATTCCATGCAGTTACTGAAATTAAGGTAATGAGAATCAAAGAATCATAGAATGGTTTGGCTTGGAAGGGACCTTAAAGATCATCTAGTCCAACCCCTCCCTGCTATGGGCAGGGACATCTCTTACTAGATCAAATTGCTCAAAGCCCTGTCCAACCTGACCTTCAACACTTCCAGGGATCGGGCATCCACAACCTCTCTGGGCGACCTGTTCCAGTGTCTCAGTATCCTTATCTTAAAAAAATGTCTAGCTTATGCCCAGTCTAAATCTACCTTCTTTCAGTTTAAAACTCTTGCCCCTTGTCCTGTCACTACAGGCCCTGGTAAAAAAGCTCTCTCCGTCTTTCTTATAATATACTGAAAGGCCACAATAATGTCTACCTGGAGCCTTCTCTTCTCTAGATTGAACAACCCCAACTTTCTCAGCTTTTCTTCACAGGAGAGGTGTTCCAGCCCTCTGATCATCTTCGTGGCCCTCCTCTGGACCCACTCCAACACGTCCATGTCTTTCTTCTGCTGGGGACTCAAGAGCTGGATGCAGTATTTCAGGAGGGGTCTCATGAGAATGGGGAAGAATCACCTGGCTTTCTGTGCTGCAAGCATATATTGCTATTTCATGTCCAATTTTTCATCCACCACTATCCCCCAGTCCTTCTCTGCAGGACTGCTCTCAATCCATTCTTCCCCCAGCCTGTATTGATATGAGGGATTGCCCCGACCCATGTACAGGACCTTGCACTTGGCCTTGTTGAACTTCATGAGGTTCACATGGGCCCACTCAAGGCTGTCAAGGTCCCTCTGGATGGCATCCCTTCTCTCTAGCAAATCAACTACACCACTCATCTTGGTGTCATCTGCAAATTTGCTGATGGTGCACTCAATCCTATTGGATAGGTCTTTAATGAAGATATTAAATAATATCTATGCATATAAATATCTGAAGGAGGGTGCAAAGAAGACAGGGACAGGCTCGTTTCAGTGGTTCCCAGGGGCAGGACAAAGCAACGGGCACAAACTGAAGCACAGAAGGTTCCCTGTGAACATGAGGAAACACTTGTTCACTGTGAGGATGACCAGGCACTGGCACAGGTTACCCTGAGAGGTTATGGAATCTCCATCCTTGGAGATATTCAGAAGCCCTGTGGACATGGCCTTGGGCAATCAGCTCTAGCTGACTCTGCATGAGCAGAGGGATTGGACCAGGTGATCTCCAGAAATCTCTTCCAAAGTCAAACACTCTGTGTTTCTGTAGTAGATAGTATCATACCAAAGTCTCATACAAATCGTGTCTAAAGATTATTAATGAGTTTGCAATTTCAAGGAATCCAAAGTTAGAAAATTCCAAAATGAAGATGGTCTATACAATGACAATTCAACTCACAAATATACCACATAAGGCAATCTTTAGTTATACCGTGCACAGAATGGATTAGGATTTCAGTGGTTTACTTTCCTTATCGTTTAAAGTGTGGTCTAGTATTTAGGGGTACATATTACTCAGAATTAATTTCAGATTTAATTTTTTAATGATATTATTTTCATAATAATGTCTTGTAATAGTAAAACTTCAGTCAAATAATTTTAAAATTATGAACCAAATCACTGAGAGATCAAAAGTATCCAAAGAATTTGAAATGCTCACTTAAGTGAAGTCTTACAGGCCTAACATGGAATTTTTCTGGGAGATGGAATAATATCTTTCTTGACAGAGTTATAGATACATTACTAAATTAACTGCAACCAAACACCATGGGTGCTACATGGACTCTTCAGAGCGTATTCTACTAATTTCAGAAAAGGCATCTGCACATGTGTTTGCATAAAAATGTTATCTGTAGGCTTTATTTTTCCAATGTAGTTAGAAATTATTGAAAGAAAAGTAACAATGAAAAAGAGCAAGGACCTGCCACTGAAAATTTCATCCTGAATTCCTGAAATGTCATAAAACTTTAACCACATAAAAAAATGAGTTTTGTAGTATAAATTGTTGGGCATACTCTGGTTTTTACATTTTTCTAACTTTAATTAACAAATCCTGGTAAAAATAGTGTCTTATTGCTCTATAATAATTTAGGTTTACTTCAGTATAAACCCCAGCAGAATGCAAATAGAGAGGAAAAACAAACAAACAAATAAAAAATGCCTTATTTTTTAAAGATACAGCTTGGAAAGAAAAAAATATATACTAAAACTGAGGATTTTGCTATCAGACTCAAGCAGATGTACTGCTTTCTTCTGCTTCTGTCATCATTGCCTCTGTAATGTAGGTATTCATGATGTATCTCATTTGCCACAGTATCTGGCAGATCATAATTTTAAAAGTGACAACAAAATATTTACTGTCACAGAGCATGTATGTTTCTTTTTACTGCATGCAACTCTGTGTATTACATACTACCTCGATTTCCTTGTATGCAAAGCATGTGATTTAAATCACGGAAAGTTTAAAATTTGTCATATCTCACCTTTTATGAGTGAAGCTCAAATTTATTTCTAAAAATTAAGAATGAGTGTGAGAAATTCTCTTTGTTTTCAACTAAAAAAAATAAATTATTTTGTCATCAAATGGCTTATATCACTTGGTGTGAGGGGAAAAAATAATCATTGCTATATTCTTTCTTCAGCTGCAGATAGATGTACTCCATTCAAATAAATTTGTTTGCTTACAATAAGTCTGGGAAAAATTCTGGACTTCTTTTCTCCATATTTCTTTAACTAGAGAAGTATCTGAGAATGAAACTTCCATTTTTGTGATTCTGACCTTCATATTTAAATTTAAATATATTATTACCTACCTTTGATTATGTGCAAACATTCTCATAAGTGGGTGTTTTGAACTATGTTGTGCTATGTAATTTACAATTAGTATTTTTAAATTACTAAGCAGGTCGGCAAATGTCATAAGTATATATACTTGTCTATATTTATTGCATATTATGTTTCAATGCACACAGCATTCCAGAAGTTGATCAATATTTTGAATAATTTGGCATGTAATCTAATATCTTACTAACTCCCTAAAGTCCAGATGAGATAATATTCTACGCAAAATTTCTTTAAAGATATGCTGTGCAGGGCAGCATTTTTTATGTATGTCATGGATATTTTTGTTATATGTTCTGCCATTGTTTACAGTGTTAGTCAGAATTATATTTTTTTTCCTCCTCAGAATATTGTAAATCAAAAGTCTATGACCAACCCCAGGACAAAAAAGATGGCTGAAGACTTAATTCATAGGCCACTAAATCAAGAGTACTGCATCACCTCTGCTGTGATCAGCTGACTGTGAACAGGCTTATATTTGGAAAGAAATTTAACAGGAACCATTAAAACATAATTTACATTTAATGCTAGACTTTAGCTTGTGTTTCCCTAGTCCTAGATGCTCTCCTTGATACTATATTTTACTGTCTTAAAACCATGTGAGGATAAAGTAAAAAGGACAAATGAAAAAAAAAGGAAAAGTAACATTTTTGAACTTCCAGGAGTTAGATAGAATCCTTCTAAACTCTTAAGAAATTGGTCATACCCAGCGGGATATGACCCACTGAATCTGAATTAATTGAGATTAAAAGCCGTGGTATCAGTGTAAAAGTCACCCTCCAAATAGAATATGATATGGAAAATCAAAATATAATCCCTAATTTATATAGTAAGTAGTCTTATACAAATTACATTAATGTGGTGTTTCAACTCTATTCACCTAAATGCAGATGTCTACAAAGCAACCCATATAGCTCACCAAATGTAGATATGTACTTCAGGGTGGGTTAAATAGCTTTCCAGAATCCACCTACTGTTTTCTAGTGCATGGAGTATAATGAGCTCTTAGATACCTAGTTCATGTATATACACCTACATTTAGGTGATGAATCTGGAGTTCATTCCCACTCTTAATGAGTAACTGAAATTTCCTCTTTCTCATATTTTCTGGTTTTGCACTTTTTGGAAAGTTTCGTTGAGATTTTTATGTTTGTATCTCTGAGCTCTCAAGGGTAATATCAGTAGCATGTATGCATGACTAAACATGCAGACTTGCTCCTTCTTTTGATATAACTTGTCTATACCACTCACTTTTAAGTTTCTTAAATATTTACTGTTGCTGGCATCATATTGAGCCTTCATCTAGAAAAGACTAAATCAACTCTCATCTGCATGTTGCAGAGTGAAAAAGGACCATATATTGACTTATTTTGGTGAAACTTGATGTATATAAATGCAGTCTATAGCAGGTATGTTTTAAAAACTGGTTAATGGAGTAATTCATAAACACTAATACTAACACAAGTCAATGAAGGTTTCATTTCATTGTTTAGCTGTGGTCACTTTTTATCACAGTATAGATAAAAGACTCGTTAGCTTTCTGTCATGCAGGTAATGGCAAAAAAACCAGCTAAAACTCAGCCAGTAAAAGACAAGATACCAAATCCGAAACCTGATTACTAAAGAACAAAGAAAAAAGAGTGACTGCAATGGAAGCACTGCAAAGCAAGGATAGCAATCTGGCTGCATGATACGCATATGGTGAGGCTTATTATGTAAATTGTGGCCAGGACTCCTTTACAAAGAACATAGACAAGGAACGCAGATCAAAATGACTATAAAATACAATTTTAGCTGGCATCCAGACTATGTATTTTAAGTGAATCTCCCATTTGTCTTCAGTTACTGTGCTTCAGTCCAGATTGTAGAGCAGTCTCGGAGGGCATGAACTGAATTCCTTTCAGTAAACTGGAAGGTGCAATTCAGGGGCACTTCAGCTACAAATGGGTGTTCAGTGCATGTACCAGATTGTACCTTGTCAAAAGATTAAAAAAAAAAAGAATACCCTTAAATTTATATAGTATTGACATCAGGTCTCCATCATCAACTGCTTCACTCTATACAGCCACTTCTATTTGTCCAGTTACTCTGACAGACGTTGCCAAAGCTGTTACTTCTGTATTGGGTTTGTGTGGCACGATTTTGGGGGGAAGGGGTGGCTTCTGATGAGAGCTGCTAGAAGCTTCCCTTATGTCGGATAGAGCCAATAACAGCTGGCTCTTAAGACGGACCCACCGCCAGCCAAGGCTGAGCCCATCAGCAATAGTGGTAGCACCTCTGTGATAACATATTTATGAAGGGAAAAATGTTGTGGGACTCAGTAATGGCAGCCAGAGAGAGGAGTGAGAACATGTAAGAGAAACAACCCTGCAGACACCAAGTTCAGTGAAGAAGGAGGGGGAGGACGTGCTCCAGGCGCTGGAGCAGAGATTCCCCTGCAGCCCATGAAGAAGACCATGGTGAGGCAGGCTGTTCCCCTGAAGCCCATGGAGGACTCCACACCAGAGCAGGTGGGTGCCTGAAGGAGGCTGTGACCCAGTGGGAAGCCCACGCTGGAGCAGGCTCCTGGCAGGACCTGTGGACCCTTGGAGAGGGGAGCCCACACTGGAGCGGGTTTTCTGGCAGGACTTGTGACCCTGTTACCGAAATCCGGAATAAACTCCTTAACAGCAATGAGAAGTTAAGAAGCAGGCACTCCTTTATTGCAGCGCTGGGCACACGGGGGATCGCTCCACCTATCGTGTGCACCTGTTTAGTCTAATTATACAGGTTAAATACACTTCTGTTATACATATTCATTAAGTTTCTGGGAAGTATCATGCATATTCATTAAATTTCTGGGAAGTCTTTAGCATATGCAAATGTCCTTTACACATGCGCATTGAAGGTCTCTGGTGGTCTTCTAGAGTCCTCTGGTGGTCTTTCATAGTCTTCCTCACTTGTCCGCTTCTTGACCTTCTCTATGTGATTCTGCGCAGTTTGGTCCTTGGCAGGTAACTACAAGTTGCTTCATCCAACTTTTCTCAACTCTCATTAATTTTCACCACTATCTATATTAGTTAGCATAAAATATTTTCTTTCGAAATCTAACCTATTCAGTGATTGGTCCTCAGTTACACTATCTCAGTAACACTGTCAAGATAAACTTTGGTATCTAAATCAAATGGGGAAAGGTAAGAGGTTTCCAAGAAGCAAATCTTCTTGGCTTCTAATCAGCTAAGACAGTACAGTACTACACATTCTTTAAGTTCTTTAACTACTATAGTTACACTATAACTTTATATTTCTAAGATTTTAAAACCACCCTAACTTTTATATAATCATATTTGATTTCTTTTTCAAAATATATATAACAACCCCGTGGGGGACCAATGCTGGAGCAGTTTGCTCCTGAAGGACTGCACACTGTGGAAGGGACCCATGCTGGAGCAGTTCGTGAAGAACTGCAGCCCATGGGAAGGACCCACGCTGGAGAAGTTCATGGAGGACTGTCTCCCGTGGGAGGGACCCCACACTGGAGCAGAGGAAGAGTGTGATGAGTCCTGCCCCTGAGGAAGGTGAAGCGGCAGAAACAACATGCGATGAACTGATCGTAACCCCCATTCCCCATCCCCCTGTGCCACTGGGGGGGCTAGGTAGAGAATCCGGGAGTGAAGTTTTGCCCGGGAAGAAGGGAGGGCTGGAGGGAAGGTGTTTTGAGATTTAGTTTTATTTCTTACTGCCCTACTCTGATTGATTGGCAATAAATTAAGTTAATTTTCCCCAAATTGAGTCTGTTTTGCCTGTGATGGCAGTTGGTTAAGTGATCTCTCCCTGTCCTTATCTCGTCCTGGGAGCCCTTTGTTATATTTTCTCCCCCCTGTTTAGTTGAAGGGGGGAGTGATAGAATGGCTTTGGTGGGTACCTTGTGCCCAGCCAGGGTCAACCCACCACACTTTCTTTAGAGGACACAAATATTCAATCATTTTTCCTTTCCTCTTCTTTATATTTTTACTAACAGTAAATTAGTAGATAACATTTATATTTACATTCAATATCTAAATATATTTTCATTTAATATTAATATATTTTTTAACAGGCACTAATACTATGTTTGAGTGAAGGCATTAATGCTATATTGCAATGAATGAGGAGAAGTTACACTAAATACTCTGAAAGCCTATCAAAAGACCAGTTCATATGAACTGGGAGTGCAGGTGTGTCTCTGCTTATGCATCAAGGTGATTTGTTACAAATCTTATCTGATTGTCTGATCCAGGAGCGATATAAGTGAATTAGCATGATAATTGGCATGATTAGTGGTGTGTCAAACTGCTAAGTCCTATACAAAACCATATGGCGTAAGTCTCCCAAAAGTTAAAATGTTATCAAGAGCATTGTCCAAATGCCTTTTAAACACTGACAGGCTTGGGGCATCAACCACCTCTCTAGGGAGCCTGTTCCAGTGTTTGACCACCCTCTTAGTAAAGAAATGTTTCTTAACATCAAGGCTGAACCCCTCCTGGCTCAGCCTTGAACCATTCCCACGTGTCCTATCCCTGGATCCCAGGGAGAAGAGCTCAGAACCTCCCTCTCCAGGTCCCCTCCTCAGGAAGCTGGAGAGAGCAATGAGGTCGCCCCTCAGCCTCCTTCTCTCCAAACTAGACAAACCCAAAGTCCTCAGCTGCTCCTCACAGGACATTCCTTCCAGCCCTTTCACCAGCTTTGTTGCCCTCCTCTGGATGCATTCAAGGACCTTCACAACCTTCTTAAATTGTGAGGCCCAGAACTGCACACAGTACTCAGGGTGAGGCCGCACCAACAGTGCATACAGCGGAATAACCCCCTCTTTTGACCGGCTGGTTATGCCGTGTTTGATGCCCCCCAGGATGTGGTTTGCCCTCTTGGCTGCCAGGGCGCACTGCTGGCTCATACTGATCCTGCTGTCGACCACCACCCGCAGATCCCTTTCTGCAGGGCTGCTCTCCAGCCACTCCTCTACCCATCTAGTCTTGTGTCTGGCATTAACTCTGTCCTAGGTACAGAATCCAGCATTTGGACTTATTAAATCTCAACCCATTGATGACTGCCCCATGCTCCAATCCTTCTAGATCCCTGTGCAAGGCCTCCTGTGCCTCAAGAGAGTCAACAGCACTTCCCAGTTTGGTATCATCAGAAAACTTGCTAATGGTGCATTCAACTCCTGCATCCAGATAATTGATAAATATATTGTACAGAACTGGCCCTAGAATTGAGGCCGATTTGATCCTTATGTCTGGATAAATACCGCTTTTTACAAAAGAATACTGAATTAGGCTTAAGTACCACCTGGCTCATTTTTTCTTGTAACCAGAAGTGATTGTGTAGGAAAAGAATACAAAGGTATAAAAATAGGGCAGGTATGTCATGTTAATAGAAGAAAGTTGCTAGACCTCATGTCAATTTTTATTTTTATATAACTGTCCTATTCTTCTTAGTATTTCTCTCCAATTTTTTTGGCTTTTATTTTTTTGGTTTGGGGTTTTGTGGTGGTTTTTTCTTCCTCTAAACTTCTATCATTCTTGGTGCTGTGAAATGGACTTTCTCCATTTCTCATAGCATCTAAAATTGCACATAGCGTTCAGCAGAATCCTGTTTAGTGCCAAGCATTATCTACTGCATATTACATGTAAGATTTTATTTCAGAGATCCTAGATTATTACTTCCCTTTTTTGTAAGATCATTATATACTTAACCAGATTTAGTTAGTGACTCACAGTAACCCTGAGATTATAGCTACATATATAGATATTTTTCAGCCTACATTTCTACATATTGATTTCTACATTTCTATATTACTACATTTTGATTGTGCGTAAGAACAGATACTCCCTTTACAAGCATTATAAACTTATTAAACACTATGCTATCTATGTCTATAATATAAACAATGAGCAGAAGCAGGTCTAGCATGAAGACAGTACCCAGTGGTATTTAATATTCATGTTAAACAGATAATTTTTATTCTTTTAAAAGAGATAATAGCTTTTGTTTGACAAGATACATTCACAAAAAATCCTTACTAGGATCTGATTATCTCTCTTCTAGGCATTTAGAAATATATTTTAAATATGTTTTCCCAGAACCTAAGCAAAGAATGAAGTTACACCAACTCATTTATAATTCTTTGCAATCTTCTTTCTTCCTTCTTAATAGAAACTATGTTTCCCTTTCTCCAGTCATACAAGATTTCCTGTATCCTCTATAATTATGAGAAATATAATCACTGATGATGAAAGATAACAGTAGCCAGATGATACAATATTTCCAAATATTATTTTTCAAGTCTTAATGCCTAGTATAAAACACAATGTATGTCCTCTATCTTCACCTTCATAACTTTGCTCTGAAATCCTATTTTATTTTTAAAATTAACCTTATGGCATGCATGGTTATAACTGCCCTTTTGTGGAGGGCTGTGAAAGCACTGAAGACAACAGCCTTCTTCAAAACCTGTAATTTGTTCTTACCTGTTAAGTGGTCAACCTTCTTTTTACTTTTCTTTTTACTAAAAATTCTACTGGGTCAACCACAGTAAGTAAGTGTAAATCAGCTATAAATAGCATGTCCTAACCTTGAATATGGTTCAGATTGTCTTTTGTGTAAATTGCTTTGCTGTATAACACAGATTTTATGTTTCTAAACTGTGAAGCATGCCTTACAAAGCAATATTGTTTCTGAGTATTTTAAAGATAGTTTGAAATCACTAGCTAGAAAATCCTATGCTAATAAATACTCTTAGCACCCTCCACTTGACCTAAAATCCAGGAAAAACAGAGGGTTTAACTATTTTAACCACAGTACAGAAAGAAGAATTGGGATTGGAAAACATAGCAGGCTTTTATCCTATTACTTTCTCTTAATATTTCTCTTCTAATTAAAGCCATAAGAGGTTCTATTACCATAATGAGCAGGAGAGGGGGGAAGGGACACCCTTCCTCCAATTAAAAGGAATTGGTTCAACACCATTAATAACTCCTGAAAGCACTGAGTAATTGTGTTGCAGCTTTGTCCATGAAATGAATTCCTTGTTGAAGCAAAAAAGCATGTAATCTGTGAGAAAAAAGCAGTGACAATCAAAATATTTTTTTTTCTTTCTGTTTTCACTTCAGGGAAAGACTTTTTATAGATAAAAGCCAGTCCCTTTGCTTTATGTAATGCTTAGGCTTGTTTCTGGCTCCAAAGCAGGGGAGTGGCCTAAATAAAACTATATCCTTTGGCTGTAAAAAATAAGATAAATTATATAACATAAAGGATATTCAAATGATTATGAAAGTACTTAGCTAATATTTTTGCCTGAAGACATCAGACAAAATTAGTTAGGAACCCAGAATAAAAGTACAACATTACATATATTGGAGATTCCCTTCTAGGTAGAGGCTGAAATGAATAAATGAAATCCAGTACTTCCTAAAAATCATATCTTTATTTTCTACTTCTGATTCCTGACACAAAAACATTAAATTAAAAAATAAATTAAAAAATTAAAATTATTCCCTTTTTTTCTTCAAGAGAAGGCTATATGCTTTGAACATGTTTTACTATCAGTTACTCTGATTTTATATCATTTTAAGAATAGATTCTGTGACATTATTCCTGATTCAAAATAGTTTCATTAGGATCAGTTTATTGTGAAATTAACTAAAGAAAACAAAAGTAGAGTGTAATTACTGTAGGTAATTTCCATTCATTTAAGCTGGTCTTGTATTTTCTACTGGTTAAAGCAGTGCTTGCATTCTCTCTTCACTTAACAGAGAGAGGTATCTGCTCAGTCCTACCTGACTAATTTCCCTGTCCATATAAGGGTGTATGGAATCCTACAAAAGTATCATGATGCATGTATGCAAGAAAGACAAACTGTTGTCACACAGGGCATTCTCAGACTTCCACTTCTGTGTGTTCCAAATCACAGCTTTAAGATTCTTGTTTTGCAGATGCTTTTTATAAAAATTAGCAAAATACGTCATTATTTGTTATACTAACTAACTTCTATATGAAACAGAGCTGGAAACTAGGATTCCCTGCAAAGACCACTGCCCCTTGAGTAAGTAATTAATGCTGTTGACAATGCAGATCAGCCAATGAGATTTATAAATATGTGGTGACTTAGGAAATAAGTGTCATGGCTGCATTCATTTCCAGGCTGTGGAGGATTAGAAAAACAATTGATGCTTTTGATACATGGTGCAGTCTCGGTATCTTCAACCATAGACAGTTTCTCTAAAAAAAAATTAAATAGAATACTTCAGGTTTGACTGCAATGCAATGCAAGATATAAAGTTGTTCTTTGCTTTTTGTTTTGGTTTGGTTTGTTTTTAATATATAGATCAATACTCAGGAGGCTTTTCTGCTGCTTTTGCATGTTATAAACACATTTGTAATTATTATTCTGTACAGGTCTGCTTCTCAGGTGTAACTTCCTTAAAAAAAAAAAATCTTTCAGATTTGTTTTCTTATTCTGACTGACTGTGTTCCAAGATGAATCTAATTTCTGTCCCTCTCCCCTCCCAAGTAAGGCTAAACTCTCTAAAGCCTCTTTAATTTCACATGGTTGGTGTTTACTACAGGCTGCCCTATCAAGAGCAGCCTATTGATGAAGCCTTCTTACTCCAGCTACAGGAGGCATCACACTTGCAGGCTTTCATCCTGCTGGGGGACTTCAACCACCCTGACATCTGCTGGAAAAGTAGCATGGCGAGCTGTAGGCACTCCAGGAGACTCCTGGAGTGCATTGAGGATAACTTCTTAAGCCAGGTAATAGACAGTCGTGCCAGAGGGGATGCAATACTGGACCTGATGGTAACCAACGCAAGTGAGCTAATCAGTGATGTCAAGATTGGAGGCAGCCTGGGCTGCAGTGATCATGCACTGGTGGAGTTCACAGTCCTGAGGGATATGGGTCAGGTGAAGAATAAAGTCATGACCCTGAATTTTAGGAAAGCAAACTTCCAGGTGTTCAAGGAGTTAGTCAATAGGACCCCCTGGGAAACTACCCTCAGGGACAAAGGAGCAGAACAGAGCTGGGAGATCATTAAGGACGCTTTCCATAGAGTGCAAGAGCTCTCGATACCCAGGTGTAAGACATCAGGAAAGGAAGGCAAGAGACCAGCATGGCTGAGTCAAGCCCTCCTGGTCAAAGGGCAAGAAGGAATTGCACAGGCAGTGGAAGAAGGGACAGGTATCCTGGGAACAGTATAGGGGCACTGCTCGGTTGTGTAGGGATGGGGTCAGGAGGGCCTGGAGCTGAACTTGGCAAGGGACGCAAAGAATAACAATAAGGTATGTCAGCTAGAAAAGGAAGGTCAAAGAAAGTGTACCCCACTGGTGAACTTGACTGGCAAACTGGTAATAACAGACAAGGAGAAGGCTGAGGTACTCAACAACACTTTTGCCTTAGTCTTCACTAGCAACCTCTCTTCCCACACACCTTGAGTGGATGGACCGCAAGTGGGGGACTGGGGCAGCAAAGTGCCTCCTACTGTAAGAGGTCACGTTCGTGACCACCTGAAGAACCTGAACAAACATAAGCCTATGGGACCTGACGAGGTGCATCTCAGAGTCCTGGCAGAATTGGCTGATGTAGTTGTCAAGCCACTTTCCATGATATCTGAAAAGCCATGGCAGTCATGTGAAGTCCGTGGTGACTGGAAAAAAGGGAAACACTGCACCCATTTTTAAATAGGGTAGAAAGGAGGACCCTGGGAACTACCAACAACTCAGCCTGACCTCTGTGCCTGGGAAGATCATGGAACAGATCCTCCTAGAAGCTATGCTGAGGCACATGGAGGGCAAGGAGGTGATTTGAGAGAGCCAGCATGGCTTCACCAAGGGCAAGTCTTCCCTGACCAACCTAGTGGCCTTCTATGATGGAGTGACTGCATCAGTGGACAAGGGAAGAGCTATAGATGTCATCTATCTGGACTTCTGTAACGCCTTTGACACAGTTCCCTACAACATCCTTCTATCTAAATTGGAGAGATATGGATTTGATGGATGGACTGTTCGGTGGATGAGGAATTGGCTGGATGGTCACATCCAGATGGTAGCAGTCAATGGCTCAATGTCCAGATGGAGATCAGTGACGAGTGGTGTCCTTCAGGTCTCTGTGTTGGGATGAGTACTGTTTAATACCTTCATCAATGACATAGTGGGATTGAGTGCACCCCTAGCTAGTTTGCAGATGACACCAAGCTGAGTAGTGTGGTTGACATGCCTGAGGGATGAGATGTCATCCAGAGGACCTGGACAAGCTTGAGAATTGGGCCTGTGTGAACCTCATGAGNGCTCTGGAGTCCTCAGCAGAAGAAAGACATGGACCTGTTGGAGCAAGTCCAGAGGAGGGCGACAAAAATGATCAGAGGGCTGGAACACCTCTCCTATGAGGACAGGTTGAGATAGTTGGCATTGTTCAGCCTGGAGAAGAGAAGGCTCCAGGGAGACCTTATTGTGGCCTTTCAATACTTAAAGACAGTTTATAAGAAAGATGGGAACAGACTCTTTAGTAGGGCCTGTAGTGATGGGACAAGGGGTAATGGTTTGAAACTAAAAGAGGGTAGATTCAGACTAGGTATAAGGAAGAAATTTTTTACGATGAGGTTGGTGAAACACTGGTACATGTTGCCCAGAGAGGTGGTAGATGCCCCATCCCTGGAAACATTAAAGGTCAGGTTGGACAGGGCTTTGAGCAACCTGATCTAGTTGAAGATGTCCCTGCTCACTGCAGGGGGGTTGCACTGGATGACCTTTAAAGGTCCCTTCCAATACAAACCATTCTATGATTCTATAAAAGTTCACTTACTGGAGCTAACATTATAAAGAAAGAGGTTAGTATTGATAATATTACATCCCTTCACATGCTGGGAACCCCAACTTGTGCAGTCTTGAAGGGCTGCCAGTCAGGGTGTGGTACACGTGTGGAAAGGTTACTTGACATTTTGGTCTTTTGTGCTCTTACAAGATTTCTTAGAAGAGGACAACTCTACTCATCATTTTGACTGTCAGATAGAAAGGATGTTCACCTGAGAATTTATTGCTGCACTGTTAAATAAAGGCAAGGACACACAGGTGGCTTAATAGCTGGTACCAAGCCGGACCTGCCTGCAGGCTCCTCTGTTACAAGGAGATGGCCAAGTACGTTCTGCAGCTGAAGGATGTGAGCAGCACAAGACAGGCCTGTGCCTGGTCAGGTTACCAGTTATGTGGACCACTATGTCCTCCATGAACAACTAGCTTCCAGTCAATATCAATACATCCATGCACATTGGATGAAACTAAAAAAGCTTCTCACCATTTAACAGTCTTTTTCCACTTGGATGATCATTAAGTGGTCCATCCAAAATGGAAATGTTCCAAAGCATAACACTTGAAAAGCAATAAGAGAGGGGGTGACAGGGGAGGGGACAGGGGAGCAGATCTCATGACGGTCTTCATTCTGTGTATTTTATATTTCCCACATCCTCATTTAAGCAAAACATATTCCTGTAAAACCAGGAGTTTGGAGGAAGGAAATTTTTTTGTATCAGCTCTGCTGAGAATATAGTTTGTACTGACTTCTTATGAAGGTGTTGTTCAGCAATCTTTGTGTTTTGTTTTTTAGAATGAGAACATGAATTTAGGAAAATAATTACTGATATGCAAGCTTGAAAATTTCAACTACCGTTTTGAAGCACCATATTTGCATAAAATGTTTCCTTTCAAGTGCTTAATTCTTAAAACAATTTCAAATAACATGTAAACCATTACTGAAGCAAAATTACATTTCAAAGTGGTACACAGTGATCTAGCTGCTCAGGTGTCACTGGCATTAATAAGAGTCGCACAGTTTAAGTCCCTGTGCACCACTTGGAAAGTTTACTGCTGTGTGTCTCCATTAATCACATTACGGAGGGAACATCCCATATCAGCTGTTTTTTATTAAAACTGCATTGCTCCATTTAAGTATTTTATCCTTATCTATCAATCACTGAAAAGAGACCCTCCCTCAAGCAATTATTTGTGATGAAATTTCATATTTATTCATATTAGCTATGCCCTTACCCTTAGTGGAAAGCCCAAGGTAATTGTAATGTCACTTGGGACAGTAGAGGTAACTGTAGCTATTGTATGATTTACTAGTTTTATAGTAACAACCATCTGTAGTCTACTTATTTGCTTTTGCAGTTCATTTAGTCAAGCAAAGTTACTTTTTTCTTTTTTTTGATGTATGATAACAATGTTTGCAAGGAGGACATTGAGCATCTCTGTTCTGTGGATAGTCAGGATACTTGAGATAGAACAGTGTGTTGATTACAAAGTGAAGAGGAAGGTCTTCAGGTACCCCTTTGGCACACAACTTTTGCTGACACTTTCACCTCACTTATAAAGACAGCAGAAAAACAGTGGAGCTATGTCTATCTAAGTCTGTTAAAGGAAATGTGAAAGCTAGTGAGATCCCATTATTACTTCTAGTACTTAAAGACACTTGAGATCAGTAGGCAATAGTAAATACCTTCTACAAAAAATTTCACAAGAAGCAAACACCACCAAAACTGTATTTCTTCCCTTTTTTCTTGCTCTTTCTGATGAAAAAGCCCAACAACAACAACAAAATCTACAGTAAATCAGTAGACAAATAGAAATACAACTTTTCTTAGGGAAAGCCATGTTCATCAGTTGAATATTTTTGCACCTCTAGTAACCATCACTGATTTAGTGTCTTGCAATGCATGAATCTTCTTGGAAAGGCATTTTAAAATATCCACTTCAACCGTACTGGCTAAGCATATATATTATTCTCAGTTTCTAGCAAAATAAACTGTGTGTTTTCCCTTAATCACTAAGATAAAATCATGTCTTGATATCCAGCAGTACAGATAAGTGTATGTTTTATATAATTTCCTAGATTTTGACAACTACCCCCATATTTTCTTACTCTTATTTGACATCTCTAAACAACATTTTCAAAACAAGCTTTGCCAAAACTGGCATTTGGAATGATTGGTTGATGGATAAAGGGTTACTCCTTCAGAGACTTAAAAATTTACAGTGCTCTGCTTAGAAAAGGCTTCAAAATGCTTTTGGGATGGATATGGCTACTGAATGAAAAATGTTTCAACACCAGTTCAGACACTACTTATTGAATAAAACATATTCCTGTAAAATAAATAAAAATAGTGTTTACAGCAATTCAGAAGAGGAAAGGCTGAATGTTGGAAATAGCAGTATTGATTTGTTTTGGTGTTAGCTCCGATACCAGTCAGTGATACTGAGTATAGGTGTATGCCCTTGTGGATGGGGTACTTTGATCAATACTTTATTGGCTGTAAGCGCTTTTTCAACAAAAAAAATGCAGTATCAGCCTATGTATCAAATCGCATTAAATCATTTATCAGTATCTCCTGTTATTGGCTGTCTAGACTTTGTCCAGGAAGGCCTTCAGTATATTGCATCCCTATGCATACGTTGCTGGATTTGAATATTTTTAGTCAAATTTAGTACTATTTCATCAAAATGTTTATATTCTGGGGGCCTTTGAATCAATGTTTCCCTTTCAGATTACTTGCAACTCCAGCTGATACCTCCCGAATGATAATTTTCTCATTTTCTAGGAGGAAGTTTCGAGAAACATATGTAAATTAATTATTACTTACATGTACACCCACATGGGAAACAGAGCAGAGAGCTGAGACTATAGAAGAAACTCTTGAACTTAATCACAGTAGAATCCTTTTTTCTTACTTCTGTTTTTTCATTCATGTAACCCACACATCACGCCAGTAAAAGTACTACTTTCTGAAATCAAGCCTCAGAAAGTCTGCATCAGAGGAGAGGATATAAAGCAATAAAATGTAATTTCTGGAGAAGGGCCTCAGTGCAAATGGTAACATGTGTTTCTCATATGTATGTTCAACACAGACTGTTATTAAATCTTGAGACTATTTTTTTACAAATAAGTAGAGATTACACATATAAAAATATCTTCATTAAATTGTAAGATAAACAAACAGTAATTAAGCCAGGACTGCATTTCCTTTGCAATAGGTTTAAATGAGCCCTACTGCATCAGTGGTAGCACTATTCATTTCTAGATACACAGACTGTTTCTCACTATGAAATATGTCTCAAACATTTTCGCATTCTGAAGACTGTAATGAAGACGGTGCTTTAAAGAAATGCTGTAGAGACAAATCTTCAGAAAAATATTAACTATACAGTAGAAGCAAAGAAACAGAGTAAATTCCATCTTTAGTCTGGGAAGTCCTAAAGAACTAAAAGTTTGAAAAGTCAATTGTATTTTTTTGCCATCATTACTACTGACTCTGGAAATGAAAATGTTTGAAGACACAAGCACACAGCATTCATTAGATTTCTGTCCAGAAATATTTTACTTAATGCAGCATTATATTTACAGAGTATTTCAATAATATTCACACTCACAATGTGAGTCATTAATAATTTATAATACTTAGGTAAACCTGAAAGTTACACAGCAAATCTATGATGGATTCAGGTTTAGAGCCAAGACTCCTGACTCTCAGACCTGCATTACAGGTACCTCTTAGGTAACCAGATACTGTTTATAAAATGTGTAAGTGATAGATCTGAAGATATTGTTGGTTAGAAGGGATTATATAGCAAACAAGAGATTCATTTTCTTTAAACACTTTCTGGAAGGGAAATACTGATCCTATTTCATAGTTCTCTAGCCACATTGTTAAAATATTCAGTAAGAAAATTAAAAGTCAGTTACTCCAACCTGTAGAAAGTAGAATCACATAAATAATATATTTATCATCTCATGAAGTGTAACCTATCAGCTGCCAAGATTACTTAAAGCTGCAACTATGTTAAGAAACTATGATCACTATAAAATATGACAGGCATTGGTTAGGTGTCTAGAGTTGGATTCCTTATGGTAGCTGCTTAGCTACTCTCCAAGTATGCAGAGAATAATAGGATAATAATTTGACCTGTCTGGTTCCTTGAAAATGTAGGTCAGGTGTTCACTGCCTGAAGAAATGACCTGCTAGGTGACTCAAGATGCATGGAGAATTAGGTCATCCACAGGCTGGTCATATATCACTGTCATATACTGCAAAGAAGGTGGCAAAACATGATAAAAATAAGGAAAGGAATTACAAAGGAGGACAAAAAGAAGACCTATATTTTAATTAAGCTCCAAAGAAGTGTGTTGTCTGTATATGTGTTTTTCAGGGAACTGGGTTTGATAGTGGAGTCGTAACAAACCAGTCTTGCAGTACAAAACTCCTATCAGTGCTGTTCACAAGATTATCATCTAAGCTAAACAGTACTACCAAAATAAGTGTGCTATGGTGTGATACATTAAACTACAAGCACATGTTAACTGAGCTAAAACTATAGTAAGAAAACAGTAAGAATAATCCTATTATGATGAGATTTTTACTCTTATTTTGTAATAAAATTATAACAGATTATAACAGATATAAACTACAAGCAGATGTTAACTAGACTAATGCTATAATAAGAAAGCAATAAGAATTAACCTATTATTACAAGATTTTTACTCTTATTTTGTAATAAAGTTGTAACATTATAAAGATCTATAGTTAAAATACATCTGATATTTAGACACTTGAACAAGCAATGGTATTATCAATAATTTTGTTAGCACATGTGGTTATTATAAGGGCCCTCAGCAAGGCTCCTTCTAAAGCTTTTTCTCACAGATTCCTGCCCCCCACCCCCAGCTGTCTCATTCAAGGCTACACAGTTGCACCACGGCAGAGCTGTCCTTGAACCCAGGCAGCTAAATCCCTAGATTTGGGAGGTCTAGGGAGGTGCCCTCAGGGTCCTGACAGCAATCACTTTGGATGCCATAGGTATTAATTAAAAATTGGTCAAATTTATGTAATTAAGTACTCGAAAAAATAAGGAAATCCAAAGTTTTACCTAGCATTTGTATTCTCTCAAGGGAGAGATTAAAATGTAACAATCTATATAGCTGGTCAGTTTGCTGTGCTCTCTCTCTTTACACAGCGTAGGCAATGTGACGGAATTATGTACGCACAGTTGGGTTCAGCTAACTGTGTTTACCAGCTAAACACCACACAAAAGCCCTACTTATTTCTATATTGTGTTGTTTTTCCATATCTTCAATTATATGGGTGTGTCAGAGTAAATCCAGAATCTTCACAAGAACAATCTCTTAGTACAGTTTTGTTTGCTTTCCTTTTAAAATGAGTGTTATAAGGGTAAGGAAAAGCACTTTAAAAAAAGCAAGCGATGACACCTACTCAAGGAAATGAAAAATGTTGCCCCATCTGGATTCTTGCAAATGTATTGCTTTCTCTGCTGTTTCAGCTACAGGAAGATGGGATTTTGCCTTTTTTTTTTTATTTATATGAAAGTTACTTCAGACCTTTCTTCACCCTTTGTATTAAATTAAATTATTTTTCTTGTAATGAATTATCAGTATGTGTATTGGTTTATGTACAGCAGCAAGTAACTTAGTTCCCTGGTTCACTACTAGTTCCTGAATAACCATGACGCTTGTACCCAAAGCTACCCTGCAATGGGAAACACAGGACATTCAAAGGAATCATTGCAATATATGCTTCAGGAGTGCCCTCCTGGTCTGAACTAGAGCACTAGCATAGACACTGTCCTGGTTTCAGCTGGGATAGAGTTAATTGTCTTCCTAGTAGCTGGTACTGTGCTATGTTTTTGAGCTAGGTATAAGAATGTTGATAATGCACTGATGTTTTCAGTTGTTGCTAAGTAATGTTCAGTCTAAAGTCAAGGTTTTTCAGGCTTTGATGCCCAGCCAGCAAGAAAGCTGCAGGGGCACAAGAAGCTGGGAGGGAACACAGTCAGGGCAGCTGACCCAAAGTGACCAACGGAGTATTCCATACCATATGACGTTTTAGGAACTGAGACGGGCACGTCGCGGCTGGGCGACTTCCGGGTGCGTTGGTTGGCGGGTGGTGAGCAATTGCGTTGTGCATCACTTGTATATTCCAACCCTTTTATTATTGCTGTTATCATTTCATTAGTGTCATCATTATCATTATTAGTTTCTTCTTTTCTGTTCTATTAAACCGTTCTTATCTCAACCCACGAGTTTTAGTTCTTTTCCTGATTTTCTCCCCCATCCCACTGGGTGTGGGGGGGAAGTGGGTGAGCGGCTGCGTGGTGCTTAGCTGCTGGCTGGGGTTAAACCACGACAGACACTTATATTTATTTTGCTTCTGACATGCCTTTTGGAGAAAACCCACTATCTGTGTTTGAGACAACTACAAGTAAGGTCTGAAGAGAATTTGCTACGGTTATTTCCTAGCAGCAATAAGAATGAGATTGCAACAGACACTGCCCTTTTGTTTGTCCTACCGAACCCTTAAATGTTATCCTATAAGCCTTGCAACCTTCAGCACTTTCTTATTTTCTTATGCACTGCCCCAGAGCAGGACATACATAATCTTTAATGACATGCTACAAAAAACCTTCTTTGGTGAGCTGGCACATGATCAAAACTGTATTTCAGGATTTTAGCACTGATACCCCTTTCTTTGAAAGTAAATTGGATTTTAACAAATCACCTTTAGTGTGAGAGCTTAGGAACCCTTAAATTCTAACTAAAGGGCAGTAATATCCATTGGGGGATATATTTAACTGCTCCAGCAATATCACAAGTATACATCTGACTGTACAAATGCACACTTTTTTGAATTGTTCTGGATTCTTGTAACTGACAAGCAGCTAACATATCCCTTGTATAACTAGTTGGTGACCTTTAACATTCTAACACCAACAGTAGTGTGTATAAACTATAATAATGTAAAGACTTATCAAAACAAGACAAAAATCAGACAGAATTTTCATGCAGATCAAAGATATTTATCTACTTGGTTATATGTGCAAATTTTTTGTTCTGCAAACCTGTGAGATAGCAATTAAAAACTAAAGTAAAACACACTGGCACAAGACACACTGGGTTAGATGGTGTGACATGTTGCAGCAGGAAGCTGTGGAAGCCAAGAATAAACTGAGTTTCTAAAAGGAACTCGATGTTTATGTGGATAAAAAAATATACAAGTTTGTGGTGTTATTGGTGAAGGAAACTTGGAGGTGATCAGATAGTCCAGATTTAACCAATCCATAGTCATTAGACAAAACATAATCACATATATCAGATGCTGTTTATTCATATTTTGTTGTGGAAAGGTTACTCATTCCTCCAACTGTGTTATAATAATTACCATTGGAGATAGGATGCAAGACCAAGAGTAAATTCCAAGTCTACCTCTTGCTGAGTAATTGAAAACAGCAAAAAGCATGACACAAAAAAGTGCTTACACCATTGTTATCACTGCTACAGCTTCCATGTGGTGTACTATTGTGAACAAGACAACTCACTGGCAAACAGCATCCCTATGTTATGCAGATATACTCTGAGCTGGAATAGAAATTATTATAACAACGTTAAAGACTCCATTCTCTGGTATTTCCATCTGCGCTATAATCGGTCAAGGTTAAAATGATGGCAATGGTGAGGAAAACATAGTAATTTAAAGACTTTGCTTCTTTGCTGGATACTGCTCATAGATAGGTTTTGTCCTCCTGTTTTGGGCTGTAGCCTGTTCCAGTAAACAGGCAGGTGCCTTCAAGGCTCTGCGGAGAGGTCTCAGCATTCAGTTTGGTTTTATCATCAGCAAAATCCTTCCCACAAACAATGAACACTGCAGTATTCATTGCTGGTGGCGCACAACAAAGTCTATTTTTGTTATAGCCTGAGGTGCCTTTCCATGGCAGATCAACGTTCATAGTTTTCTTTTCTGTAATTTGTTCTGTCTTGGTGTTTCATTCAGTTATGTGACAAACCCATCTCTTGATACGACTGATGGATCTGGGTGTGATGTCTCATATCACTCACTGTAATACCTGACCAAAAGAGAGTTTGCACTGATATAAAAAATCTCAGGCTTCCAGGCATAGATTTAAGAAGAAGAGCATATTTCCCCCATTTAAAAGCTTTTTGAAATACTTTCTGGTCAGTGCTTGTTAGCAGCAATATCTTAAATAACAAGAATTTTCAAAGTAGACAGCGAATTTCTCATACTAACTTCAGTTCATTGATTGGGCTAACAACGAGAGTGTTAGGCAAGGTGCCTTTTTATGAATGCTACATTCAAAAGACAAGTTTTTATGGACACCCTACCCTTTGTGGAAGTTAGATAAATTGCTGCAGAGCAGTTCCTTTTATTGAAGGTCAGTTCTCAGTGGGATTTTGATCTGTCAGCAATATGGAAACTATTGCAAGTCACAAAACAATTTTCTTTAGTAGCTCATTTCCTTACACAGTATTGATATAACTATGAGCCTAATGAAACTCTGAGGTTAAACACAACAAAAATATATACGAATTTCTCAGAGAGGAATAATTATAGTTTTTTTCCATTTGCCAGTGCTGTTTATACAAAAACATTTTATTTAACAGAAGTGTGGTAACATTGATATTAAAGATTTTTTTCTTCCTGTAATAAACAGGAGTTTTTAACACTTCCAACTTTTTCTTTCCAGTTTCCCAAGAATGGGATAATATCTTAGCTGTTTATATTTTGTGATTTAATGTTATTATCACTGTATTTAATCATTGAGTAATAACATTTTTTTTACTGTAAACTGGAATACATCCAAATGACATATCATGCCAAGGATAATCTGTGGAGAGTACAGGGAGAAGACAGTTTATGAATAGCTTTATTTGTGGAAAGTGATATGATCTGAAACTTACTGTCCCATAATACGAAAATGTAAAAACAAAATATTGAAAAACACCATCTTGCACACACAGCATAAACAAACCCTCAGGTGTATTCATCACGCTTACTTCTATGCATGGGCAGGGTAATATGCATATCTTAGCCAGACAGGCTAAGAGACAGCGTGGACTGGCTGAACAGGGAGAGGGACCTGATTTACAGAATGTGGACATGCTTTGCTAAGGGAGGAACAGAGTCTCCTGGTGATCATAATCTACATAAACTCTTAAAAATCTGTACAATGCAAATTACATTCAGTGTGTCCTGTAACAGATTTGGATTATGAAATGATACAGTGCATGATACCATAACCTTGACCAGTTCATATGAAGGAGCATGCTTACACGCTGCATATTGAAGGTGGGATAATTCATTTAAATTACCTGCATTGCAGCTGAGCAACTGTTAAACTCCTCTGAAATCCTACAGCATTTAATGCTACCTTCCAGTCACATCGAAAGCCAGTTGTCACAAGATCATATAATTCATTTCTCATGCAGTATGCTGGAGACAGACAATTACTGTCAGTGCTCAGTACTGCAGTTTTTATCATCTTCTAGAACAAAAGATACAGTTTTGGTTTGGGTTTTTTTTTCCTTTCTTTTCCTTTTCTTCCCTCCCACCCCGCTCCTTCTAGGGGAGGAAAACAGAGAGAGCTTTGTCAGCCTTTTTGGCCATGAACCTTAAAGAACTCACTCAGTTTAACAGCCTTAATACCTTTGCAGCACTATAAATAAGGATCTGTTTTCCCAAGGTAGGCGGCATTTCAGAAGCAGATACAAAGGAAGGAAGAAAAAAAGACAGAGAAAGCAAACAATGATAGTTCAAATTGGGCAATCACCAGCCTAACCCTTTTGACATTGAGGCTGGCAGCTTGCTATAAATTATCATTCCACTGAAGAAGAGAATTATATTTGATATGCACCAAGGTAATTTAGGCAGAGAAATTGCATGACATCTTTTCTAGCAACATGGGTGACCTTATTTTGCCAGGTTATTGTAACTTAAAGGGGCCAGACTTGGAGCGCCAACTGCTGCAGTTGTTCCTCTGCATTAATTGATGCTTCATAATGAAATTTATAGGGCAAGTGGCTGGCTAAGTTTTTTGTGTTTTGTTTCCCATCACAGAAGGCTACCTGCTTTTCCTGTAAGCTGAAAACACTTTCATTTTCTTTACAAGGAAAATAAATGTCCCTCACAACCACTTCCATTCCTGTACTGCTTTACACCCCTATTCAACATAAGGATTGATTTGTTGCACTTGCTCATTTTCATGTCCGTGTTTCAACCTTGTTCCTATGGGGATCGTTGCTTCCTTTCCAGTAGTGATGCCCCTTAGAACAGCAGGGCTTCAGTATTGCTGGAGGCTTCCTAACATTACATCCCTGCAAATGTCAAATGGAGTTCCAGTGAAGCCTGCTGGCTCAGTGGTATTCATTTGCTTGGATCTTCCCCCTCCAGGTTCCTTCTAGCTTTTTCTTCTTCCCTCCTCCCTCAAGAGCCTGATGCTTGGCGTATTTCCCAACTGCATTAGTCATGCCAGAAACAGAACCACGTATCCTCAATTGAGCTGGTTCCACAAGCTGCCCAAGAGCCCTTATGAGGCCAACAGACCATACAGCTTTGCTAATTTTGCTAGAAATACACTGTTTATGGATGAGAAGGCAGTAATTCTGTATTTCAAGTGTTTTTTCTGGGTTTGTAATAATGATAACTGCAAAGTTTGTCTGGTGTAAACAGGAAAATTAAGGTTATTGTTTAGATGTGTTTAATTCTATGGACTTCAAACAAGCTTTGATAATCCAGAACCTTGTATTTTTAATGCAAGCCTATTTGTACTTAGCTGTCAACATACTTGTCATCCCTCAGGAGAGACCCTCTAGCTTTTATGCTATTATCTATCTGTATTAAAGCTAGTGGGAAATCTGGAAAACAAAAGAGAAACAAAACCAATCTCCCAATAATTTTCTACTTGTCATCTCTTCATCA
>VYZV01044433.1:54069-75196 GCA_013401275.1 Pandion haliaetus
AAAAAAAAACAAAATTATCAGGAGTTTGTTGTCCATAAATAAAAAACTCCAAACTGAATTTTGTCAATAAACCCTTTGTGGTATTTTTCCCCATATTACTCCCTCTAAATGTGTCTGATTGTAAACTCTGTGGTAATGACAGACAGATGGACAGCTAAATGCAGATATCTAATTTACAATCTTACATTAACTTCTACTGAGCTTCCATAACTTTTATAAAAGAAGTGGAAATAATTCCACAAACTTAAAATCCATCTTCACACAACACTGGTGATCAGGGTGGGAAAGAGGGATAGAGAAAGAAAAGCGGGCCAAGGAGATATGTGTTTGTCCGTTTGGAGGGCTAGGCACCCCGTGCTGAAAAACATATAAATTTTATAAACACCATTTTTTTAACCCTAATATTTACAAACAAGAAAGAAAAATTGATTTTTTGTTTGTGAACTTTCAGATGGTGGAAGAAGGATGCAGAGGATGCTACAGGAAGGACAAAAGACTACAGGGATGTAGGAAGTTGTCAGAGTCCATCAAAGATGCTATCAGACCATCATAGCAATGAACAAAGCTGCTTGTGTGAATTAACCACACTAGCGACAGCCTTCAGACTCATGCTACAGAGGACCTAGAAATGTCAGGGCTGATATTAATTTCAATTCTAAAAATATCTTCTAGCTGTTTTCCTAGTGGGGAAAAAATAATCTTTGCAAACATAAACCAATATAAAGCAATTTTTAAGCTTTTATTTTGGTCTGTTCAGGAACCTGCATCTCATCTATGCAGGATCCTCTGCCCTGTGTCCTCATGATATCTGTGCATGTCACATTAAGCGATGCAACTAGAACTTGTCATCTGATATTTCTTCTTTAAGCCTCTCCCAAGAGAGAAGATTTCTTTAGATTTAAAATACTGAAAAAATATGTTGGGTGCCTTGACTGGAAGTGAGTGCTATAGATTTGGACAAGTTCTTAAAAAGCTCTGACTCCTCCAGAAATAAAGAAAAGTGGCTATAAAATCACAGGTCTCTGAGTCTCTGACTGGAATGAGGCACAGTCCAATGTTTTGAGCTGGAGCAAAATTTCTGTTAGTACACAAAGCGTGAGGCTGAGAGCTAATGACAATTGATGCTGCCTGTCTCACATAGCCTATGAGAAAAAGAATATTTATTTAGTCTATTTAGAGGTTGTTGGTATTGCAAAATTTTTGTGGCAATTATTTATTAAAAATAAATAAAAGTGTTAGGTTCTATCCATCTTTAAGCCATAAACAGCAATGCCAAAAGAGTCACACAACTATGTACCAACCTAGATTTTGAGTAAAGTGACTCTTTGAGCACTATTAACAACTCTCCAGTGGCAGTAGAGCTTTCTGAGAATCTACTAGCAGTAAAGCAAGAATATTCATACTACAATTGGATGGAACAATTTCAGCAAAATATGCATTTCACCAAAACCTGAAACATTGCAACGGTGTCTTAATTTTTCTGACCTTTTCAGTAGGAATTATTTCAGATATAGGATACAGTTTCTATCACTTTCAGAGAAAGAGAAAGGAGACACACACAGACACACAGAAAAACAGTGCCCTTTTCAGTCTGAAAGTAGGCTTTTTAGGACAGGTCTATTTTGTCAAAAAAAAAGAAAAGGAAAAAAATGGCAAGATCATATATCCATTAGAGTCTGTATTATTATTATTATTATTATTATTATTATTTGTCAAAATCTCCAAAAGACATTATTTAGCCATCTTTATGACCTCTTTTTGGTTTAATATTTTTGACCAGGATCTTTACCATCTTTCTGAACTATTGAACAGCTATGATCAGCTTTACATCCCTATGAAAAACAGTCATAACTAGATGCCTGCTCAGCTGTTCTTATGTGAGCTGCTGTGGTACTTGGATGTCTGTCTTAGTGACCTGAAGTTAGAGTTCTGGAAAACCTAATGAAAAACAATATTCAGACACTTTTTAAATCTGCTACATAAGAAACAGTAGAGACGTAACATTAAAATCTTATCTGTATCTTTGGCTGTATTCCTTACAAACACATGCATGTTTTGACTGTTATTTCGGTAACTCCAAATAAATTTTAGAATTTCTAAAATGCTTTTAGAGTTCAGTTGATTTCAGATGAATTTATCGTCCTGAAGGCAAATACAGGCAAAACATCAAGTACCTGGACTTGATGTTTTGCCTTAACTTGAAGTTAAGAGAATCGAGATACCCATTTCGAAAACAGGAGTTTACAGAGGAAGCTACCATACAACACAACCTTGAGGTTGACCTGCTGGAGCTGACAGCAACACTAAAACCCATGTTTCATGTGTGTTTACTCTGTCAGATGCAGCTGTGTTAAATAGCCCAGGGGCTAGATTTGGGAGGAGTTGGCAGGGCTGTGGCTGTAGTGTAAGAGCAGAGGATGCTGTTCTTACATGGTTGGAGTTCTATGGTTACCTCCCATCTCACTCCCCAGAGCCTCTGTTCTAAAGGAAGAATTTCTAAGCAATAGTCTAAAGAAAAATTTCTCATATGTCCCAAGAGATCCAAGTTATGTTCCTGTGATAACTTCTCTGAACTCTTTAATAATGACACAAAAAGGTTTTCTTTCTATGGTGACAGCTGGAAGCAAGGTGAAAAGTAGGAGTGTTCTGAATGCAAAACTCTAAGGTTTCCCATCTCTGTACATAGCAAAGGATGTTGTATAACGAGCTGGGACATCACACAATTTAGAATGTTGGACCTAGCTTCTGGGCTGGAGCTCCACATGGGGCAGTTCACAGAGATGACAGCCTTTGCTTAACAAAGATAAAGTGTTAAATATCTTAAAATGGCATGTGAATTGTCTTTTACAGATTCTGTACTGCCTGGAAAGCTCATTTGCTAGTACGTGTATTATAAGTAAGTTGGTGACTTAGTCTATAAAATGCAGTTTTGCAAAAAAAATTAAAATAATATTTACTTAGCTTGTTCCAAATTGCAAAGAGTGAGGACATGAGCCTGGATCTTCTACATGCTCACAAGGAAGTGAGTGAGGACGAAAGAACTTTAAAAAAAAAAAATGATTTGGGAATAGGACCTTTCCTTCTCAGACTTACAGAATTGCTTTTGAAAGCAGAGGAATTAGAGGTCTGTGTGAAGTTATAGGGCTAGGACCTCATTACGATCATGCAACTCTGGTGGGATAGTTCACATGACTGGCATGCTGCCATGAATGGATACAGTCTCTTAGAGAAGGATGGGCTGAGATGGCAAGGAGGGGGATTTGTCCTTTTTGTGAGACCAGTGGGAATGTGTAGAGCTCTGCCTTGGGATGGGTGATGAGCCAGCTAAGAGATTGCGGATCAGGATTAGTGGGCAGACCAACATGGGCAACACTGTGTTGAGTCTCTGCTACAGACCTACCAGTCAGGAGGAAGAAGTAGATGAGGCCTTCTTCAACAACTGGAAGAAGCCTCATGTCTGCAGGCCCTGGTCTTCATGGGGGACTGTAACTTTCCCTATGTGCTGGAAGAACAGCACAGCAATGCACAAGCAGGCCAGGAAATTTCTGAAGTTCATTGCTGTCAACTTCCTGGCACAGGTGATTGAAGAGCTTAGGAAGGGAATCACTCTGCTGGACCTGACACTTACAAACAAGGAAGAACTGGGTGGGAATATGAAGGCTGGGTGCAGCCTTGGCTTTGGTGAACATGAAATGGTAGAGTTCAGGATCCTGAGAAGAGGCAAAAAAACGCAAAAACAAGATCAGGAGAGCAGATTTTGTCCTGTTCAGTGATGTTCTTGGATGACTCTGATGCGACAGCAGTGGAGAGTAATTTTACCCAATAATATAATCATTTCTTCTCATCAAGAGAAACAAAGATTCCCTTTAAGTAAGAGCAACAATATGTGAGTGGGTTTTTATTTACATAATCAAGCTCTTTCTCAATGTATTTTAAGCAAATATTTAACACATTTGTTGTGGTTTCAGCCCAGACAGTAACAAAACACCATGAAGCCGCTTGCTTACTCCTCCCCCCCCACCCCAGTGGGATGAGGAGGAGAACATACAGAGAAAAGCTCATGGGTCAAGACAAGGACAGGGAGGGATCACTCCCCACTTATGGTCACGGGCAAAAGATAGGCTCAACATGGGGAAGAAACAAAGTCCATTTAATTGACTACAAATCAAACGAAAACAAGGATTTTAGGAAGGAAAACCCAACCTCTGAACACCTTCCCCCACCCCTCCCTCCTTCCCGGCTCAGCTCCACTCCTGGTTCTCTCTCCCTCCTCCCCCCAGTGGCACAGGGGAACAGGGGAACAGAGGGTTAGGGTCAGCTCGCCACACCTTGGCTCTGCCGCTCCTTCCTCCTCAGGGGGAGGATTCCTCACTCGTCCCCTGCTCCACCGTGGGGTCCCTCCCACGGGAGACAGGCCTTCACCAACTTCTCCAATGTGGGTCCTTTCCGCGGGCTGCAGTCCTTCAGTCACACACTGCTCCAGCGCGGGCTTTCCCATGGAGTCACGGCCATCTTGGGGGGCCTCCGCTTTCCCTGATCCCCTCCCTGGGCTGCAGGGGGAGGACCTGCTGTCTCCCCATGGGCTGCAGGGCCATCAGCCTCCTCAGGCGCCACTCCTCCCCCTGCTTCTTCATTGACCTCGGGATCTGCAGAGGGGTTCCTCTCAAATTCCAATCCCCCACTCCCTGCAGGTTCCCCCTCTTCAATCTGTTCTCCTAGAGGCGCTCCCACCGTCACTGATGGGCTCGGCCTGGGCCAGAGGCGGTTCCGACTTGGAGCCGGGGGAGCTTCCAGCAGCTTCTCACAGGAGCCACCTCTGCAGCCTCCTTTCCTGCTACCAAAACCCCACCACACAAACCCAATGCAACATTGTAGCAAAATTCACCTTCAATGTAACAATTGAGCTCTTGGGTCCTCAATAGAACCCACATGCCGTGCTTGGTATAGGAAGAGATTAGCTTCTAGGTTAGATGTGAAATACAGTGTCTCATGAACTGTACTACCTGATGCAGAATTTTCACTTCCAGGTCTATCTTCTTAGGTTAAGTAATGTCGTTGATGGCCAGCACGGGACAAGCACCATTTAGTCTATTTTGCAATTCATTTTGGGATAATGAATTTATGAAAATAATTTTTTTTTTCATCATTCTGACATCCTCAGTGAAGGCCTTCTATGTTAGGTGTCCTATATCGAAGGCCCTATCTCACCATTTCTTGATATTTATGCTATAGGAAGCAGAAAACTGTAACGATTTTACAGAACAAAGTTAAATAGTAAGCCTCCATTTTTATGTCCAATAGATAATCAGAGAAATCCTCAGATCATTTTCAATATATGTTTCAGCAATGTCTATCAAACATACCTATATTTTCTATTATGCACTACTCTACAGCTTTCACACAGAATTACGTACTATTGAAAGCACATCAAGAGACCAAACCCTTATTTTCTATATTCTACTAAAGCAAAACTTCTGAAGCAAGGTGCAGGGCCTTGCCCATGATTGTATGCAGACTCTTCAGCAAGCCTGAGACTAGAATTATGAGAGTCGTAAAACTATGCACTGATTTCTTCTGCCCATTCTTCCTTCCAGGAAAAATTAATGTAGTTGCCAAAGCCAATCAAGTCATTCTTATGCAAAACATGGGAGAATGAGCCTACACATTCAATTCACATTTGTACTTTCCAAATGTAAGTTTGAATTATTTTAAATTTCAGCTTCAAGTGTAAAAAGGACTTAAAAATGAAAATTAATTCAAATTGATAGTATGTTGCAGCAAGTAATGTTTTAACAACAAAAAATAAGTTTAGCCAAATGGAAGAGAGACATCAATGATTTTTTTCTCCCAAGTAAAATATGTGCAATTTACATTTCTTAGCAGAAACATCATTACACTTTTCCAATATAAGCAAGTTTCTTAATAAAAGTATTTTCTAAAGATTTGCATTTATGAAGATTAGAAAATACTTTTAGTTGTAGTCTTTATTCTAGATCCTAAGAAATAAAATATCTACTCATAAGGTGAACACTTCTTTATATCTTCTCAGACCAAATGGAAATTATTACTATAATTTGCTATAGCATGAAGGGTAGAAGAGGTTTTGAAATCACTTAATTATTTAAAATATATTAAATAAACAATTTAGAAAAAACTTTTCTGAATCGTATTACCTGGACATAACTTTTTTCTGATCTAGTAATTATTAATTTTTAATCCTTTTTATTATTATAAATTTTAAATTTAAAACCTTAAAAATAGGTTTTTATTATGTTTTTAGAAAGTAGTTCTTATGATGTACTGGAAGAAGAATAGAAAAGAAAAGAATAGAAAATGTTGCTAGTTTCAATGTCTAAACATAGTACAGCAAGAAACCTTTTTGCTCCAGGTTACTGTCAATTAGCTGCGAATTATAGAAAGGAAAGACAATATGCTGGAGCAGTAACAGTTCATGTATAATAATACTTTGAGGGCCTTATCCTATATTATTTGCACACTGTTATTTCAAATAAAGCTGATAGAGAGTTACGCATGCAGGAAAAGAGAAGGAATATAAGGAGTGCAGGCATAGTTATTTCGCATTCATATAGCGATGAGAGAACTTAATACTACATGGCTGAAGTGTTCTCTGTTCAGGCTGAGGCCATCTTCTGCATAGAACCCCCTCCCCCACACCTTGATGTTAAAAGCGTCTGCACAAAGGAAACAAAAGTGGTGTGATTTTTGAGGGACGTGTGCAGTCTAGTGACTCTGGGCCCCGCCATTGCTCTGTACCTCCTATGCCCACTTTAATCTTTGCTCTTGTCAAATGCCTACAACCATTTCTTGCCTTTTGCTACATTTCCGCTCTGCTTCCTTTTGATCTCTTACATGCTGTCTTAGCTTGCAGCTTCATTCAGTTCTCTGTTTATTGCCAGTTTTTACTGCACTCTGTGCTCTCCTGTCTTCACCCTCTAGTTCAAACCACTCACACGCTGCACCCGAAATGCTGCCTTCTCCTGATTCTTGCAAANCTCCATTCCCCCACTTCGAGAATGCCATTAGTGCAAGGAAGTGGATCTTTCATATGTTTAATATAAGGGTATCCTTATTATGTTTTCTTTACCTATTCAAAATGCCAGTGAGCAAATCACTGCAATCACTTGTGTTGTGTCAAGAATGGTGTAACACACTGAATAGCTCTTTCATGTGACCAGGCAAAAATTCCTGAGGGGTTCAGATAAAGGTGATGGTAAACTGGAAACGACATCTTTATATAAAGTTATCCAAATATGATTTATAGAAACCACATTTTAGATTGAGCTCATATAAGATAATATTGCTAAATAAAAATAAATTAGTGGCTTTTGCATTTACAAAAAGTTATATATGCTAAAGAAGAAGGGCGTTTATTATCATCTTCCCCTTAATTTCAGATATTTCAAATTGGTCTTTTACATTTATGCTGCCGTCACATGTCTTCACCTAAAATTATGCTTTGTTTACCGATGAAGAATGACATTTTTGGTAGTAGACACGACTAGTGGAGCCTTTATTTCAGAAACCTAAGTACTAGCCTGTTACAATGACTTGTAAACTTTTTACAATCATTAACAGGAATATTTTTATTCTGCCTTCCTAAACCCATTTTTTCCTGCCATGAAGAAAATATTAACTGTGAAATTCTATCCAAACTCTGCAATTTAGGATTGAAAGTGTATACTATAGAAAAAAGTCTGTAAAAATTGGATATATATATACTTGTGAACTTGTTTTTTTCAAATGTTTACATCATAGATAAATATGGAAAAACCCCAGCATATTCCTGATATCAGAATAACTGTGTTCAGAAGTTCATATACAGTAGAACTTACAAAGAAAACAATCATATATCACATTTATTTATTTTGTTGGTGAATTTTTTTTCTAAAGGTAAAGCATGCATGTTCTAAAATTTTGGAGTTTTTAATACACTTTTTGAAAGTAAAGACAGAAAGAAAATGCTGATGTAAGACACAAACCTAATACAAAAATGTCAACCTGAAAGTTTACAATTTGACACTTAGGAGTAATCAGCTCCAGGCCATATAGATAGCTCTCTTTTTAATAGATGGATTTATTTTGCATGAGCTGAACATCCCAAGATACTAGTATTTAAATCTGTGACATATTTATGTTTAAGAAGTCTAGTATGTTTTTTCCTTAAATTTACTTCTCTATAGCTTCCCACATTTTTCTCCCACTGAGTCTTACACACATACTTTCCACAGGTTAAACAACTTAAAGGATTACATCTTCCTTTTTCTGTACAAAATGTGGAATATACAGGATGAAGGACGATGTGATGCAGAAATTTTGTTCGATTTTGTTTACCAAAATTTAGCTTAAAAATGGTTTACTATGTAAATAATGAAACAATCACAAATACCAGTTTATAAAGTCATCATATGACATCAGTTACAGCTATATCTTCAGTGATCATAAATGCACCTCATTGAAAGAGAAAGTCAGATAAAAGTAAAGAAGCTATTATATTTTACAAATAAAGTAGCATAATTGTCATTGTCAGGTTCTAGGTTGGCAGTAAATTCAATTTTAGATAATCAGCCATGTAAGAAAAGCACACCAAAACTAACAGAACAAAACCAATAGTATTTAGACCATTTTAGAATTTCTAAACAGCAGTACCACTAATATCAAACACTGTAAAATTGCTTTTAAGCCATGAAAAATGGTTAACTTCACTGTTCTTTCTTTAAATGAGATTTATCCTGTATTTTTGTCATTAGCTACTGCACAAGAAATATAAATAAAACTTGCTAATACACACATGAAACAGGGCAGAATAGATTGATATATAGTAACAGATACATATATATTTGGAATTAAAATTATTTCATGTGTTCTGATTGAGGTCTGAATGAATAATTTTCAATTCATATTCCATACAGAATATACAGTTTCTATTAGGATTTTAAAAAGGAATTTTAAGTCTGGATATACTGCAAACAAGAGAAACTGAATTCCCCTCAGAGCTTTATACTCCTTCAGAAAGAGCAAATGCATATGTGTCAAATGGGAACTTCCTGTGTTGCTACTCAGACCTGCACAAACGAAACATCTGTATGCTCCCCTGTGGGGTGTTGATTTAAATCAGTGACATACACTGTAAGGATGAACTTAGCATGGATACTGTACCTATAGTAATGGTGCTTTCATGATAATTACACATGGGTATCTGTGGGACTGGTGTATTCCTGCCAGCCTCAAGAGAGTTAAGTGGTGTGCCTTTCTTAGTCTAAGATATTTTCCAGGTGATACACGCCATCTCCAAGGATGGTTTGAGTGTCAGAGCAAAGATAAGGTTGAAGTAAAGGGAGGTCATCTCATGATCTTCTACTTTTGGAAAGACAGCTTTGCAAGGTCTCTCATTTCTTGGCCTAATACTTTAATGAGAACACTGTAAACTCCAATATCTCTCTTCATCATATTTCAAAATAAAAAGCTATTGCTTGAACTCCAAGGGAAGATGGAGATTAATGTATTTGTGGTTCAAACTATGGATTTCAGTCTCAGGGTTCCAAATATTTAGCAACATATTTATCATTGCTGAGAAGTCAGTATCTCTCTCCTTTCTTGTTGTTTAGCTCTCAGCAAGCATCAAAGAAGGAATTTACCTGGTATCCTCCATCTCAGCCACATTAAATTCCAACAGGAAAACTCCTGAAAGTTCATTTGGGATTCCATTTTTTAGTTATTAGCAATCAATACTGATGTTGATGGCCCTCTATTTAAATCCTGAATACATTAAAATCTTGTGGAACAGCAAGCTCATCAATTTGGGAATTATTATAATACCAAACTATTCAAGATATATTCTGTCTTTATAAAATTATTAATATGACCAGATTGGTAAAATCAATACTGATTTACTCATTGTATTTTGCTAATGTATCTAGATATGGCCAGTATTTTCTTCTGATTTTTATTTGATGTGAGCTTCTAGTTACATGTTAAACCTTTGTTTGTATCCTTCAAGAAATGGAAACTGCAGGGTAAAAAATGACTTCATAGGATGCAGCTGGAATAATATGGAAAATGCTTTTTTCAGCTCTGACAATACTACAATAAAGTGAAGACATCTGAAATACTATATTTAAGCTGATTTAAAGAAGACAGTTGGCTACAGGCTCCTCAATTGGTACTGTTGTTTCTATAGTAACACACCATTAACATATTCTATGGAAATAGTTTCCACTCTGTCAATGGATAAAATCAATAAAGGATTTCAGAAGAATATTTTATTTATTATCAATAGGATTTACAAGTGGAAATGTTGCACTCTTATTCAAACATATTTGCTAAGACCAGGATATTAATATAAAGACTTGAATATTTTTTATATATTTGAGATATATTTTTTTAATGCTTGTATTTCTCATCTGCACCTAACTTTGTAGATTTCTCAAAAATTACAATAATTGTTTTGTTGTCCATTAATATCTCTTTCTGATGTTCATAGGTTTGTGTTTTACCAAACAATTTCTATAGGAGGTGAGAAACTTTGCATATAAACTGCTGTATTTAATCTCCACCAGCTCCCTCTAGAGGTCAATAGTTCTCTTCTATTGTGTAGTCTGAGGGATGTTCTTCAGCATAACCACCAGCACATGGATCTCACAAGATGCGTATGACTATCTCAAGCTTTCATCTGAGAAGAATTTCAGGATTTTGTACATTTGGCTAGTATTGCTTGGCATACAGCATTCCATACAGATGACATCCCCAGAGTCCCAAAAAAAAATGAATTATATAAGCTTATATCAACTATACAGCTAACATGCAATGAGTCCTTTTGCTAACTATTTGATAAAGGTACATGAACTGTAGAGCACTCTTACAGCACCTCTACAGTTGGTTTGTGCAATAGATAAATAACCTGAACATGATGAATTTCCTGAGTATGCTTGGAACATCTGTACAATGTATATTCACCCAAAGGGAGTCTAGACAGTGATAGAGTACCTGCATTACTATGAAAGTGGATTTAGCAGCATATATTTTTTATTAAGGGCATCAGTTTAGGTTGTCAAGTCATTCACAGCATCACAGGGTGGTTGACGTTGGAAGGGACCTGGTCTAACCTTCCTGCTCAAGCAGGGCCACCTAGAGCAGGTTCCCCAGGACCATGTCCACAAGGCTTTTGAACATCTCCAAAGATGGAGACTCCACAATTCCTCTGGGGAACATGTGCCAGTGCTCGGTCACCCTCACAGTTCCTGATGTTCAGGGGGAACCTCCTGGGTTTCAGTTTGTGCCCACGGCCTCTTGTCCTGTCACTGGACACCACTGCAAAGAGCCTGACTCTGTCTTCTTTGCACCCTCCCTTCAGGTATTTAGATGCATTAGTAAGATCCTCCCTCAGCCTTCTCTTCTCCAGGTTAAACAGTCCCAGCGCTCTCAGCCTTTCCTCATAGGAGAGAGATACTCCAGACCCTTAATAATCTCTGTGGCCCTTCATTGGACTGTCTCCAGTATGTCCAAGTCTCTGTCCTACTGGGGAGCCCAGAACTGGACATAGTACTCCAGGTGTGGCTTCACCAAGTCATATATATACTGGCTTGAAAAGGCTCAAAAACTGCCCAGAGCACATCACACAACTGAATTGCTTATTCTGGTATAATGTTTTTGGGGAAATCAATATATATGCTATGAACGGACAGCAGAAATAAAACCCAACAAAACTGAGCACCTCTGCTTCCTGGTATAGGACTAAGATGCTACTATTCGTATAATCTCTCCTACATGAAGAGATTAAAAAAAAAAAAAATAGAAGAAAAGCAAAACCACAGCAGTTAAAATACAGAGGCTGTCAGTCTCAGTACACAAATCGCTGTGAGGTGGTAGAGCTCTGTTCCCCAAACAGGTCTTCCATTAGCATTAGATCATGAGTGATAACTCCTTTCAAAAGTTATTCTGTGAATATATTGGTAGTGAAGAGAGGGAAAAGGGAAATATTGTGCTGAAGTCAGCCAGAGTTTAGATGGGATTATACTATAAAGAAGATTAACAGGATTTTAGAAAAAAATAGGGTGCATTTTACTTCAATTAAAAGCTTAGTTTATACAGGAATATAATGAAATCCTGAAATTTGCCTTTTCTTGTTTGGAATATCATTCGAAGTGAGAAGAAATGTCTTATACCTTCACACAAAAAACAGGAATTCCTTAAATTTCAACTAGCAGAAAGGGGAACTGCAAAACCACATATAATTTTAAACAGATTACTGACTATGTTTTATATTGGGTTGTGCTCTTTGTTCCCAAAGATTCAGCCATCTTCTAAATGTTAAGTAGATAATGTAACTCCATCATTGTAATTCTTTTTGCTCCTCTTCATTGCTTACTACTTTTCTGGTCTTTTTATGATGTTTTTCTATGTGATGTCTCATATCATTTCATAGGGTGGACATTATCTTGAGGGTAACGGGCTCCATCCCTGCCAAACCTTCAAAAAACTCACTAAAATATTTTTTGCTGTCACTGTCTTATTAGTAACATATAGCAACACAACAGCAGCATTACACCATTGATGTTTAAGAGAACAATATCACACTAATAAAGAACAGCATAGCTTATTCATTGCTTAGACAGTACTAATGAGGAAAGAATATTTAGTAAATATGGCTTGGAAAATGGGGCATGGGTGCGGAGGAAATTACTTTATCTTATAAAGGACCTTTGTCCAACATACCACTTTTCAAGTTCAGCCTAAGTAGTCATATGTTAGTCCCTGACAGTCTGGAGATAGTCAGCAAAATCCCCAAGTCTTACCATCATTATCTTGATAATGAGTAACCTATACTGGTTTTGTTTTGTGTAGTATACTTTGAAATCTCCACTGCCTTATGTGGACATACACCCCCCCCGCCTTGTAAAAACACACACTTTTACGTACAAGTCTATGAGAAACCTTTCTACTGAGACTTCCCACCAACTAAAAACATCAAAGCTGCCACTAATTATCACATAAGCCTTGTACACTTGGGTTGCAGCTCTTTCTGACATGTTGTGTTGTTTCTTTACTTTCATAGATTATAATTTTATAACATGCCTTCTCGTGTATATTTGTTGTATTCCTTAGGTTTCATATACAGTTTCTCACTGCATTGTTTTATCCAGTTAGACTCAATTCTTTAGAGCTCTTCTGTACTTCCAGCTCTATCTGTACCAACTCATGTCTCTGTCATAGATTTCTACGGTATTGATTAGCTACCTCTGCTATATTACCTTGTTTTTCCCCTCCTGTATCTATTGCAGATTAAGCTGTCATTTCTGTGGCTTTATATTTTCTACATTTTGACATATAGCAAACTTACCTTGTCTTAACTTCATTGAGTTGTTAATATTCTTTATTCTTTTCAATCAGAAATGAAATTAATTCGTTATTTGTCCTTTGACATTTGAATAGTATGACATAAAAGCAAGACATTCACATATTTTTGTGTGTTTTTTTCACCTTGCAGATTTTAAGATGGATAGTGTACAGATTTCTACCTTAAAAAGGAGACATATGTGTATTCAAGGTTCTCATGTCACAGTTTCATTACATTGCAAAGCCAGCTTTAGTAATAAAGAACAAATAGTTCAATGGTAACAGATGCACTAATTTCTTTACAATTGCATGGAAAAATTGCAAATGGAGAAGAAAAAGATAGTTTAATACTAATTATGATTTAATTTACAATTAAATGTGTTGTAAATCCATCAATAGAACTTTTACTTTGTTAAGAGACTTCACAATAAATAAATAACAGAAATAGAAAGGCAGTAGATCTAGTTTTAGAGCTGTCACTCAGAATCCAATCATCATGTGAACCTAAAACTAAACAGGAGTTACTGAATTTTCAAAATCATGTATATCCTGCTTTATATGAAAGGGAAACCTTTACAGAGAACAAAAGGCTAGCACATATGATAAGTGATCCATGAGAGCAACATGAATCCAAGAAGCTGTGAACCTCATGCCTATAAAAATAATACAGAGAACAGAAAAGGTCTCAAACATTGAAAAAAACAGTGTGCCTTCCAGGGCTGACAACTGCCCAAATTCCTCTCCAGTACTGAGCTACTGTCACATTGAGCACCAAATTCAAACTGCTTAGAGACTGCTTTATTTACAGTGAAGTTACTGAGGAGCTGGCAATCACTACCAGTGCAGCTGTGCAGCCTGGCAAGGCAACACTCCACTGTGCCCTTGCCTGTCTGGAAGTGAAGGCACATCAGTAATCTCTGAATGTGAAAGGTTCACCCAAAGTGAAGGATTTATAATGTAGCATAAGTAAGAAATGCCCATGTCCAAATAAAACTTTTAACAAGTGCAGTGAATGCCTATAAATCAATAAACAAAGTAACAGAAGGAAACAGATTCTTTAAAACCAGCTGATCTTCCTACACAAACAGCTACTGCATACACAGAGGAGCTAATCTTTTGGTCGATAGATGCTAATATAATTTAAAAAAACAAAGAGACACCACCACCACCCTCCACCCCATAACACTACACAGATAAAACAACCCAAACAACCTAAACTTAGAAGTCAAAGGCAGTAATACCTAATACGTTGTGGCTTCATTTATACCACTGACTTCGGCTTTCAACTAAATACTGTATCAGCATGCTTGTGAAACACAGCACAGTCCTTAGTTGAGGTTCAGCATTGATCATGGAGATTAACAGCCATTATCTACAGAAATTGTTACAACTGCTCCTGCCATGTTGAAATGGTTTTTTACAAATGATAACGAGTTCGGATTCAAATTTGAGACCCAGATTACCATATGGCAGAAACAACCCTTACTCATTGGCTTTAGCAGTCCAGAGGTTTTGGGGCCCACTGTCGAAGAACAGCAGAGCTGTCAATATTGACACAACCAGAAAGAGTATTATATAGTGGTATTATGCATCCTGAGCCTTGACTTATTTGGCTTGCTTAAATTGTCTTCCTATTACATGCTCAGTATACCACACAAAGAAGACTCTGCATGAACAGTGGTTATTATCTAAGAATTCCATATAGCCAGCAAGTCAGTTGATCTTCACTCAAAAAAGTAAGATGGAGTACCCTAAACCTGCTAGTCTATCTCTGAAATAGGTAGAGTTGGCAGCATTGAATGAGTCTCAGAAAATTGAAAGGCAAGGACACCCTGTCTCAGTCTGTGGAAAAAGTTGGTCTGCTTGTCTCCTGATTTCATCACTTTTTGAATTGCCTCACTGTATGCAGTAGTCTAACCTATTCTCCTTCGCAATGAAAGAAACGTATTTTGCTCCGTTATTTCACAACACGAATTTTCTACAGCTTTTGTTGCATGCACTTCAGAGGAAAGACAAAATGAAAAAAAAAATCAAACTAAACCAAACCCCAAATAACCAACAATATATTATTTCAGTTCTTGGCTAAAATAGAGTACAGGAAAAACCCAAGAAGTTCAGTGCACAAAATTTGATTGCAGATAATTAAATGTTGGTCAGTCACATGGAAGTTGTGAAATACCAGACCTTCAGTTAGTTGTACAGCTGTGCGTAGAATGAAGAGGCAAAACCAGAGAATCGGGAATTTCCTGAAGGAGAGATCATGGTAATATAGTATGTTTGTATTTAGTGATGCATCTTTCTTTGCAGAATGACTTGAGGGACAGGTGTGTGGGAAGGGAGATTAGGCATTGTGTGGAGAAAGCACTTCATGGTGCACTACCCCTCTGACTGGTCACAGCAATTGACCTGCAGTCAAGAACAGCAGTCTCCTTCCTAACCAGTAACACAGGTGGTGGGGCCAAGCATGTATGCACCCAGAGATTATACCTTCAGCAGGCAGAGCCAGGGAACATCAAGATTTTAAAAGAACTCTAAGTATGCAGTGATATAAATTATCCATTAGTTTATAATCTACATAATTCTCATATTTCACAGTGTGTAAACATTTTTTAGGAAACTTTTGATTTTATTAAACCTGATGAGCTTTGTCAATTCTCAACTTCTGTAACAATTTCAAAATCTCAATCTCAAAACTCTGCATTCCTTAACACTGTCACTGTATGGGACCCTTATGAAAATAATTTCCCAGAGGAACGAGATATATCCTGTGGTGTTCCTCTTTGTACTTTCCTTTATAGGTTCTTAGCTGTTGTCAGCTGAGGTATGTGGATTTATGAAGAAAGAGAAAGAATGAACTGATAATCAGAGATAAAATGGGTTGTGAAATGCATTTCTCCATCATAAACCTAGTATGTAGCAATGAGCAATTCAGATAAGCTTAGATTCATCCTAGCCAAATAAGATTAATTTGAAAGATGATTAAAGTTAGGTACCAGCAAAAAACATGAGACCTGTAAGTATCCTAGACTTACTGTATTATCAGTGGAGAGAAACTGGTATCCTCTGTTGTGGATTCCAATTCGCTATGCTTAGTTCCTCTTCAATGTGTGTGAAGATAAATATATTATAACCTGTAAACCATTCAGGTACTCTGGTAATAGAGGGAATGGCACCTTATAAGTACCTGAGATAATCAGGATATTATGTAACCGGAAACTAAAGTGCCAAATGCATTCAATTTCACTTGGGAGCCCTTTCCATCACAGCCTCCTCTCAGCCACTGCTCACAGCCACTATGGAGGCTGCTGTCTCCAAGTGTATTCCAAGTGTGGCTTCTCTTCTCTCTGCCTTTTATTCTGATGATGGTTTCTTTCACTATACTGCCTGGGAGAGGAAGGGGAAGTGGTGACTGTGTGTCAAGAAGAAGGAAAGAAGGTGTAAGGGAAATACCTTGAAGGCACAGGAAAAACAGGTTCCCTCTTCTCAATGTAGATGCCAGGACCTAAACTAGTTTGATGATTGAATAGCAGCTCTTCTTATCTTTGATGTCCCTGACCCAATTCAATTCCATCCCATCTGGGCTTTAGCTTTCCTAACTTTGTCCCTGGAAGCTTCAATGATGTTTCTGTATTCCTCCCAGGAAACTGGTCCTTGATTCCACCATCTGTATGCCTCCTTTTTGTGTTTGAGTTTGACCAGGGGCTCCTTGTTCATCCATGCAGTCCTCCTGGCATTTTTGCCTGACTTCCTATTTGTTGGGATGGACTGCTCTTAAGCTTGGATGAGGTGATCCTTGAATATTAATTAGCTTTCTTGGGCCCCTTTTCACTCCAGAGCTTTACGCCGTGGGACGCTTCTGAGTAGATCTTTGAAGAGGCCAAAGTCTTCTTTCCTGAAGTCCGAGGTTGTGAGCTTGCTTTTCACCCTCCTCCCTGCCCTCAGGATCCTGAAGTCTACCATCTCATGGTCACTGCAGCCAAGGCTGCCTTTGACCTTCACATCCCCAACAAGCTCATCGTTGTTGGTGAATATGAGGTCCAGCAGACCACCTCTCCTCATTGGCTTGTCAGTCTCTTGGAGGAGGAGGTTATCATCAATGCAGTCCAGAAGCCTCCTGGATTGCTTATGTCCCACTGTGTTGTCCTTCCAGTAGATATCGGGGTAGCTGAAGTCCTCCATGAGGACCAGGGCGTGTGAACACAAGACTTTTCCTGTCTGTAGAGGGCGTGATCCACTTGTTCTTCCTGATTGGGTGGCCTATAGCAGGCATTCACTAAAATGTCCCCTTTGCCTGTCTTCTCTTTAATCTGACCCATAAGCATTCTGTTGGCTCCTCGTCCATTCTCGGCCAGAGCTTCATTGCACTCCAGCTGCTTGCTTACATAAAATGTTACTCCCCTTCCTCATTTTCCCATTCTGTCCTTCCTAAAGAGCCTGTATATCTCCAGTGCAACACTCCAGCCACAGGAGCCATTCCGATGCATCCCCATGTTGTCATCAAGATCACAGCCCTGCAACTGCACACAAATCTCTGTTTATTCCCCATACTCTATGCGTTAGTATACAGGCTCCTTAGAGGGGCAACCCAGCATACTGAGGTCCTGGAGAGAGTTTGGGGTATTTCTCCACAATGGTGTCCTGTAGGCACCTGCCTACCAACATGCAAGTGCTGGAGATGACCAGGCTCCATTTGCCAACTTTGTGAACCTTTCCCATCACACCAGCCCATGACCTTTGCTCAGCAGTGCTGTCTGTTGCTCCCTGTTTTCCCTATCTGTGTGTACTTTACATTTAAGTTTCCACCTACTGTAAAAGAAAAGCTCTCACAAAATAAGTAAGCATATATGAAAACTAAGTTAATTTAGAAACATAAAGATGTTGTATATCCTTTAATTTTGAAATATTTGTTTTGGCTTCATGACTTATGTTTTGAAATTTCTTGCAGATGAACTAGTTAATAGTTGCTACCTAAATCAGTAAAATAATAGGTTGTTTTACATAGATTTTTTTATTGACAACTCTCTGTATTACAGAATTAACAGTTCACTTGTTATGACAGACTGATATCAAACAGAGAGATGTGAAGCACTTTTTCTTTGCTGCAGTTATACATATTCTATGAGCTTTGCCTGTAACCCAGAACTTCAGTCAACAAAACTAGGACATGAATGTATAATTATTTAAGAAGGTCAGATTTACTATGCCTGTGATCAATAATAAACAAGTAAAAGCTTGGAAACCAGAAGCTCACATTTGCTGAAACAAAAAAGCTTACCTGTGTTGGAATAGATGGCTGGAAATATATTTAGTTTTGAGATCTGAGAGGTAAATACCAGTGTCACTTCTCCTCAGTACTCTGACACGCAGCATATGCCACAATACACAGTACTTGCAAAACCCTACAATGAATGGCCTATGCAAATATTATGCACAATGTAAAATTTAAAGCCTGCAGTAAAAAATTAAAATTAGAGGCCAGAAGTACATAGATCTTGAACCAGCTCTTTGCTCAGGTAGCTAAGGAGAATTTGTTGTTGAGCATCACTTTAACATGACAGCAGTAGGAATCAGAAAAGACAAGAGTTTTTCATGATGACTGACAATGTCCTGTTACAGTACAGTTGTATTATGACCAGTACGATGTCATTGGTAACACAAAGGTCCAATTGTTTCTATATACAATTTGCAGGGATGTAACAGAGAATCACCATTCCAAATCTGTTTCTAAGAACAGTTTCATGTTGATTTACTTCCCCAGTCAAAACGTGTACTTCAGAAAGTCATATCTTTGTGTTTTGCTCTTAAAATGCAAATTTATTTAAAAAGAAAAAACAACTCCTTTACAGTCAGAATAAATATGCTGTTCCTCTTCATAGCTTTTTTATTAATATCAGTGTTAGACATTTTCTTTCTTGAGTAATTTGTAGTGAAATATAACCCTCCACTTTGTCTCTCTGTGGGTACATCTGTATTAATGTAGTACCTCCAAAGATATCTAATCACAACAGTGTAGAAAATTATCCTTGATATTTGAGAACTGTTTTCATTCAGATTAATTTATCCCTTCAATTCTTTTGAGAAAACAATCACAGTGAAGACTAACCCCTGAGTGATTATTTGAGTTTAAACCACAGGTGCACCAAATCTTTTTATGCTGCCTGCAGAGAGATCTTTGAACATCCCCATATCTGTTTCAGCAGTAGTAATTGGTTTATAATAGCAGCCTTGGACAAAATATGCATAAAGTCTTGAAAGCAATCAAGAAAATTCTGCTGTTTGATTTATGGTGTTGTTTCAAAAGAATTCACTATTATAAGCTTACATGATTGGGGATGTAAGACATTTGTGCAATTTTGCCATAATATTAAAAGTTGCCTCTAGAGTACAGTTCTGGGAAGACAATATACTCTCAACTTTCTTTCTTTCATTGTCCATCACGAAAAGGCCTTGCCTTTTGCATCATTTTAAGGAATACTTTGGATTTGGTTTCAGCCTGAATCTCCTACAGAAAAGACATGCATAATTAATTTATCCCTAACCTATTTCTGTAAAGATATTGAAATTCCTAAGTGTCAGATTATTGTTCTAGTTTCTGTACACTCTAAAAAGACCTTTAGAAGGCAAAGAAAATTAAGAAACAAATGAAAAAGTTTTAGCCCATGCTGTTATTCTCTTACAGTTGGATGTGTAAAATATTGCTTGAATTACAATGTACCAGATACAAGTTTATCTGGCATTTGTTTCTAGTTCACATGAAAAGTTACGTGCAAACATTTTGTCTTTCCTGCCCCACCTCCCAAACTTGAAACCTTCAAATGAAAAAAGTATATTCCTTCTTCCATCCTTCTTGAGCTCTAAAGGAAATTGTCAGTCTTTGCCTCCAGGTCTATAAAGTTCTGTTTCCTTCCTTATCAGCCTACAACTGACATAATGCATTACTCTGAGACATTAAGCAACTATCTTATAGCCAACTATCTTAGTCCAACTAATTATATTTTCAGTGGATAACTATTATTTGTACAAATGAAATGAACTGCATGAGCGAAGAATCGCCATGTAAAACTGAAAATGTTTCTAAAACTTGACCATAAATTTGTCAGCTATTTCTTGCTGAGCATTTAAAGCCTGCTAATGATTAGTATAGTTTTTAAGAAAATCTTGTTAGAAAATTCCATAATACTATAGCATTTCTGATGGATAGGAGTTATATAATGTGAAAAATTTTGTATACAGACTCGTCTTCTCTGATTCTATCAAAAAGGATTAGACACACATTACTTTTGTCATATGGTGAGGATTATGTAAATGGCATTGTACAAACACTAATTTTGAAGCTAACAATAGAGGTTACAATATCTTTAAAAAAATAAAAGAAGAAAACCCCACTCATAGTAGGAAAATGATAGGGCACAAATAGACCCTAGCTATCTATAGTAAGCGAGACCTGCATCATCACAGTTAGACTGTTGTCATGGTTTAACCCCAGCCAGGAACTAAGCACCACACAGCTGCTCGCTCACTTCCCCCGCCCCCAGTCGGAAGAGAGAGAGAATTGGGATAAAAAAACCCCCCAACTCCTGGGTTGAAATAAGAATGGTTTAGTAGAATAGAAAGGAAGAAAATACTGATAATAATAACAATAAAAGTGACAATAATAATAATAAAAGAATTGGAATATACAAACACGTGATGCACAATGCAATTGCTCACCACTCGTTGACCGATGCCCAGTTTGCTCCCAAGCACCAATCCACCCGCCCCCCCCCCCCCCACC
>VYZV01044433.1:75586-95031 GCA_013401275.1 Pandion haliaetus
CACTCCTTCCTCCTCAGGGGGAGGAGTCCTCACTCGTCCCCTGCTCCACCGTGGGGTCCCACCCACGGGAAACAGTCCTTCACCAACTGCTCCAACGTGGTTCCTTTCCGCGGGCTGCAGTTCCTCACAAACTTCCCTGGCACTGGTCCTTTCTGCGGGCTGCTCTCCAGTCACACACTGCTCCAGCGCGGGCTTTCCCATGGAGTCACGGCCATCTTGGGGGGCCTCCGCTTTCCCCGATCCCCTCCATGGGCTGCAGGGGGAGGACCTGCCGTCTCACCACGGGCTGCAGGGCCATCAGCCTCCTCAGGCGCCCCTCCTCCCCCTCCTTCTTCACTGACCTCGGGATCTGCAGAGGGGTTCCTCTCACATTCCAATCCCCCACTCCCTGCAGGTTCCCCTTCTTCAATCTGTTCTCCCAGAGGCGCTCCCACCGTCACTGATGGGCTCGGCCTGGGCCAGAGGCGGGTCTGACTTGGAGCTGGGAGAGCTTCCAGCAGCTTCTCACAGGAGCCGCCTCTGCGGCCCCCTCCCCCACTACCAAAAAAACCCCTGCACCAGACAAACCCATAACAAATGCATAATATATAATTATCATTGACCTTTAAAAATGAGTTTAATCAATGTGAGACTAATATGGGCCTACAGGCACAGAAGGCGATCTTTGTTTGGCTTGACTGGAGAATTCTTCATTGTTAATGTGAGTCACTTTAGGCTCCTACTGTTGTGAATGTAAAGCAGTAGGAATTTTCATGTTTAGTTTTCCTTGGTCTACTATAGACATTGAATCGGGTTATTTATCTCATGCCCCACAAGTGCCTAGTTTTTCCCATTTTTCCTTTCTCTTCAGTGTAGGATTGGCTCAAGTGCAAATTACACATATGCAGTTAAATAAGGTCAATGTTTCCTGAAGTCCTTTAATCATTATCTTTTCCACACTGCAGGACAAGGCTAAGGTACATGTTGTTTGAGGTACATGTTTACAATCCACAGATCACTAGTGGTCCTAGTGGTTGCTCAGTAAAGGTGCTAGTGACAAAAAAATTTCCAGCTGCCAATGGCCAATATTTTTTTCCTTTATACTTCATATTTATTCTTCTGAATATCACAAGTTGTGGAAATTATCTACCAATATTGTCATTCCAATATTGTCTTAAATATAGGTAGAGAATATAAGTCTATGCTAAAATTACAAGAAATATAAACAGTTAAAGCAGTGGAAATGTTGACCTACTTCACAGAAAAATTAGGTCTTCTTTACCAACAAAGCACATGATCATGCAGAAATGAAAGAGGAAATCCTACGCAGAGCAGCCAGACTACAGTTTTTCTGTCACAAGATTAGTCTTCTAGTTTCAGCATTCCACTGGGCATGACCACATGGCAGGGAAACGTGGGCTGGTGCTTCTTCTGTTCAGTGTCTTCAGCTGTTAGAACAGTGAAAGTCATTGCACATTGAAGAAAGAGAAATAGGATGGAGAAGGAGAAGCAGAAAATACCTATTGTCCTGACCTGCAATTTGGACTTCTCTGTGTTCCTACATTCACACACATGCAAACACTTCCAAATCCAAATGAAGATCTCCTCCCTATCTCCACATTGAGACATTTCTTTCCCACAATTTGCCTAATTTTTTTTCTCATAGGCCAAGGATTTTCTCTGTTGCACCCACAAGTGTTGCTGACCTTGAACTTTACCAACTCCAAATCTTTGCAAAAGCTATTTCCTAAACCTGCAGCTGTAAAACAAATCCATGTTTTTGAGAGAGCTTGTCTACATAGAAAAAAATATTTTATAGCAAATAAATAGAATGTAGTTCTCGGACAAAGCATTATTTCAAGTAATATAACCACCAAGAAAGAGAACTGGAAGAAGCTGAAATTGCATTTGGATGCAATTATCCTAATAATACAGTGCCAAAATATTGCATTGATAATGACATATTCTAAACACCTTAAATAGTGAGTGATAATTACAAGATTTCAACATTCATAAGAAGGTGGCACAGAGAATGTTTGATTTATATATTAGAGTGACAATTTTCTGTAACTGCAGAAATTTGGCAAGTGGAATTAAAACTATTAATTATCTATTTTTTGATCTGTAACAAATGTTAGTGTCATTTATTCATTAACATATGAAAAGTGAAACATATCTGTTAATTTTCCCTCTGATGAATGCACTTTACATGATCCTTTTTTCTCTGCAACAAATTCTAAATTCAAATTGGATAAAAGCTTATGTTTGCCTTGAAACCATGATCAGTATCTTTCTAGTGTCCTCCTCCTCCTCCATCTCGCAAAACACAACCTCCAAAACCATCAGTTTTAATTCTGGCCGTATTCCATCTTATGGAGGTAGTAGTAGTGTACTACAACATTGTTTGGCAAGAAACAGGTTCACTTCTAATGCTTTGTCTAAATGTCCTGTGATTAGTTTAATCCAATTGTCTACTCTTCTGACACAGTAAAAAGGAGAAAAACTCCTAAAAACCATGATTTATGCCACCAGCTCCTACGAGCTGCTTTAGGTGTCCATCTCAGTATGGTATGACTTACTTTTTGGCAAAGGTCACCTCCCTCCACAGACCCAGAAGGGAACCCTGATGAACAGATTTCTTTAGATGCTTGACTTATGGTTGGTAGAGACAAGCTGAGATGGATTCCTGTCCCAAGTGACCAGTCTAACAGAGGATACTGCCTTTTGACCCAAACAAAAGTTATTCTGGAGTCTAATCCTACATCCTCAGTGTATGCTGTAAACTGTCGGAGTTTAATTTGTAATTTTAATAGGACTGAGTAGAGACTGATTGTCCAAAGACACCAGTGGGTTCTAAAACATGACAAAAGAATTCATACATGTCAAGTTCACTTGTATTTATAAACACACATACAAACACATTTATGTACACGTTAAGACCTTCCCTTCACACAATGTACCACTATAGCATCTGGCCAATTTAGACTTTGAGTAACCAAGAGCCTAGCTTTAAACAGAGAGTCATTCTCTTTCAAAATTTATGTCAATATTGCTGAACCAGAGCTTTAAACAACCTGTCATTTTAAAAAAGCTAATTATTTCTCTGTTCCTCAAAGAGCAGAGTTGGGGGTAAAATACTTAGTGATTTTCGATATGACTTTTGTTTCCTGTACTGTTTCTCTGAGACATTTAGGTTGAGAAAAGAAACAGGAACATCAGTTCTAATCTCAGCAAGTGGACAGTTTGTTTCCTTTTTCGCTTGTGAAAAGAATTCCTAGTCTATGCCCAGTCCCAGTCAGCAAACTGCATTGAACCTGCTGTCTTCAGTTTCACTGTGGCCTTTAATTTAATGAATCTGGTAGGAAGGAGCAGGCGGGAGAGACTGCCTCTGTGGGGACAGGTGCCGACTGAAGCTGGTGACAGGAAGGTTTTTGAAGAGCTGAATACAAACAGCGGTCTTGGACCCAGTGCTTAATTCTATGAAGCAAAGAAAGGAAGTTGGTTATAGACAAACTAGATGATGACCAAACTTATCTGTAAAAGAATGGCATATGGAAATACTGCTACAATAACTTATCCTAAATGTGCAAATATGATAATATAGAAACTAGAAATTATATTTTATGAGTATCTGTATGAATATATCACAAGAAATCATGCCTATATTTAAGATCATCAGGTTAGGAAGCACCTTTGGAAACTGAAATGTTGCCGACCGCTTTCGGCAAGCTCCGCTCGGTTGCTGGACTGGCCTGAGGCTATCCGCACCACAGGGCCATAGAGCACAGACACGAATATGAGGATGCAGCAAATGGTGTTTATTCAACTGCGCAACAGCATTATATAGTCGTCTTGTCTCGTGCTAGCTCTCACGATAAGTGGCAACAGCCGCGTCCCATCCCTAATTCCACCTACCTTTCCGTCACATCCCGAGATCTTCCGCTCGCCACATCCCTACACTGAAAAAACAGAGAAATAAAATTAAATTGTTATGGATATTACCTGGCAGATGTGGTATTCCATAACTTCTAACTTAATCATAATGGGTTGCACAAGTTATCAGAAAGTGTTCAAAAACTGTAATTAATTACATACTTCACAAATACTATTTCATTCAAAATCAATTAAAGAAATAAACTTCTGCTAGCAGAATAACGTTATACTGTGCTTTCAACTCTACACACTTAAATCAAACTTGATGTGTAAGGACTTTGTTTCTTTGGGTTTTTTTTAAGAAACAAAAGGTTTACAAAAACCAAAAAAACTTTTAAATTAAAAAAAAAATAATTTTGATTCTCAATAGAATTTTACGTTACAAGTAATTCTGCTTTCAGTTGTTAGGAAATCTTCTACGGACTAAGTGGAACATGAACAGAATTACAGACTTCAAGAAATGTAATTATTTTCATTTTACTCAAAGATTAAAAATTCTATTAGTCTCTGTAAAAGCTTCGAGCATTATTCAATAAATTTAATGTAAATTTAGACAGACATCAGTTAAGTATTAAGTGGAATTCCATCAAATTTCATAAATAAAGTCAAAAGAAAAGAATTTATTTTAAAATAGATAGGCACTAAAATTCAGGCTTTTTGACAAATTGATTGCAAACTGTTTTCTTATCTGTATTTTAAAATAATTATGCTAGACCAAAAGGAAACTCTTGCAATATTACAAAGCCTTCTTTTATATTACTAAAAATATTGCAGTAACCTCATTGGACTCAAACCCTAAATAACAACAATTTAACTGACTGTTCCGCAAATTTTATACTAGTACCAGAGTTGGCATAGTAGCCCAAACTTTAGTCAATAACAGTCCTGATGAAGTGAAAAGGTTATAAAGTCTCTAACTATGAAATAAAAATCTTTATGCTGAAATGTATGTCATAAAACATATTCTTGAAGCTCCTCAATATTCTGTTCTCTACTACATCCTCCACTTTGGGAAAAAACAATGCTTTTATTATCGTATTTTAATACAACTGGATTGCTTACACTAGAAGGCACTGAAGTGTTACCTAACCAAGTTGGTTGTTGTTTGCACTACACATATGCTTGAAGTCTATGGCTGATCTCCAACACTATTCGTTAGACGATGTCTGCCATTCTGGTAAAGACTGAGTGGGTACTGGTAGATACTAGTTTATAATCAGGTTGATATTTCATATTAAGTGACTAATGTGGCACTCAAGATTGATATAACAGTTATAGCACTTCGTCATGAAACAATTACTTAACGTTGATGAAAAATTCTTTAAGAAATTACCTCTTGGGGACAAAACAATTTGCGTCAATTTGTGGCAAATGTTCAAATCTAACTGTGTAATTAGCTACATTTTCAGGAAGTCCCTGCACAATAACCAAGGCTTAATTAATTAATTCCGTGGCCTAATACATCTTCTAACAATACTGCGGACTAATTGTAGTACTTACTCAAAGCAAAAAATACCACCTACTTCATCTTCTATCATAGTTTTCAGAATAAATTTTGTTCAGAGAAATAGTTATTTGCAGTTAAGTGAAAATATTTTTCTATGTTGGGGTTCTTCCTTGTTCTTAGCAAATATTTGCCTTTAGATTTTATAGGTGTGTCGTGGTTTAAGTCCAACCAGCAACAAAGCACCATGCAGCCACTGGTTTGCTCCTCCCCATGACCCTGGTGGGATGAAGAGAAAATATAAAGAAACAGTCGTAGGTTGAGACAAGGACTGGGAGGGATCACTCGCTACTTATGGTCACAGGCAAAAGACGGACTCAACTTGGGGAAGAAACAAAATCAACTTGTTTTACTACAAATCAAATCAAAACAAGGATATTAGGAAGTAAAACTAAACCTTTGAACACCTTCTCCCCACCCCTCCCTCCTTCCCAGCTCAACTCCACTCCTGGTTCTCTCTCCCTCCTCCCCCCGGCAGCACAGGGGAACAGGGGAACAGGGGAGTGGGGTCAGCCCACCACACCTTGGCTCTGCCGCTCCTTCCTCCTCAGGGGGAGGATTCCTCACTCGTCCCCTGCTCCACCGTGGGGTTCCTCCCACGGGAGACAGGCCTTCACCAACTTCTCCAACGTGGGTCCTTTCCGTGTTCTGGAGTCCTCCAGCGCGGGCTTTCCCATGGAGTCACGGCCATCTTGGGGGGTCTCCGCTCCCCCCCTCCCCTCCCTGGGCTGCAGGGGGACAGCCTGCTGTCTCACCACAGGCTGCAGGGCCATCAGCCTCCTCAGGCGCCCCTCCTCCCCCTCCTTCTTCACTGACCTCGGGATCTGCAGAGGGGTTCCTCTCACATTCCAATCTCCTCCCCTGCTCAAGTTTCCTCTCTTAAATCTGATGAAGGGTTTGGGTTTGCTAAAAAAAACCCACTTAATGAATACCAGCTCTGTTTGTAGAACTTCTCTTTCAACTAAGCACATCTTGATGTTAATTACAATATGCAATTTACATTCTGATTGATTGTCTTTCCTTAGGAAAAAAAAAAAAAAAAAAAAAAAGTANAAATTGCATTTGTTAGACTTGCTCTTCCTTTTCTATAATAATCCAAATGGTAATGAAGAGTTTTGAAAAACTTTGAAGTAAACAGATTTACTAACAAAATTCATTCTTGTGTCAAACAGTGTGATGATAAAATTTTTTGGGTAACCAAATTGGTTTTGTATGAATAATGTAAGAGTATATTTTTCTTAATTACTGTTTGGGTTTAGAATTATTTTTTGAGGTTCAAGAATGTCTGGATAAGTTCAGTAACTTTTACCATTTGTGTTTTTCTCATGATCTCAGGATGTATCAACAGCATATGAAAGGTATATCACAGATATTTTTTTTCCTAGTGAAGAATTTGACATTATATTTTAAAAAGTCAATTCTAATTATGAGAAAACACATATTTCCTTTCTGTCTTGATAGTGACCTTGTGTCTTCTTTGCAAAAAGGCATATAAAAACACCAAGCTGAAGTACAGCTCTTGTTATATTATGTTTGGGTGTGACATTCCTCAGGCAACTTTTATTACAGTTCCATAAAATGCTCTGCCTGCCATGCGAGAAAAGAATTCACATTTGGTGTAATTTCTTTCTAGTAGATAGAGGAAAAAACTAAGATACACTTTTAATAGTCATGAGAATTCATGTAGATTCTTTTTTGACAATCCTTGCTCAGATATTGTTGTAGAGGTTGAATCTGCAGGCTAGCGATAGAAGACAATGAAAAATTGGGTTAAAATGTAAAGTAACACAGACTATTGAAGTTGTAATGCAAATGTGTCATTACAGTCTTTAAGCATACAGCTTAATAACGGAAGATACAAGCCTCTGGAATGACATACTTTTTTATCTCAAAGTATTTTACTTCCATTGACTGCAACAGATTTACTGTATAGGTCAGGGTTGGTATCATTCTCAGCAAGTGCTAAGTTATACAAAACCAACTCTACTTCCTACATTCAGAAAATTTTCAATATATAAGGCAAGCAAATTCTTTCCAGTCTTTCTCTCTCCCTACTCCCTTCTTTATGTTCATGAAGTTTATTTCAAGTCATTATAGCTCAGCTGTGTGTCTAGAAGGCAAAACTTTGAAAATTAATTTAGATTAAGAATCATATACTTATTTCAGTAGTATTTATGATGCTATCTTAAGAAAAAGGTATATATTCAAATGCAGTAAATAAGATATAGTTTCCATTAAATAACTCAATCATGTTCTCTAAATTCCCAATACTGCTTTTGAAAATTTTATTATTTTGGAGACCTTCCAGTAAATGTAAGGACCTTTGAATTAAATAAAAAAAAGTATTTATGTACTTAAATGTTAATGGACTCTGAGCTTTGTTTACAATGAATATGAAATACAGCCATTAGGAGTATTCTGTGTATGTTTTTTAAGTAAGTTTACAGAAATAGGCTAAAAGAACTTAACTTTAGATTTCTTGAATATTGAGTTACCAATATAACAAAACCAAAGACTACTTCTTTTTAAACATTTTTAGTTGTGTAGTCTAATAATAAGTAGATTTATAGATTCAGAAAGCATATTTGTAGTTATTGGCTGTAAATAAATCGTATTCCCTCATTTCCAAACTGAATCAGCTGAAGATTTAAAAGCAAACTAGTGAGTAAAACCAAACCAAAAGTCCTCTATTTTCAGAGTGCTATGTAAGTTCCATGAAAAGATTTAGAACATGTATCATGTCCTACCCTCTGCTTTGTTTTGGTTTTCCTACATAAATGAATGTTATTATACAGCTCTGAGTGTCATGATAGCTTCATGAGAAATTAGTTTCTTCTTAAAATATCTATCTTAACAGCTTTTATCAAGTTTCACAACAGAATAATTCTTATTAGGTCAGATCTTAGAGGCTGTTTCTGAGTAATCCTAAGCCCCCAAAGTGATTTCTTTATCTGAGCTGAGGAGCTCTAAGACACCAAAAGACAACAACAAGAAAGATTTTACGTCAACTGTGCATTAGGTGGTCTGAAAGTCCATGGTGCCTCACCTTTAATTTCACTGCCAGAAAATTACCACCTGAATTCAGATTTCTAATGTCAGATGTTGGTCATGTGAGTCAATAGTCATTTAACAAGTCTTATATGTAAAAACATCCTATATTACAAACTATCCATGCACTTGCATGATAAACATCAATGACATCAACAACAGAGATGAAATAAAAGCCCTGTTAAAAATTTGTAAATTTTTCTTGTGAGAAAAAGAAATTAAGTTACAGAAAATTCTTAGTCTTCTGTTTCTTGAGAACATAAAGAGAGTTTATCTCATCAAGCTGTCCAGGTTAGATAAAACACTTTATTTCATTGCTTTTTCCAAGAAATTCTACTTTTCTCCTCCTCCCCTTCATTTAAGAGGGCTGCAGACGAAAGTAAGTAAAAAGAAATAAACAATACAAATATGTTTACAAAAGTACGTGAAAGTAATGCCAAAGCAGATTTAATTAAAATTAATTCCCTTCTCTGGATGACACTAGTGGCTCCCAGAAATATGAAGACATGAATTAAAATAATTCATAATGGGGGAAAAAGTGGAAAACCCCCTAACAACACTAGAACAAATGAGTCTTTCGCATATGCAGTGTAGGCAATCTGCATATGAATGTGTTGGTAAAATCACATTTAAATTAGGTTAAAAATAAAATAGGAAAAATACATTTAGTTTGTCCCTGACTGCTTTCTAAATTCTACACAGAGCTATCATGAACCTCCAGGATGCAATTCCTTTTCTTTCAGAAATTGAGGTGTTTCATTCAAAACATGGATAGTCAGTTTAGGAGGCTATATGTCCATTCCCAACATGGGAAGTCTTTCTGCTTTGTTGAGTATATTGCAGTTTGCCCTAGATGTATATTGTTCTGTTATTTCAGAGGGAATCACAGAGGGCAAGCGTCTTGTCTGCAGTGTGTGGGGTTTTGTTGCGTACTCACCATCTTGCTGTCAGAAGCAGATGGAGCTGTGGGACAGATTTTTGTCTTGCTCTCTTTGCTTTTACATTTCCTGTTGATTTTGCGTATGGAAGGGGAAAATCCCCAAATAACTGTTCTGTCTTCAAACAGTTTCACTTTGTATCTAAGGCACTGGGCAAGATGAAGGTGGGATAGAGCAAGCTATGGCTCCAGTTTTAAATACAGCACTCGGCAGAATTTAGAAACATTTCTGAGTTGCAGAAGAAACTCCAGCTCCTGGGTCCCATTGAGTCCTGAACTCCCACCCCACGGTGGGAAGGTATAACTGCTGTAATGTCTGGCATCATCCTGTCTTTCTGAAGAGTGACATTGCCTAGGTCTCACTGAGTTTGTTACAGACATTAAATCTACAGTCTGAGAGAGAAATAGATATAGTCAGGTATACTAGCTTGAATTGATTGCTTAACCCTTCTCTGACACATAGACCTGTACTGAAAATGATGGGGCTTTTTATTTCTATGATTCTATTGAGTGTGGTGACACACTGGAACAGGTTTCCCTCAGAAGTTGTGGATCACTTCCCATCACTGGAAGTGTTCATCAGGTTGGATGGGGCTTTGAGCAAAATGTTCTGATGAAAGATGTCCCTGCTCATGGCAGGGCAGTAGACTGGATGTTCTCTAAAGTTCCCTTCCAACCTGAACCATTCTATGATTCTATGATTCTGTGATTCTATGATTTCATTTTACTTTCTCATAAAGGAAAATGTTCTGGACAACTCCAAATGTTGCTACACAGAACTGTTTTTAGATGATGTGCTTATTTAATGGAAGCTAAAACAGAAGCCATTCATGGATTTCAGATACATATCTGGAGTTTACACAGACTATATAGTCTATTTAAAATTAATTAACACATTTCTTTTTCTTCTGTGATGTTTTTTGTATTGACACAATCTGTTGACAATTTACTACAATGTAAGTGTTGATATTTTCCTAGAATAGGAAATAGGTTTAACTTAAGTTTTGAAATTACATAGGGCTTTGAACAAGTTTCACATAGTTATGGTGTTTTGCAGGACAAATGCACAGGTATCTGTGAGACATTGTTGTTCAGGTCTTCTCATTTTGCTCAAAGACTGCTTGTGATATTCTCAGTATGTATGGGAAAGACTTAAATAAATGAGTTGCTATTTGAAACTGAGTTTTGTGAAGAAATGATAATATGTGATAAGGAATGGCATTAATGAAACATGGCTCAAATAATGTAGCAAAAAAAAAAAAAAAATTACCGCTGTTTACCTTCACTGCTTTTAAATACAACTAAGATGAGAACTGCTACAGGCCAAAGATCAGTTTTAGTTACATTTTATTCTGTACTTACTCAGCCACACAGACACAAAAAAAGTCCTTAATAAACAAATGCTTTAAGTGATCATGAAAAATGCCACATGCACCTGTCATTGAAAAGACAATGTGTGAATTCTGATGTACGAATGTCCATTCTGGATCAAATCCAGTTCTGTTTCACTCTGGCATTAACATCACTGTTAGACCTGAAATGTGACAATATCCTTTCCCTGCCCTTTCTTCAAAACTTAACACTGATCAGCATTTAAAAATGTGTAATACAGTATTTCACAGTAAAGACCATGCTTTATCTTCCATGTACAGTAGATAAGAACCCAAAATGTAACATTTGAGCCCTCAAGTTTTCTGTACTATCTGACGGTGAAAACTGAAATGAGAACACAACTGTTATTGCCAACAGAGCAGCACGTTCTGTTTTGGTAGTTTACTCTCTGATTCCATTTTGATTGCTATGAAATTGCATGTTAAGGGATTGTGTGGCGTGGGGTTTTTTTGATAGCAGGAGAGGGGGCTGCAGAGGTCGCTCCAGTGAGAAGCTGCTAGAAGCTCTCCCAGCTCCAAGTGGGACCTGCCTCTGGCCCAGGCCGAGCCCATCAGTGACGGTGGGAGCGCCTCTGGGAGAACAGATTGAAGAAGGGGAACCTGCAGTGGGTGGTGGGATTGGAATGTGAGAGGAACCCCTCTGCAGATCCCGAGGTCAGTGAAGAAGGAGGGGGAGGAGGGGCGCCTGAGGAGGCTGATGGCCCTGTGGCCTGTGGTGAGATGGCAGGCTGTCCCCCTGCAGCCCATGGAAGGGATCGGGGAAAGCGGAGGCCCCCCAAGATGACCGTGACTCCATGGGAAAGCCCGCGCTGGAGCAGTGTGTGACTGAAGGACTGCACCCTGTGGAAAGGACCCATGCCAGGGAAGTTTGTGAGGAACTGCAGCCTGCGGAAAGGAACCACGTTGGAACAGTTGGTGAAGGACTGTTTCCCGTGGGAGGGACCCCANGTGGGGAGGAGGGAGGGGTGGGGGGAAGGTGTTCTGAGGTTTGGTTTCCCTTCCTAATATCCTTGTTTTGAATGGATTGGTAGTAAATTAAATGGACTTTGTTTCTTCCCCATGTTGAGCCTGTCTTTTGCCCGTGACCATAAGTGGGGAGTGATCCCTCCCAGTCCTTGTCTTGACTCACAAGCCTCCCTTTATATTTTCTGCTCATCCTACTATGGCAACGGGAGGGGGTGGGGAGTGAGCGAGGGTCTGCATGGTGTTTTGTTATCGGCTGGGCTGAAACCGAAACCACAACATGCTTCAAAATGGCATCAATTTATATCGTACCAAAAGAAAAATTGTGTAATATTCAGTAAAGGAAATTCTATCTGTTATGCATGGTTTCTTACTTTTTTCCTTTTTTTTTTTTACTTTGTTTATACTTTTTAAGACTTTCATTACCAAAAGACTACACCTATTTTGGATACTTATTGTCATATTATTTCTTTCAGTCATTTCTGCAAGCTTCTGTTATTTGTTAATGATTCACTGTATAAAAAAATCATCTGTCATGAATTGTTTTTTTCTTTCCAGTTTCCATTTTTGCACAGCTAGCCGTTCTCAGCTCAAACCTTGCACACTCTGGAATTTCACAGCTATTCCAATGATTAGTGAAGGAATGAATATACTGTTTTAAGTTGCATGTCTGGGCTAGTTTGAAACCATGCATTTCAATGGGAAACCCTCTCAAATGATTCCACACAGATTCTGGCAGATTTATCTTTAAAAATAGCTACAAATCCAGCACTTAACAAGATGACACAGGCTTCTTGGGGTTTCAGCAATTTAATACTTCTGTTTTAATGCCCAACTTCAGGTGCTCATCCAGTGTTGCAAGCCTTAGAGCTTGATTGTTTCAGACCTTTTTCTGAAAGGAATTTTCTCTATTTCTTCTTCTTGGAAATCATTCAAGCCTTTTTTCAGTTCTGCTGTCAAATGACTGCATCTGTTGACAATTTCTTTCTAAGTTATTTCTCTTTATGTACCTAAAGGGCTTCTTGTGTATGTTTACCTCTAAAAAGGAATGCAGCTTTCAGTTTTCTTTCTAAAATAGATTTAGCTTACAAAAGTTCTGTTTAACACCAACTATAGGTGTCAATGTGAGCGAGTAGTTAAATACAGCAGTGAACAGAATAACTCTACCTGAGATTCCACTAACAGAACATGGCCATTTAATTAGCACTTGGAAAAGCAACTGAATCAAGAGAATAATCCCTGTTTTGTATCATTAGTTGGCAGTATTCATCTTAGATGTACAGATGACCAAGAATCCTGTTCTTCAAAAATTGCCCATATATTTGGTTCTGGATCTGAATGAAGTTTCATCTAATCAGCTACTTGTTGGGTTTCAGTGTACCATGTAAGTTAATGTACAAATCATATAGTTTTTTAATCTAGCTATTCACAGTTCAACATAACAAACAGGACATATAAAGGAAGCAAGCAAGTGAGCATTATCCATGATGACATACATGGACATGAGGAATTAATATTCAGGTATGTTGCAGTAAAGATTGTAAATTTAGATTTTTCTTAAGAAAAGGAAAATAAAAGGCTTTAATACTGCTCAGAAGGTAGTTAATGTGCTTCCTGTTAACTTTATTCCTTTTTAAAATGCTACATTTTTGGCTGATCTGATTTGAAGACAAACAGAAAACTCACAGAATTATTGTATATGCAAAGACTTGTAGAAAAACTGGTATTTATCTACCTAGGACTACAAGCATCCATGGTGGAACTACATTTTTTTGGTTTCTTTGTTTTATACTATGTGTAGCTGCTATAACTTAAGTAGATAAAATAAAAAAGGAAAGTTTCATATTTGCCTTATCCTTGTTGCCTAGCACGTAAATCTATGAGGAAATAAAGTACTCTTTTTCTGAGAGTGGCAGACATAGTTACAGTTATAACTATAGTGGTTGGCAAAAGATGGCTGTTTGCAGCAAGAAGTCTCAAAGAAAAAAAGGAAATGTGGTGTAAAGTTAGTTCAGTCCAGGGAAAGCTTTGAAGATTGATAAAGTAAAGGGAACAGCTAGAACAAAAAACCATCAAATCTGTAAAGGTACATGCATTAGGATAAAAATGTACAGGGACAGCCTTTTTTACTTAAGCAGTTTCACATACATAAGTTTTAGACGTTAGTCTTCAGTGTCTTATGATGAATAGAGGGATGGTCAGTTCTACCTCAAAACAGGCTGAACTGTAAGCAGAATCTTCCAATTTTTTAAATAGGTCTTCTCTCCTGATTATAATATTCTTAATGAAAATACAGGCAAGTTCTCATGTAGTTTCTCCACCACCAAATCCCCTTTTACTCCATCGCTCTACATATTTTTTGGTACCCTTAACCCATTTTCAGGCCTGACAGAAAATGTGCTATTCTCTTGTAGTCTACAAATTTCAGCAAAAGTTACTTTTCAGTGTTTCCAGTGGAGAATGACCATAAGGAATTTCATCCAACAATTACAATAATGTGGTTATGGAATAATCTCTCCCATTTGTGTTGAGGGAGGAAAAAAGGACATGTACATTCCTCCTTTCCCTCCTCATCAACACTCATGTCTGAGGATGAAACCAGTTAGGACAGAGACTCCCATTTCTCAATTAAATAATATTTGGGAATCTTGTCTTTCCCATCTCTTTCACAGAATGCCGAGACCCTAAAAAAATCACATTAGTTTTACTGGTGGCCTTTAATTGCCTGAACATTTTAGGGAGTTATTGAATACTGTCTCAAAACCCTCTTCTTCAGTACTCGTCTTCAGGCACAGATTCTCTCCCTGTTCATTTACATGCTCCCCACTTTCCTAATACAGGCATAGCCCTGTTGTATCTGCTAATAATTCATACTCCCTTTGAAGATTTTTAGAAGAGAAGCATTTAATCTTGAAACACATCTTTTTGGATTTGTTTTTTAACCTGCTGTATCTTTACACTTCGCATTCTTAACTACTTCCTCATCTTATTTATATGATTTTAATGAAGGTCCTATTCAAAATATAAGAAGTTCATGGAAATTCTATCATAGAATCATTTAGTTTGGAAAAGACCTTTAAGATCATCAAGTCCAACCATCAACCATGCCGACTAAACCATGTCCTGAAGTGCCCTGTCTACATGCTTTTTGAATACCTCCAGGGATGGTGACACCACCACTTCCCTGGGCAGCCTGTTTCAATGCCTGACAACACTTTCAGTAAAGACATTTTTCCTAATATCCAAACTAAACCTCCCCTGCCACAACTTGAGGCCATTTCTTCTCATCCTATCACTAGTTACTTGACAGAAAAGACCAGCACCCACCTCACAACAACCTCCTTTCAGGTAGTTGTGGAGAGCGATAAGGTCTCCCCTCAGCCTCCTTTTCTCCAGGCTAAACAACCCCAGTTCCCTCAGCCGCTCCTCATCAGACTTGTGCTCCAGGCCCCTCACCAGCTTCCTTGCCCTTCTCTGGACACACTCCAGCACCTCAATGTCTTTCCTGTCATGAGGGGCCCAAAACTGAATACAGTACTCAAGGTGCGGTCTCACCAGTGACCAGTACAGGGGGACAATCGCTTCCCTGCTCTTGCTGGTTATGCTGTTTCTGATACAGGCCAGGATGCCGTTGGCAATCTTGGCCGCCTGGACACACTGCCGGCTCATATTCAGCCGGCTGTCAACCAGCACCCCCAGGTCCTTTTCCTCTGGGCAGCTTTCCAGCCACTCTTCCCCACGCCTGTAGCACTGCATGGGGTTGTTGTGACCCAAGAGCAGGAATCGGTACTTGGCCTTGTTGAACCTCATACAATTGGCCTCGGCCCATTGATCCAGCCTGTCCAGATCCCTCTGTAGAGCCTTCCTACCCTTGAGCAAATCAACCCTCCCTCCCAACTTGGTGTCATCCACAAACTTACTCAGGGTGCACTCAATCCCCTCATCCAGATCATTGATAAAGATATTAAAGAGGACCAGCCCCAGTACTGAGCCCTGGGGAACACCACTTGTGACCCACCACCAACTGGGTTTAACTCCATTCACCACAACCCTCTGGGCTCATCCATCCAGCCAGTTTTTTACCCAGCGAAGAGTACACTTGTCTAAGCCATGTGCCGCCAGCTTCTCAAGGAGTATGCCGTGAGAGACAGTGTCAAAGGCCTTACTGAAGTCCAGGTAGACAACATCCACAGCCTTCCTCTAGAGCTGATCTTTCTTTCCTTTTTTTCTCTCCATCTACCATCCTAACCTTTTCCTCACAGTTTCTTTTCTTGTTAAGACTTATTTTTTAATTATCTTTGACACATGTTGAAAACAACGATCTTGTCATATGTAATAATATATGCATATATATACAGACACACACGAAATTATATAAAACCACAAAAGTTGATTACCTACACAAAACAAATACCCATTTGAAGGGGTTACTGGACTTGATAGAAAATTATAGGTACTGGGACCAATTATCTCATTTATTTATTCTGTAAGAATTCTTCTCTAGATTTGGTCTTTTAAGATAAATATTTTTCAATGTGTGAGGTGCTTTCTCGTCCTGTAGTGTTGGGGCTTTTGCTTGTTTGTTTGTTTTTAATCTTTGACACATACTTCTGTGACATTCCTCACAAATTATCTTTTTGGACTATTAAGGCTACACCATTGCACTAGTAACTAAAAAGTTTTAGGGGCCATTCATTGGCACTGCAGTCTTTTGTCACAGAGTGGCTCACAGCCATGCCATTAAGTTTTCAGACCCCAGAAGAGCATGACTTCATGTAAACTGCCTACTAAGAGTAGCTCCTGGCCTATCTCCCAAACTGTGCACAAGGATTACTGGGGAGAATAATTTTTATTGAATAAAAGTGTACTAGGAGCTGCAGTTTAAATATATAGATAATCAAATGCCAGTGCCAAGAATGTTTCATGACGTTTAATTTATTACGTATGACATAAATTTAATGTTTAAAAAGTGCCAGAAGCATTCAGTTGCCACAAACCACTTATCCCAGGGAGGATACTTTCTTTTTGTTTGTTTGTTTGTTTTTTGCAGAATTTAATGTAAGGGGATCACACTGGCTTCACAGGCCAAATCAACAGCCCTGCTGGAAATTCTTCCATGGTATTGATACACAGTAAACTGACATAATTTTCATCTCAGGATTAGTGTTTTATTAATTCTGCAAGTTCGTTTGCTCTCTGGAATGCCCCACATTATCATATAGTAGCTTTCAGCAGAAATTTATTGACAGAGGCAATATGTGGCTCTTAAAAAAATACAAAGAAGAGGAGGGAGCTTTAGAAGGTTTGCCAGAGGAGGACCTCTGGAGATTCAAGATACAAAGAAGAGGAGTAAGCAATGACAATGCATCACTACTTCTTGCTAATTACTTGTCCTGCCTTGTTGCTAACAGGCATGTTGTATAAAATTGCTATGTTTTAGAAATGAAAGTAAATAATGTTTATTTATCAGTCCATGAAAAATAAGTAAATTGATGGAAGAAGAAACCTAGAATATTCAAGTAATACTTTTTCTTCCTTTGCTGCCATGCATTCAGGTTGATGTTCATCTCTCCTCTCCTCTCCGTTCTGCTGTTTTCTGCTCACGAACAAGTATATTCTTTCTGTGCAAAGCTCTTGTTCAAAAGACTGGTCATTTTAATCTGCTCATGCCCTAGGAACAACTGAGATTGCTCTGGGCCAATTCTATTCCATAGTAAAATAAAGAGAGTCACACCATTTCAGAATTATGACCGTGAATCACAACTCCTAAACTAGATGAGGTATAATCAGGAAAAGTTATTCAAAAGAAGCAAAATAATTTTCTCAGTGATTATGTTTATATTAGGAAGTTAATGTTTAGTTTCACTCAGAAGAATTTAAGCATATAAACTGTCTTTAGTATTAATACTAAAATCTATTATATACAATATAGATATTAAGTATGTGTTTTAATCTCATTTACCTTAATGGAATTTATGTGTGACTATAGTTAAGTTGTTGCCTAACAATTAGCTCTGAAAAAGTATATATATATTTGCTAAGTTTTGGAACCTGGCACTGTCCAGATTCCAAATATCCTGAGATATTTATAGTCTGTTCAAGGGCCAGACTGAGTCTTCATTTTTTTATAAATTAGTTTTGGATGACTATTTTAAGGAAGTTACTTAGAAACCAATAGGAATTAATGGTGCTTAAAGCAAAACTTTCCAAATTGGTCATGCTTGGATTTTTTAACTAAAGAATTATTTCAAAGTGAGAAAATAATTATATACATTTATCTTGAACTTAACAAGATTATAGTTTAGTTGAATTTGTGAAGACTTTTTCTTGTGACAAATGTAGCTTTGAATTAGTTTAATGCAATTATACACTTTTTATCCAATTCTGAATTTTTTGTTTAAACTGTCATTTACTTATGAATAATTTCTTTCTAGGCTTGTCAGACAAGCCTTAGGAATTTTTAGGTTTGGAAAGAGTACTATCCAAGGGCTGCTTAACTTAACTGAATTGAAATGTAGCACAGGAACATGATCCTAAATCTTGTATGTTATAATTGCTTTTGTTTTCACTTGTACTGCTGCTGCTTCATTTTGGCATTACACTGAGCTTTCTTCCCACTGGCAATAAAACTACTAAATCATCTGTTGAGACCTTCAGTTCCATTAAAAAGTCTTCACTCACCTCAGTGTCTAAATATAGTTTTTTTCATGACCCTGCAAGCAAATATACACTAAACGCAAAAATATTGATGACATATGTTAGAAGAATATCCTTCCTTTTTTTTCTTTTTTAGTTGTAGCTGAGTAGCTGTTTATTTTAAGATAACATATCTTGTTTCTCTGTGTATGTTTAATAACAATCTCAGAAAATAATCCCTTCTGTATGAAACTTATTAACCACATATTTTTTGTATATTAAATAAAACTTTTTAACAATAGTTACTGACTGATTTTTCTCAAAGAAGCTAAGTTAGATTAGACAAATAATAACTAAATTAAGTGCCAGCTATAGATAGCTTGTTGGGTATAGCCACTATTAGTGGTCTTATGAAATAGCTTTGTCCGTATAACTTACCATTATATCTTAAATTATCTCTTCTCATAATTCAGTATTTTGTAATCATCCTGAAAATTAAGGCATCAATAATCAAATTTTCATTGAGTTGTCATGGCATAAGAAAATTTTGCAGTATTATAACAATCCATACTACTTCTGAAGAAAAGTATAACTGACTGAATTATTATATTCATTTTGCAAAGTAGATATATCAGAAGGAAATAACTTCTGTGCAACACACAGATACATTATGTCTAGCAATATTCTTGAAAAAAAAATAAAACCTAACCAAAACAATGCAAATACATATATGTATTTCATACTTGAACTGTGAATGCTACTTCTCCAATAAGTAGCATTCAGAGTTCAAGTATGAAATACATATAGCTTCTTCCCAGGCCTTCTACAGCTCCCAACATAAAATGTTTTAGAAGATGGAGAACAAAGATACATGAAAGTGCTAAAAAAAGCCCTGTATATGTCAAGAGAAGTAAACTGTCTCACACATCAAAATCTTGCTGTACAAAGAAGAGGAGTAGACTCCTATGATTGTGAGGCAAGTAATTTACTCTGGAAGTCTGCAACAAATGCTGTTTTGTTACGTGCCTTTTTTTTTTTTTTTTTTTTTAGGGTT
>VYZV01044433.1:95039-114935 GCA_013401275.1 Pandion haliaetus
TTTTAGGCACAATTTATCTTAGATTGCGTTCTTTTCAGTTCCTGGAAAAGAAATGAACCCACTTATTTCCTCTGTAGAAAAAAACCCAACCCAACCAACCAACCAACCAAAAAACTCCAATAACAAACATCCTCCTAGATCTTTCTCTATGATCTACCATAATCCCATGTGACATTTTGTCTCACTACATTCTTACTGTTAAAATAATTCACATTTCAGAGCTTCAGAAGAATCAGTTCAATCCTTGCTATTGGTTTTCAATAAGTCATAGTACAGTAGAAAAGTTCTACAGAGTTGGAAGACAGCTAATGTTGCAGTATTTGAAAATGCTTACAGATACAACTTAGTTAATTATTGGCTCACCAGAATATTGATCTTGGGCAAAATAAGGAACACCTTACAAATGAAAAGATGAATAATGAATTAAAGCACATCAATGAAAATTATTTCAGTGAACATAGTTTATGAAAAAGACATCCTTTAGAACTCTTTTGGTAACATTTTTGACAAATTTACACATTTTTTTGGTAATAGTAATAGGTTTGATGTGATTCACTTTCATTATCACAGGGGACTTGACCTGGTACCTATCACATCTCAGCAAAAGATAAAATGGAATTTAAAATGACACAGCCTGCATGGATTAAAAATGACTAAATGACTGGTGTCTTAATGTAAATTTATGACATAACTGAATGCACAACATTTTAAAAGATCTTGATATGTTGGTTCTTCAGCATTCATTAATTATTTTTAACAATGATGTGAAAGAAAATAATCCACACACTTTATTTGGAGATGATTCATATATTAATCATATATATTATGATTATGGGAAAAATTAATAACACAATACTCTGAGTTAATTAGTAAGCTGTTTGTAGGGGGACAAGGTTTGTCCCAATACAGTTGCATGTAAAATTAATGAATTACAAGCTATATTGTCTGTACAGTAACCTTATGCCTGAAGACAGTGGCTTGCAGAGGACTTGTGGTCCTTTGGAAAATCAGCCAAACACAAGCTTCCTGTATGACATTATCCAAAGAGTTAGTCTAATTCTTGAATTTGTGAATGAGAATGTAATCTCACAGAGGGGAAAATTCATTACTTCTGTATATGACCAAGATGGGATCACTAGTTTTGATTCTGACATCTCCAATTCTAAATATGTCTGAAAAATTAAAGATGAGAAGGAACAGTCATAGGAATTATTGACAGAGATAATTTTTTTTCCTGAGATTTAAAATCAGGGTTTCTGATCTATTTGCTTGTTAAAAAAAGTCTGCAGGTGGTTTGATCACAGTCTTCAAGCACATAAAGAATGCTAATAGGATGTGGTGGCTTGACCCTGGCTGGATGCCAGGTACCCACCAAAGCCATTCTATCACTCCCCCCCTCAGCTGGACAGGGGAGAGAAAATATAACAAAGGGCTCCTGGGTCGAGATAAGGACGGGGAGAGATCACTTAATGAATTGCCATCATGGGCAAAACAGACTCAACTTGGGGAAAATTAACTTAATTTATTGCCAGTAAATCAGAGTAGGGTAATGAGAAGTAAAACCAAATCTCAAAACACCTACCCTCCACCCCTCCCTTCTTCCCGGGCACAACTTCACTCCCGGATTCAATACCTAACCTCCCCAGCAGTGCAGGGGGATGGGGAATGGGGGTTACGATCAGTTCATCACATGTTGTTTCTGCCGCTTCACCCTCCTCAGGGGCAGGACTCATCACACTCATTCCCTGCTCCACCGTGGGGTCCCTCCCACAGGAGACAGCTGTCCATGGACTTCTCCAACGTGGGTCCTTCCCACGGGCTGCAGTTCTTCATGAACGTCTCCAGCGTGGGGCCCTTCCACAGCGTGCAGTCCTTCAGGAGCAAGCTGCTCCAGCATGGGCTTCCCGCGGGGTCACAAGTCCTGCCAGAAAACTTGCTCTGTGGGCTCCACTCTCCACAGGTCCACAGTTCCTGCCAGGAGCCTGCTCCAGCATGGGCTTCCCATGGGGTCACAGCCTCCTTCAGGCACCCACCTGCTCCAACATGGTGTCCTCCATGGGCTGCAGGTGGGTATCTGCTCCATCGTGGACCTCCATGGGCTGCAGGGGGACAGCCTTCCTCACCATGGTCTTCCTCATGGACTGCAGGGGAATCTCTGCTCCGGTGCCTGGAGCACGTCCTCCCCCTCCTTCTTGACTGACCTTGGTGTCTGCAGGGTTGTTTCTCTTACATATTCTCACTCCTCTCTCCAGCTGCTGCCTCTGTGCCCTCGCAACTTTTTTTTCCCTTCTTAAATATGTTATCACAGAGGCACTACCACTATTACTGATTGGCTCAGCCTTGGCTGGCAGCGGGTCCGTCTTAGAGCTGGCTGGTATTGGCTCTGTGAGACATAGGGGAAGCTTCTATCAGCTTTTCACAGAAGCCACCCCTGTAGCCACCTTTCCCACCCCCAGCCCCCAAAAAATCCTTGCCACCCAAACCCAATACATAGGAAAATGTTATTTAATCAGGCAGAGAAAATGTAATGAGACTTATTGGCAGGAAGCTGAAGGTAAACAAATTCAGACTTTGAATAAGATAACAATGATATAAGAACTATCTTGAAAGTTGTAAAGTGAATAAACGCTCTGTACTTCATCAGAACCTCTAATCAGACAGACTTTCTAAATGTTCAGATTAGATGTTCTTTTTAGCTTATGACTGGACTATCAATTATTATTGCTCAGCTGTTGGCTTCTGGGTTGCTGGAGAAATTCATAGGTGGGCCAGGAAAATAATTTCTTCTTTAGCTTTCACATAATTAGCTTTCCTATGATTAATTTTCCTACAGTTAGCTCATTGTTAGCTTTCCTGTGTAACCAGACTCTCAAAACAAGACTATGTACACTCTACTGTCTCAGCTTTCCCAGGTTTCTTAGCATAGCCGATGATGGATACGTGACCATTCAGAAAACCTCTGAAGTGCCACTGAAAGTGCCTTCTCCATGCCATTAACATACAATGTTAATGTTAATCTGTAATGTTTTAATTTAATGGACATAAATGACAAGTTTCAGAGTCTATTCATCATTTTGCACCTTGTGCCCTCAGTTTTTTCCCAAGAGCAGAGACCTGAAGGAAGGATGGTTTTTCTAAGCCTGTGCTGAAAACAGAGTGCCGTATTGGATACAATGTAGGACACGGCATATTGCAGGCAGAACTAAGTGGCGGCTGCCAGTGTGAATTGAAGAACCTCAGATAGATTGTCAGAATGGTGTTTTCATGCACTTAGCATGAGGAAAATGGAAGTGAGGATGATGGAACAGGAGCCCACACTGGAAAAGTGGAAGAGAAATGTCCTTTCTCCTCACACCTCTAGGATAGGATCCTTGTTGAGGAATCAGGTTCAGTGGCTTGGAGTGACAGGTCTGCTTTTAATCTAGTATTGTACATTATACTGATCACAAAGAGACATTATAGTTAGGGAATGACACTGCTCATACTGAATGTCTCCTGTTGGCAGAGAGCAGTCCACATGGCTGGCAAGGTTGGACTCAGTCTGATGGAATTACTGGTTGTGGGGTGAGCAAAACAAAGGAATATAGACAATCTTTACTTAGGTGCTAGAGAGAAAGTTGAAACCTACCTTCAGTGAAGCCCAATTAGATTAGAAGCTGTATTTGTTCTCAGTTCATTCAAAAAATACTTGCTTATAGCAAAAACTACTGTCTTTATATGTGTAATACATAAAGGCAATTTAACCTAAAAGGGATAAGGTAGCATTTTAAAAGGGAAATGCAATGCTGCAGAAAGAATCCATGCTGCAGGCAGTTCAGGAGTCTCTGATGTATGAATCTGCATTTTACTTTTCTGTAGCATCATATCAGGAATTTAAAGCAACCAGAAATGAAAGTCCTGCAGAATGAGAAGCTACATAAGCAATCTGTATGAAATCACAGAAAGGCTTTGACAAAATTGGTGATATTTCCTGGTGTTTATGTATGCTGTGTCATATAGACAAGGTTACCCTTCTAACTAATATGCCAGTGTAAACTCAGTATATGCATTGCATACTCAGAGAAATGGTTCATGATTGTCAAAGTTTTATGAAATGTCAGTGTGTTGTGATTTAACCCCAGCCAGCAACTAAGCACCACACAGCCGCTCACTCACTTCCCCCCCCCCACCCAGTGGGACAGGGGAGAAAATCAGGAAAAGAAGTGAAACTCATGGGTTGAGATAAGAACGGTTTAATAGAACAGAAAAGAAGAAACTAATAATGATAACACTAATGAAATAACAGTAATAATAAAAGGATTGGAATATACAAGTGATGCACAATGTAATTGCCCACCACCTGCCGACCAACACCCCGTTAGTCCCTGAGCAGCGATCCCCCCCCCAAGTTCATACACGTCACATGGTATGGAATACCCCGTTGGCCACTTTGGGTCAGCTGCCCTGACTGTGTTCCCTCCCAACTTCTTGTGTCCCTCCAGCTCTCTTGCTGGCTGGGCATCAGAAGACAAAAAGCATTGACTTTAGACTAAATGTTACTTAGCAACAACTGAAAACATCAGTGTGCTATCAACATTCTTCTCATACCTAGCTCAAAAACATAGCACTGTACCAGCTACTAGGAAGACAATTATCTCTATCCCAGCTGAAACCAGGACACAGTGCTACTGTTCTTTGACAAAAAAAAAAAGATTACAATGTTATTAAATGTTGCATTTTTATAGTAAGCCAGTTCACTGGTGTCTTTTATTCCCATTAGAACACATACTGGGTTTGATGATAGCTCGAACACAATTTTTACATCTAAGAAATTTGTTTATTTGATGAGACAGACAATTTTATACTGCACATTGAAGCATGCACTAAATCTCATCTGTAGTGCTAAAGAACTATTAAGTTACTTTCAAACAAGTTCTAAGCACAAACTATTACTTGAAATGTTAATAGAAAATCAGTATCCAAGTGGCAAGATCCTTAAATATTAAAATCACATAATTGTTTCAGATTGACACAGTTTCAAGTTATGATATATAAATCCGATGACAATAGATGTCTTCATACTACTGTAGATAGATTTAGTGGATACTGTAGGAAATCCACTACTTTCAACTTGAAACCATAATGGAATACATTCCACAAATAAATTACGGCAAACGTAATAATGGAAATAATAGAATACTAATGGAAAAACGGCAAACAAATCTCCCTTTCCAGTAGTCATTAGCAACTGGGTTTAAATAACTGCCCAGATATTTGAATGCACTTTGAATAATTAAGTGTTTAGTTATTCCTTCTTTCAAGTATATTTAAGGAAAACATATTTTACTACTGTTTAGCTTTATTGTGATTTTAACTAAGTGGTGGATCTACTAGAAGTGTAAACGAGGCTTGCCTGGTAGAAGCATACATAAGTACTCAGATCTACTCTGGTCACAATTTTGTTTAAAGACATGATCTCAAATGAAGGAGCCAAATCTAAACTTAAACTCAGCTATAGTGAAAAAAATTCTGTTCTTCCATTAAAGTAAATGACTACGCTACATCTGAGGGGAAAAAAAAAAAATATTTGGGGGCAATGGGCACAAGCTGCACTGGGAGATGTTTCATCTTGATATAGGAAAGAAATTTTTCACAGTGACATTAATCAATCACTGGAAGAGCCTCCCCAGGGGTGTGGTAGAGCCCCCATCACTGGAGGTTTCAAGAAGGCCTAGACAGGGGGCTAGATAATCTCATCTAGTCTCCCTTTCCCACTGTCGTGGTTTAAGGTCAGCTCAGTCGGTAACAAAGCACCACGAAGCCGCTCACTCACCCCCCACCCCCTCGCCTGGCTACGTTGGGATGAGGAGAAAAAAAACAGACAAAAGGCAGGCTTGTGGGTCGAGACAAGGACTGGGAGGGATCACTCCCCACTTATGGTCACGGGCAAAAGACAGGCTCAACTTGGGGAAGAAACAAAATCAATTTAATTTACTACAAATCAAAACAGAAACAAAACACAAGGGTATTAGGAAGGGAAACCAAACATCAGAACAACCTCCCCCCACCCCTCCCGCCTTCCCGGCTCAGTTCACTATCGATGCCTTCTACCTCCTCCCCCTGGCGGCGCAGGGGAATCGGGGATGGGGGTTGAGTCAGCTCGCCGCACATCGTCGTTGCCGCTTCTCTCCTCAGGGGGAAGATTCCTCTCTCGTTCCCTGCTCCAACGTGGTTCCTTTCCGCGGGCTGCAGTTCCTCACAAACTTCCCTGGCGCGGGTCCTTTCCGCGGGCTTCAGTTCTTCCCGAACTTCCCTGGCGCGGGTCCTTTCCGCGGGCTGCTCTCCCGTCTCACACTGCTTCAGCGCGGTTTTTACCATGGGGTTACGGCCACCTTCGGGAGCCTCCGCTCCACCGTTCACCCCCCTGGGCTGCAGGGCCATCAGCCTCCTCAGGCTCCTCCTCCTCCCCCTCCACTTCCATGATTCCAGTGTCGGCAGCGATGTTCCTCTCAGGTTTCCCCACCCCACACTACCGGTTCCCCTTCTTAAATATGTTTCCCAGAGGCGCTACCACCGTCACTCCCCGCCTAGAGGCGGGTCCGACATTTTGGCGCGCGGGTCCGACATTTTGGGGCAGCGAATTCTTCCAGCAACTTCTTAAAGGGGCCGCCTCTGTAGCCCCCCTCCCCTGCCACCAAGGGAAAACCGCGCCACACAAACCCATAACACCCACAAAAGGTTGGACCAGATGTTCTTTTGAGGTCTTTTCCAACCTGGGCTGCTCTATAATTCTACAATTCTATGATACTTGGTTCTGCCAAAGAGTTTGTGCAGGGAAAAGAAATTATCTGTCAAAAAAACCCCACTGTCAATACTTTTGTCACAGTATCACTTGTATGCTAATTCAGGCCCTGTTTATACTTGGATACTCTCAAAGATAGCATGTAATAGACTAAAAAAAATAGAGGAAATGTCTTACTGAGTATTTAACAGATTTACACAAAGTCGGTTGAGTGCACCCTTCACACTGTCTGAGTATAAAGTGTGCTTTTTTTAATCTGACTGGTTGCCCTTGAACCTGCACCAGAGCATTCAATATTCAAAAGTCAGTAGTGCATCTTTATTTGCTTTGGTGGCGGATGGTTTCCAGTCTGTTTTCACTCAAGCTCTCTCACATGTCACTGTTGTAGTGTAAGAGTGACCAACCTGATAAGTAAACAAAATTTCTGGATGCATTTTCTTCAGCATTAATGAAGGGAATGGAAGATTCAAAAGCAATTAGATTTTGCCACTGTGCTGTGACTGCTGGCAGATGCTGAAAATTGCATCTGTGCACTCCCAGACTGGTAGATATTAGTCCTCAAACATGCTTTGTCCTGCTATCTCCACTTTTATTCAGTCCATTTATAGGACTCATGCGTGTTACACCACATTTGTGAAATATGACTTTTTTTTAATATTTTAAGGTACAAATTATGGTAGATTATTATTGTTTTGAGGACTAGCAAACAGAAAAGCTGTTGCAGTGTGCTTAATGATGTTACCAGGTTCTGCAAGGGACACGGGTTAGTATTTGGCACTGAAATCCTCGAAGGACCTCCCTAGCCTAAAAATACAGATCTCACTTCAGATTCCACACATTCAGAAAAAAACGGATGACATTATATATCGAAGTTAAACCACCACAACAGAAAGAATATTGAACTCTTTCTTGTTCTCTGACTACGCTTTATGTTGTGCACTGGATTATGGAGAGAGTCCTTGGTTTCATAAGAAGTGTACAGAAAGATGTTTGCAAGGCTTCACAGACAATTTCACCACTGGAATACCATAATTGTATGTGTTCCTCTTACAAAACGCAGGTATTTTTCTTCATTGCAAGAAATTAATTTTCTTTTGTTTTATGGGTTTTTTTTAAATACTGTATCATATAATATGTTTGGACACTGCATCTCTAGAAGCCTATCAGATTAGGCTTATTAAAAAAAAAACACACCCACCCCCTCCGACCAATAACATAATGTTGTCATCTTCAGAATTATTTCAAGTTTTAAAAGGAACTCCTGAGAATTAATTCTGTGTAAGTAGTTTTTATAATGCCATTGTGTTTTGCTAAAAGCTGTACCTGGGAAGATGTTGCTTTTTGGGAAGTGTAACTAATATTGGAAAGACTTACTCTTTGTTAGGGGGAACTGAAATACTTTATTTCCTTCCATGTTGAAGAGTAAGGTAAAAAGACATTACTTAAAAAGCAAAGTTAGCAAGAAGTAAAACTGTTATGTCATGCCTTAGCTCTTGAAAGCTTTTAAGTTGTCACATAAAGTAACGTAACTCACTGTAAAATGAAACTGATGCTTAACTTGTCAAGAAGTAATTTTCAAAAATGTATAAATGCCACCCAGGTAATATATAATTGTAACTACCAACTTTTTAGAGTAACACTGAAAATATATAAAATTTGTTGATGCTGTGCATGTTTTATTTTCATGTGGCTGAGTTGATAGCAAGTAAGATGAGAACAGCATGATATAAATATATGGCTTATTTCAACCCACTTACCAACAAATTTTCTTGTCATAGCTAAACTATTTTATGGTTCCTTGATCATGTTATTTAATACACTTTCAAACAGTGATATCTATCAGTAACATATGAAGCAAAAACTCATTGAAGAAAGCAGATAATTTTCAATTAATTCAGTTTCAACATGAAACATCAGTTTGATAGAACAAGACATACAGTGATGTTGTATGAGATTTAATGTGTGCTTCATACAGGTGTCTGGTGCCCACGAATTAGATTTTAAAATAGAAATCTATCAGGAGTTGTTTGGATTGGCATGGTTATTTATAGAATCATAGAGCGGTTTGAGTTGGAAGGGGCCTTTAAAAGTCATCTAGTTCCAACCCCCCTGCCATAAGCAGGGACAGCTTCCACTAGACCAGGTTGCTCAAAGCCCCATCCAACCTGGCCTTGAAAAATTCCAGGGATGGAGCATCCACACCCTCTCTGGGCAACCTGTTCCAGAGTGTCACCACCTTCACAGTAAAGAATTTCTTCTCCATATCTAATCTAAATCTACCCTCTTTCAGTTTAAAGACATTACCCCTTGTCCTATCACTACATGCCCTTGTAAAAGTCCCTCTCCAGCTTTCCTGTAGGCCCCCTTTAGGTACTGGAAGGCTGCAATAAGTTCTCCCCGGAGCCTTATCTTCTCCAGGCTGAACAACCCCAACTCTCTCAGCCTGTCTTCATAGGAGAGGTGCTCCAGCCCTCTGATTGTCTTTGTGGCCCTCCTCTGAAGTCAGTCCAACAGGTCTGTGTCCTTCTTATGTTGGCCCTGGAGCTGAATGCAGTACTCCGCATGGGTCTCTGCTTTTTATTTTTGGACATAATTATATATATTACCTTTATCTACCTTGTTCACAATGTCCAGACCACGTACTTGCAGCTATGTTGCTAAATTCTTTAACTTCCAAAGGCTGCCAAAAGTATGCCTGTAAATTATTCTCTTCACGTAGAGGTACAACTTTCAAAGTTCTTTCAGAGCTCCAAAATGTTTGGTGCAATATACTAGAACCAAACTGCCACATATACTTAACTCAACTATTGTATGGGTTGTTTCAGCAGCTCTGATATAATTTATTGTATATTTGATTCTGATAGCAACATTTTCACTATTTTCACCAGCAGTCCATTTATCTGAAGGGAAGCAGATCTCCAGCCACCCATTATCCAGTCATCTGCATGTACACTGTTTCTTTTTTTTTTTTTTTTTAACAAGAAGGAAAGAAGACAAGAAAACGCAATATAGAAAATCTGTATTATCTTCCTCACAGCAGAAACTATTCTGCCTTCCAGTAGTTGCTCAGCATTTCAGTAATATGAATCTGTCAGAAAATTTCTGTTTACCTTTGTGTTGCCAATACACCCAGGTACAATTTGAAACCAATTTCTGTTTGACTGAAAATAATAAAATACTTGCTTGGTTCTGCAACATTTAATTCATGTTTCTTTGCATCATCCAAGTACTGCATATAATTTTTATCATAACAATTATCAATAAATAGAATTGAAACACAATAATAAGCTGGTTTATCATTGAAGATAATTGCATTTAAAAAGCTAGACTAATTGCTTAGTGGAACAGAAATTGAGGAAAGAAGTCATCTAATTTCAAATAAAGCAGATAGCAAGAAAGCATACAAATATTATGATCGAATTGTAATTGCTTGTTACTACTTGCCTATGTTTTGAAATAGGAATTTTTTCCTCCTGAATTTGTTTGCAGAAATTCAGACAGATTGGAGATGTCTAATTTTCAGCACTAAACATTTTATAATAATGTGAATACGCACAGGAAGGTGAAAAAGCAAGACCAGAATGAGTATAAGCACCTGTATTTCAGGATGTTAGACAGAAAGTCTCCTGAGATGCAGTATTTTCGAATATGCCATCCGTTTTTTGCTTGCACCTTCATCTGCAACTTGTTGCTTGCCAATATGAGGGGTTATAAACCAGATTCTTAGGTGCTGTAAATGAGGCAATGTTAATATGAGATGATGTAACTAAGAAATCTTGTAAGTATTTTTTTATTTTGTAGGTGCTTCTACTTCTGTAGATTTTCAAATGTTCGGCTAACACAAAAGAGCTCCACTACAAAAATGATCAGAAGGGTGGAACACCTCTCCTATGAGGAAAGGCTGAGGGATTTAGGGTTATTCAACCTGGAGGCTCCAGGGAGACCTTATTGCGGCCTTTCAATACTTGGAGGGAGCTTATAAGAAAGATGAGGACAGACTTTTTAGCAGGGCCTGTTGTGATAGGACAAGGGGTAATGGTTTGAAACTAAAAGAGGGTAGATTCAGACTAGGTATAAGGAAGAAATTTTTTACAAACCAAACCCACACCCAGAAAATATTGACTAGCGTAGACTTGCTGCAAGTTGTTTTATTGTCTCAAGATTTTATTCTACTAATTCATAAACATATAAGAAATCTCTACATGTGATGTAGGATTACCTTTAGTCTCTTTGCATCTTCTGTAAAAATGAACGTAGCAAAACTTTTCTACATTACTATGAAGAGAGCAGATACTTTATACTGCTGGTAATAACCATACTTACTGGAGATATCACTTCCTTCCTTAGGAGCATAACACAAAGAAATTCCATACTTTTGCATTTATATTTACTTAACCATGGGAGACACAAAACCTTCTGCCTTGACTAATGATTGCAAACTATTTTGCTACCTTGGCATCTCCATAGTGCAGGCAACTTAAACTTGGATTTTCTCAGGAGTCAGTGGTCTGGCAGACCTCTTATTCTGACATTCTTAAGGAATTTTTTCCCCCATTTTTTTCAAATAAATACTGATCTAGAAGTGGGCATTCGGTTCACCAATACAACCCGACCATCATTCTTTGAAGTACTGTGGAATCACATTTTTGGTTGAAAAACAAAGGATGGTGAATGAACAAAAAATATTAATTCATTTTGCTTAATTACTGGAGCAGATAAGGGTTAAACAGTCCATTTCAGAAGCACATGAAAACAGGACTTTTTGCTCTGAAGGAGAGAGAAGAACTGAATTTGTAGACTCTCCAGGGTGGAGAATATAATATTAAAAAATTAATTGACCCCTGAGGAAATTAAACTAAAGGTGATATGCTATAATTTATTGATTATGTGGTGGAAGTGTGTTCCTGTACACTGGAACTAATCATATGTCTAGAATGACAATGAATGAGAACATGACATTCTTGATAATTGTTAATAAAATTGGCCTGATGCTTAAAATTGATCCTGTGTGTCCCTCATTTACCTGCACATTTGGATCAATTTTAAAACATTAGCTTTTTGAGGTCCTTCTCAAAATTGATGCCATATATAAACTTTCTTTCATTGAAGTAGAAAGCAGAAACAAAAGAGAGGCAGTTTTGTTTTTCCTAGAAACACACAAATGTCTCCTGGTACAGCACAGTCAGCATGTGATCTGTTCCAAAATGTTGCATAAATCAATCTATGATTGACCCTTCATACATATAAAAAGAATAATAACTAAAAACTTCTATTTTTTTTATTTATGTGTAGGGATATAGGGGAAACTAAAGCATATATAAAGCTTTGCAAATTACTGTATTTTCTGTTTTGCTGAGAAAAAACATTTTCCATTAAATAAAACTGTCTGCTTGACACAAGACAAAGCCTTCCATTTAAATTTATAGCACTTTACCCACATTTATAGCATTCAGTGAATCAAACAGAAAGTGAATCTATATTTTGGTGGGTCAGAGATTCACCTAGGAAGGTCACACCTACTTCAATTTCTTCTAAAAAGTATGATATGGGGAAGAACAGATCCACAGGAGACCACAGGGAGTGGGGGGTAAATTAAGAATAATCTACAGTTTATAAATCAAGGCAGTAATTTAAGAAAGAAGATTAATTAGCTTCTGAAGACTTCAAGTACACAGCAACTACACCAACAGTTTCAGTGACAATGTGTTTTACCAAAGAAGGTTGGATTATTATTCCTGTTACTGATTCTTCCTCTTTTCTATGAATCTTGCCTGGAAAACATAACTTTATATATGTATATCTATTTTTTTTTCTGTAAAACTATTTTAACTTTTCTGAACTGTTGAACATCTATTTGGTTCATCTAAAACTGTGTTTTCTTATCTTTGTCAAGTCAATAACCAAATAAATTTTATTCAGCTTTATTTAGGAGTAGACATGTATGGAATAATGGCAGAGGGGATAGTGCCTTTTATTCAGAGAAGGCCATTTTTTTGTAAATTAAGTTGTATATTTGACTGGCCAGTCATTTGCTAAAATAACATAACATCAAGAATACAATTTACCAACATTTACATGTGTTTGTATATATATATATATATATATGCACATATGTGAATGTGTGTGTGCTTGTATAACCATATCTAGGCAAGTGAACAACTCTGAATGTCCAAAAGAGCTACCTGTTCCACTGATTTCCTAAATTTGCAGTAGTTCTGGTCAGCTGCAATCTTCAGACTCCTGGAATCTGATTGTATGGCTGAAGGTCAAGAAGAAGTAGTTGTAAATGTATAGGAGAACTGAAAATACTTCGCTGCACAAAGGGTCAGCTAGGTACTAATGAAGATTAGAAGCCTAAGTTCCTGGTGTTAAATGAAACTGATTTTATTTTCAGTAGTGGTCAGCAGTGAGAATCTAATAGATCCAAAAAATCACTGTGCATTAAAGGGTAGCAAAGGTAAGGATTGCAATTGCAGCTACTTGCAGCAATAAAGACCTGTATAAAAATATTGGTTCAGATTAATGTCAGCATAGAAATTTATTTTGGATAATCAGGGATATGAAGTTGACCAAATTATTTACTTACAATTATCAACTTTTGATGTAATGAAACTTTGTATAAATTTGATAAATCAGCCAAATATGTGAGAAGCTACTCACAAGAACTATGGATTTTTTAATAAAAATTCATGATTTGTTAAAATTGCTTTCAAATTTTCTTTAGTAGAATAAAAGTATTGCAGGCTGTAAATGTTGTACTGGTCATATTAAGCTGACTTTTAAAATAAACACTTAAAGGTATATGCTGTTCAGATAAACATATACACAAAACAGTCTATATGAAATGCTAAAAAACTTGTGAAAAACAACCACTCCTTTTGCTCAGCAGCTAACATTTTTATGCATTATATCTGTTTTTTTTTGACCCAGAACATTTTTAGATGCTGAAAAAAGTCGTTTTCTTATAAAAGGGGTAGTAAAGGGCAAGTGTAAATGCCTTGCAGTGCAGGAAAAGGTGAGAGTTGTTCAGTTAGAATTTGGATAAAGGAGATACCCTTTTTCTAATATCATAGCATTTATCCAAATATCTTTTGTTATACAAGATTTTACATCTACAAATATTGAAATAAAGATCTTAGTACAATTCTTTCTATGTCTGTTAATATAACTTGCAGATTTCTTGTTTCTGGCTTCTTATGGATCACTCTTTCAAATATATGTACCCAAAAATGCATATATGCATGTATATACATACACACATATATATATATAAGGCATAGAAGGTGAGAGAGAGTGACTGAGCAGATTATGTGGAAACAGCCTAACTATGCAACCACTATGTTTTGTTTAACTTTATTAAGAAACCAAGGATAGATCTATTTTCAAACTATATTCAAAAGATTACTTTCTGAGAATTAGGAAAACATGTCATAGAAGCTTTCACAGGTTCTGTAATTCAGAGTTGCCTGTAGTACCCTGTACAGAGGAGCCCTGCAGAGAAGTATTTGGAGGGACTGGTGAATGAAAAATCAGACATGAGCCTGCAATGTGCGTTTGCAGCCTAGAAAGCCAATTGTATCCTGGGCTGCATCAATATTGTGGTGAACAGGTCAAGAGAGGTGATTCTGTCCCTCTGCTCTTCTTTCATGAGACCCCACCTTAAATACTGCGTCCAGCTCCGGGGTCCCCAATACAAGATAGACATGGACCTGTTAGAAGAGGGCCATGAAAATGATCAGAGGACTAAAATGCCTCTCCTCTGAAGAAAGTCTGAGAGAGTAGAATAGAATAGAATAGAACAGAACAGAACAGAATAGTTGACTTGGAAGGGACCTACAACAATCATCTAGTCAACCGCCTGACCAATTCAGGGCTGACCAAAAGTTAAAGCACGTTGTTAAGGGCATTATCCAAATGCTTCTTGAATACTGACAGGCTTGGGGCATCGACCACCTCTCTAGGAAGCCTCTTGCAGTGTTTGACCACCCTCTCAGTAAGGAAATGCTTCCTAATGTCCAGTCTAAACCTCCCCTGGTACAGTTTTAAACCATTCCCACGTGTCCTATCCCTGGATCCCAGGGAGAAGAGCTCAGAACCTCCCTCTCCAGGTCCCCTCCTCAGGAAGCTGGAGAGAGCAATGAGGTCACCCTTCAGCCTCCTTCTCTCCAAACTAGACAAACCCAAAGTCCTCAGCCGCTCCTCACAGGACATTCCTTCTAGCCCTTTCACCAGCTTTGTTGCCCTCTGGATGCATTCAAGGACTTTTAACAGCCTTCAAGGACCTTCACAGCCTTCTTAAATTGTGGGGCCCAGAACTGCACACGGTACTCAAGGTGAGGCCACACCAACGCTGCATACAGCGGGATAACCCCCTCTTTTGACCGGCTGGTTATGCTGTTTTTGATGCCGCCCAGGATGCGGTTTGCTCTCTTGGCTGCCGGGGCACACTGCTGGCTCATACCGAGTCTGCTGTCGACCAGCACCCACAGATCTCTTTCTGCAGGGCTGCTCTACAGCCACTCCTACTTGGGTTGTTCATTCTAGAGAAGAGAAGGCTCCAGGGAAACCTTGTTGCAGCCTCTCAAGACTTAAGGCTTATAAGAAAGATGGCGAGAGACTTTCTACCAAGGCCTGTAGAGACAGGAGAAGGGGCAATGATTTTGAACTGAAACGGGCTAGGTTTAGATTGGATATAAGGAAGAAATTGTTTATGATGAGGGTGGTGAGACACTGGAACAGGTTGCCGCAAGAAGTTGGGGATGCTCCATCCCTGGAAGCATTCAAAGTCAGATTGAACAGGTCTTCAAGCAACCTGAACTAGTAACAGATGTCTCTGCCCATAGCAAGGTGTTGGACCAGATCATCTCTGAAAGTCCCTTCCTATCCAAACCATTCTGTAATTTATTCTATGATTCTATAACTTTTCTCTTTGACACTAAGATTTGCAATCAGAAGAATTCATCTAAGGACTTAAATTCTGAATTTCATGGTCATTGCTGTCAATGGTAAAACCTCTAATATTTAAATTGAAACTGTTTCTAAGTATAACATTCTCTTTGTACTCATTAAAAAAAAGGTTGCAATGTTTTGTCAAATTCTGGTTATCCATAGCTGAGCATCAAGAAATAATAATAAAAATAATAATGGTAACAACAATAGCAATTGTAATAGAAAACAAAAATGATAAAATACAAAAATCGTAATTATAATTTCACATATAATTATGTCTCTTCTGGCTTCTGAATATGAAGGTAATTGTATGGAGAAATTAGCTACAATGTTGTGCTAAAAATTACTTCAATTTCTAGGGTTGCACATGCCTTTCTAAAGCATTTTAAATGATTATCATAAAGTTCAAATTGTAGGTGAATAGCATCTCTGCAGTGATATATTTACTACTAATGTTTATATTCAGTACTAGTTTAAATGTATGTTGCAAATATGCGTATTAGGTATTTTAACCTCACAAAAGAAGCCTCCCTACACTATTGTTCAAGACTAAATACTGTTGGAAAATAAAGCATAGAAAAAGAAGCAGACACATTAAATTATTTTGTGTGCTTATGCAAGTAGTAGTAAGGAATCTACAACTATAACCCAGGTGTTATGTCATTATCTCGCAAAAACAATATCAGTGCTATAAAGCTGCAAAATTTTGACACAGTTACAGAGACATAAATCAATATTTCAGAGAACAATAGAAAAAAGAAAATAAGCTGACATGTTAAGAAGCCAGTATTTATAGTAAATATAATACAGATATCCACATCTAAACTTAACTGTTAAATACCTGTCACAACGAAGGGATTTTTTTGTTGTTGTTTTTTACAGCTTACATATTTCTCATCACTTGAAAGCTGAAAGTAGGTCAGATGAGTCAGATTTAGAAAGGATTTATTTCCATTCTCTACCAAGGAAACACATGAGGATGTAGAGAACATAAGAGATAATGGAGATATCAGTGACCAAAGTAGGCAGCAGAAGGTAATTCTTACTACCCAATGTTATATATAATTGATCATGCTACTACTTTAAGTAAAAAGCATGAGTGTAACCATTACTGGGAGTTCAAATGTGAAGTAAGAAGTATGAGTGAACCAGTGGCTCCAGAATGGGAAGTGTATTCCCAGTAAATATACGAAAAGTTTCCTGTTGTCAATTTGTTTTTATAACTATGTAATAACAATGGCAGCATTCGAAAGGATCAGTTATCACTAAAAGACTTTCTCACAGCCTGGCTTCTGTTTCCCAGCCAAATAAAACAGTGTTGAAATTGCCCTTCCACTGTCTCTCTGTATGTTGTTTCTCAGGTATAAAGTGATATGAAAACATCTTGCAATTCAGACTGTCATGTATACACGAGAACACTTAGGACATGGGCTCATTTGCACCATGTTTTATCAGAAGAATACTGATTGTGCATGCACAGGGTTTCCATCGCTGTCATGCAAGGCTCTCAAGGAATTTTCAAATTTTAAAGATGAATATCTTCTTACAACACCAGGAACCAGTACTTCTAAAAAAGTCAATAAAGAAACAGTTTCATAAATGCCCTTTAGAGAAGGGTAGATTTGGGGCTTGAAGGCACTGCATATGTTTACACAGCATATGAATGCTGGGGATAAGTAGAAGAACTTAGTTGTCCTTGCACTGAAACTTCAGCATGCATCTTTGATTTTCAAATGACCTTTTAGAGCTACAGCAGTTTATTCAGAAGAATTCAAGGTTAACTGTAGCATAGGCTGGATGTACTTGTTCCAGAGTATCATCTCATAAGAGCTTTGAGACTTCATCATTGTTGGTTACGCTCATCAGGGAAGAAACATGTGCCCCCTGCTTCAGAAAGAGTCTATAATTCATTATATCCTTATATACCATGGGATGGCTGGGACTCCTAGAATGAGGCCCCACATTCAAATTCCTCTCCCAGGTGAGAGAAGTTTTTTCAGACTGGGACTTTTCAAGCTTACTAGTGTGGTATTTCAGCTAACAATCTGTCCATTCCATAAATGGTCAGGGTATCTGTAATCAAGATGCACATGAAACTGGAAAATTTGATGCACTACAATAATGTAAATATCTGTAAAAAATAATCTAAAAGAATGAGATTTTTAAAAACTCTATTTCCATTCCATGCAAAGATTATCTAAGTAACAATAATCAACCACTACTTGTTATTACCAGACATATAATGATTCCTGAAAAAATAGGTCTGTATATTCAGTTGTTGCCACAAAAAAAACCCCAAACCCACCAACAAATTTGATGCACACACAAATTTAAGCCCCCAAAGAAATGTTGAAATAAATTTGGAAGCCTAGCTTAGTCCAGCAGAATGGGTAAGTTACCTGAAGTACAAGAAGAAAGCCAACTACACATCTGTAGTATGATATCAAATTTAAAAACTTACAATAACTATGTCATACCTTAATAGTGTTGAATCATGTTATTGTGATATCGGTTCAGTATGAAAGCTGCTGATAAGATTCTAGGAATAGAAAGTGTTTTGCAAGAAATCAGTTTGAAAGGTGGAGAAAGACAAATTCATTTGCTGTAACAATTAATATCTTACGTTGATGAATTACATCTGTTACAGTATTTTCCCAGTTAGTTAAATAAAAAAAAAAAAAAATTCAGCAAATACACTATTTGGATTTTCCTTTGACGTAAAGGACTTTTCTGAAACAGAAACTTATTAGAAGTCTTGTTATTTATTGCTACATTGCACTACCAGGGATCTGTAGTAGCTATAAATTAGTGATTATAATAAAATATGAAAAGATTAATAAAAAAAAGCTCTCACTTTTTTGAAATGTAGATTAACAGCATGTTGTAATATTCAGTCCAAGATAGTTTAAGTAGAAAAAAAGGACTAAAATAATATCAGATAACCAGGGTCAATTTGAAATCATAAATATCAACTGGTTTAAACTCTTAATTCTTGGAAGTATGTTGAAAGACCAGTCAACCACTTTTCACCTATTATATAACAATGGGAAAGCCTAGGATAATACTCTGGAAACACATTTGGCCTGTTTAGAAAAACAGGCCAAAAAAATCAGGATTTATCTTTTGTTTACATAGAAAACAGTAAAATGGTAAAGGACAAATCTATTATGAAAACACAGTGAAACTGTGAATGAGTTTTACATAAGAATGAGGAGCTACCTACAGAAATGAGAGACGAGTCAGAGATTCCAGGAAATGCAGGTAAGACAGCCAAGAAGAATTTAGTCATCTTCATTTTGGAATGCCTGAAGGGCTGTCTGGAGCAGTATCCTGACTATTAGAAAACGTCCTGCGTATAGAAAAATATCTTGGTTTTATTTTTCTCTTAGTGAGATTTTTTTTTTTTTCATACTTAAGTGTAATTAAGAAATAATTGCTAGGTTTTATCTAATCCAGGAAAGCTAGAATAGAAAGAGATTCTATAATTTCCAGGCATAAAATAAATACAAAGAAGACAGGAAAAGTAATGGGCACTTCTGTTGCTAGCACATTGAGCTGGCAGTGAACCATCCAGAAAGAAATGTCAGACAGGCTGAGATGGATGATAGCCCAAGAGAGTAGATGTCAGATGTGAGGGGATATGAAAGAGAGTTTCAGTACAGAGAAAGTCAGAGCAAAGATTTAGTCCGTGGATCTGAAGATGAAAGGCAGCAAGGATGTAAAAATGGCAAAGAGAATGGATGGGCAGTGTATTTTTAGGTTTCTTTTTTTTCAAACTTCATATTTAGAAATTCAAAGCATGTTTACACCAGGAAAAAAAACCCAAACACAACTGAAATAAGTCTTCAAAAGAAACAAGGTCAGAGGAGTAATTATTTTTTTTATTTAAAGGAGTCCTAAGATTTGGAAAGAAGAGAGAATTTGCTGTTTTCGTTATCACTACATTACTGTATTTGAATTTATTGTTTTTTCATTTGTACATTTTTAGAAAGACACAAAAATATAATGACCATGAGGAAAGAATCTTTAAGACAGATATCTCAGTTCTCCTTCCTGTAATAAGATTGTTGTGGATTAGTTTTTATGTAGTTGAAATTACATGTCTCTACTAACTTTGCCTATCGGGCAAGATTAACACTGCTGGTAGAAGTCAGTTTCTGTGTACT
>VYZV01044433.1:114970-136471 GCA_013401275.1 Pandion haliaetus
TTTTTTTTTTTTCATTTTTTTGAGGGAAAGAGCAAGATTGTAAAATAAATACGAAGGGGAGAAGAATCAAGAGCTAACAGCTCATCTTATTCTAAGGTAGAGGTGAATGAAAATGTGGATGGGATTATATGATAAAATTGTTGGAAAACAGCCAGATTATTTGATTCCCGAGATTTTTCTAACCACTACTTGTTATGATTCTGTTTTTGAGATAACGTATTATGACCAAATCAAAATTGGAAAAAAACAAACCAAACCAAGACAAAACACCAAAAAAACCCCAACCCAGTAGAATGGAAGTAGTGGAAATTTTGTTACATGTTCCTTTAAGAGCTGTCCTTAAATTCTAGCAACGCATATTTAGCAGCAGACCTTCCTCAGTGCCAGATGGTAAGGAAACGTAATAATTTAATAGAAGTTGAAAGTTCAAAATTAAAATGTGTGGTGGTTGGAAAGCACATTAATGATGTCCTGAATAATCATTTTTCTGCTAATGATCCCGAAGAGGATAATTACCCAACCCATCACGTCTACAAGGAACTCCAGCACAAAGGTACTGAATGATTAAATCTACTTTGATCAAACAGTTGTGAACTGTGAACAAAACTCCATGCATGGTTTTGTTCCTGCTATATATAGCAAACACATATGTATGCAGCTCTGAGTAACATGTATTCAATCACCACACATCTGTTTTAAAACTTCTTAATGACAAAACTGGGGCCTGATTCTCTCTCCACAGATAATCAAAGACTGAATATCTATGTACCGGGAATCTGACACAGTAATTCATGCACCTTCAAATTTCTGTAATTTTCAAAAATGGATAGAATCCAGTGATTCCTTGCAAAACTAGCAATCATTTAAAGTATCCCCTGGAGTCTTTTTGACCACTAACATCATATTACAGTTTCCATGTCCCTGTCCTAGTAGAAATTTCAAGAAGGAATGGATGAAAGATATATTCTTTTTCACAGCAAGTTCGTTGTTCATTTATAAGCCTATATTAATTCACCCGGAACTCAAAATGTACCTCCACTTGTCCAGTAATGTCATATTACTGATCCTTGTTTGGGTGATATCTCTAGGCTGGAATTTAATAACTCAATTTTAGAAATGCACTCTGTGAGCAGAATAGAAATTTATTAGAATATATTAAAACAAAAACCTGTTACAAAGCTTTGTTCCAAATATGTCTCCAGTCGCTGATGCTATATGTGTTAACTAGCAAGAACAGACAAAAACTTTTTCAATATCTTGATAGACAAATTAGCATTTAACAAATATGATCCTCCTCCTGAGGTGCTACAGCAGCAAGAAAGCGATAGTTCATTATACAAATGATGAATACAAGAAAGCATCAACAAAATTTTTTTTTGAAATATCAGATATTACAAATAAAAACATTATATCTCTAAGCTCTGCAGTACCTTCACTACTATTTCAAGCAGCTTCTAGTTTCCCAAGAAATAATAGGATGTTTTTTTCACCACTATAGATTTGTCTTTGTGTGAGTATTTCTTTCATTACTGATGCAGATTGATTTTGTCTGATTACCTTCTCTGTAGTTGATAAGAGTTCTGCATAACTCACCTTTTATTTTTACTGTGGGTGATAAACTGAAATTACTTTTTGGTGCTATGGTAACAGTATTTTAAAAAAAGTCTTCCATTTCAGCTTTTATACTAAATTTGCTCACAATGTAGGAGGAAGAAGAAAGGAAGAAAACTGACAGAAGAATGAGAAACTGAGGATAATTTAAAAACACACACAAAATATTAAAAATTAAGAACAGGTTCTTTCCAGTGTTTGCTCAGGGGAGAAAAAAACACAATATAGACTTCAATAGTGAGAATTTAATTTGATTATATTAACAATAAAAATGGCAAGGGTCCTGTTAGATAGAAATGTCATTCAGATATCTAACCATCGAAAATGAAACACAAGAATCAGAGATAAAACTAGTCAATATTTAAATGAATAAGGAAAATAAAGAAAATAAATACTTACATTTGAGAGGTGTCATTGAAAATAGAAAGCTGAAAAATATCCAGAGGTGCTGGGTTTTTTTTTTAAATATTATACTGTTTTAATTACAATTCTGACAAAATGTCATGGAATCATACCAGTCGATGAAAATGGTAATTCCTAGGTCCTTTTCTGTTCAGTTTAAAGGCATTTATTTTGACGCATAGCATGTTTTTTACTTCACAAAGGTGTTTTATCTTGAATATATGCCTTAAAAACTTTTGTTTCAATTAAAATTTCACTTGAAAAATAGTAAAAAAAATGAAAGAAAACAATAGTTCGGAGACCTCCATACTAAAATATGCCAAAAGAAATGTTCCAGGGTTTGATTTGGTTCCTTTTTTATTGCTTTGGTTTGGGTCTCTTTGGAAAAAAAATTACTTGTGTAGTGGAAATAAAATTGAATTGTCTATACCACTAAAACAACATTAACTTCCCCAATCTGGCATCAGCTGTGTAAAACCAAGAAGTTTCAGGAGCACTCTGTATCAAACCAATCAGAGCCCCTAGAAGAGTTGATATGCCGGAGCTGTGTCAACTTTTAACAGTGAACCTTGATAACTGTACCACCAATAGATTGTGACTAAGTTGTGCTCTGTAGGGAAGACAGTCCTCTTCTTGAAGCAAAGGGAGGATGGTGGCCATAGTTTGCAGTGTGGGGAGGAGGAAGAAAGAAAAGTGGTATTCCTGCTAATTTTATGGCATCAAAGATGATCTTTGAATGAAGAAAATAAGTCAATCTCTTTTTCTGCAGTCCTTCCTTCTATGAATTGATTTAACCATAGGCTAATTTTAAGGAAACAATGGATACAATGTTTCCAAATATGGGCTTTTAATGATATCTATTGTGAAAAAGTTTTCTTTCATTGCGCAGAAAATTTACTGGTTGTAAAGCTAAGCAAGCATTGGGTTTATTAGACCAAATCATAGAAAATAATTCTGGTCAACCCAAATATAATTCCAAGAGCTTGAAGTAAAAAAACAGAAAAGAAAAAAAATCTTTACAAATCATATTTACACATACTATCTTGATGTCACATTTCACTGCTGAACTGAAATGAAGTGTTTTGTTTCATGCTGAAACCTATGAAAACTTTCCCCTGTTCCTCTTTTTCTCTTGTTAAATTAATTATTTCTAGTATGAGGAAAATACTAATTCAAATTCAAAAGTTTCATTCAGGTGTCACACTGTCTCAACATTTCTGGAACACTTCCTTTAGCAAAGGTGTACTGACTTTTCTATTATTTTTATTTTAACTGAACCTATTTTAGTCAAATTCAGTCTATATTAAAAAATACTTTCTATCCTTCCTAAAATGCATTTTTCCATATTTACTTATGTGAAAGAACAAACAGACAAATAAGCAAATGCTCAGATCTAAACAGAAACACATTCCACTAACAAAACCTTCATGTCACCTCCAGATGGATCCGAGATTGATCTGTATTCTAGATTCAGAAGAGTGTCACTAGAGAATTGCATATGCTATTTGGAGCATACACTATTTCAGTGCATGAAGGTTCTAAAAATAAAAGTTGTAGTGTACTTAAATGTGATTGACAAGAACACTGAAGTCATAAAGAAGGGGACAAATATGTTATGATGCTAGGCAAGCTCCTTAAAATATGACTGAGAAGAAAGAAGTGGTTGTGTTTGAGTTCTGGGATTCTTTTTCCCCATGCATCCAAAAGCAGTAGCTGTGAAATGGTAAAGTTCTTAGCCACAATTTTTGTTTTTTTTCCCCTGGAAAAAAAATAGACATTCCATTTGACAGAGTTTACCTTTAAGAAATCCTTATTTTTTTCTTGAAGAGATAAAATACATGAAATTTTATCCTTGACTGACAAGTGCATTACTATTCTGTAACATTCATTAAGACAGGAGTTTCACTTTCTGATACCTCTACTTATATTCTATTGATTGCCTCATGATTTCTAAGAAAATGAGTGAGGTATACAAGAGTGTTATTACCAGACGTAATACTGTACAGGGCAAAAAAAAAAGAGATCTTAACACTTTTGTTTAGAATCTCCCTGAATTGCTAGTTTGTAATGGCAAATACCTGTTTCAAAGAGAAAATACGGTGGGTTTTTTGGATGTGGGGTTTTTTTTCCCTTTTTTTTCCTGTTTGGCCTAATACCATTATTCACATTCCATCAGGCCTCTGAGTAGCTACTGTGTGTTTTTTACTACACCTGGATGTACTAACATAAGTTAAAATGTGTGTGGAAACTAGATCAGGCTAAGACAATACAGATTTTCTTGTTATGGCATTTGTAGAAAAATGGCAGCTGTGTTTATGGCATTTATAGAAAAAATAGCAACTTATGTGTAACATTTTACATCTATTATTGTAAAAAGTCTTTATTCATATTTACATGTGAAAATATGCACAAGTAAATGTGCGGTAGAAAAGGTTGGGGAAAGATGAATGGGAAAGGAATTGAACTCCAATTTCTTTTTTTTATTTAGTAAAACTAAAACGTTCCATCAGTGCACTTCCTTCTTCAGGTTTTCATATTCCATTTTCTCATATGTTGCTAGTCCCAGAGCTATAGACAGCTGAAATGTCCATTTAAAACTATCTGTTCATAATTTGATACTAGCAGAGCAAGTAGCACCTGCTGATTCCCAGGGTACAGCAATAAGTGCAGTTTGCCGACTGAAACAGCTGGCACCACTATTTAACACAATCAGGATCTACATTTAAAATGTATTCGGTATTATATTACATTTCAGTAACTACTTTTCATCATGTGACCATCTGTTTCTGCAGTTGCAATTTTGTGCATCCCTTGATAGCTGTCCTCAAAAAAAAAAAAGTAAAAGTCGTGATGGGTATTGTACAGTAAATCTCTTTACTGAACACTAAGGAACACAATTACCTAATGTGATTTAGCCCCGGTAGGCAGCTCAGCACCACACAGCCACTCGCTCACTGCCCCAGCAGGATGGGGAAGAGAATCCAAAGGGTAAATGTGCAAGAACTTGTGGGTTGAGATAAAGACAATTTAATAAATTAACAAAAGCTGCATGTGCAAGCAAAGCAAAACAAGGAATTCATTCACCACTTCCCATGGGCAGGCAGGTGTTCGGCCATCTCCAGGAAAGCAGGGCTCTATCTCGCCTAACAGTTACTTGGGAAGACAAATGCCATCACTCTCAATGTCCCCACTTTCCTTCTTCTTCCCCCAGCTTTATCTGCTGATCATGACGTCATATGGTCTGGAATATCCCTTGGGTCACTTGGGGTCAGCTGTCCCAGCTGTGTCCCCTCCCAACTTCTTGTGCCCCCCTAGCCTGCTCACTGGTGGGGTGGGGTGAGAAGCGAAAAAGTCATTGATGCTGTGTAAGCACTAAATAATTAAATAACTAAAACATCCCTGTATTATCAACACTGTTTTCAGCACAAATCCAAAACATAGCACCATACTAGCTACAGTGTAGGAAAGTAACTCTATCCTAGCCAAAACCAGTACACCTAAGAACAAACATTGGCTTCTTTTCAAATTTTCTTGCAGCATTTTGATGCACTACAAAATTCTATAATTCAACATTAATTACAAACTGCCACAAATATCACTAAGGGTACCACGAATATTTCATAAAAAGGCCCAAACTGGATGTTAAATACTTGAGTTGAAAACTGGTATCTGAAACTTACCCTTCATAGCATGTGACCATTAAAAAACCAACGTTGGCCAGAAAAGGTTGACAGACAGAAATGGTCCAGTATCTCTTACAAATTAATTCCTGGCTAGAATACATGGAATATCTGGATATATTCTTGGGAAGTGGAGGATATGAATACAAGTCCCCTTGGACAGAAGAAGGTCTTTTCACTTACTGGAAAGAATTACGTTCAGTTAGCCATTGGCCAACAACAATAAGATTTACTAATTGGCAGCACCAGTACATTAAAAGTAAAAGAGTTTTAATTTTCCTTAAAGGTAAATCATATCCACCAACTCTAAGAGTAGTATTGCAGAGTAAAGGAAGCCGTGACTAATACTCTAAGAGGATGGTGGGAAGGGGAAATTTTAATTTCTTACACATCTCAGCACAGATCTCTGTGATTCAGGTTGGAGAGGTATATTTCTTTTTTTTTTTTTAACTACAGTGAGTCACTTATACAGCATATTTATGGAGCTAGGACACTTAACTCTAGTTGTGTCTTAAGAATGCCAGTAAAATGCAAATATTGAACAGAAACTGTAATACCAAATCAAATGAGGTGAAATATGTGAAAAAACCCTGTATACTGGTCAGTATGCTAAGACTCCATGAATTGTAATATAACAAAAACATAATATTTTTAGCAATGTTCTTGGAGATTTGGATAAAAAGCTGAAAATGTCTGAACTAATTCAAGCAGTTCTACAAAGTAAAAAAAGTACTTTCCTCTATTGCTTCAAATTACTGCACAAAAGAACTTGAAATGATTGTACTAATACTGACAGAAACAGATAGCTACTGTGCTCTTTGGCAGGCAACAAATGGGAAGATGTTCTATCAAGGCATTGCACTTCTGTTGAGAGGGAGATATTCTGAGGATGGCTAACCAGTGACAAAGTCTTTCAGACCGACAATTTGTGTTTTGAGGCAATTGTGGTGGTGTTGTGGACTGACACACTACAGTCATTCCATGGGAGCTATTTTGTGGTAGCTCTGGTCTGATCCCATGGATTGAATGTCCTTTAGCACTTGGAGCACTAAATTATATCTTTGGTGCACCTTTTAATTTGATTTCAGCCATGACAAGTGGAGGCAATTAAGAGATTTACTTTGAAAGCACAATTCTGATCCAAAATGAAATTTTAACATTGATAGATCCATAAAAACCTTTAGTTATTCCTCTTGTAATGCAAGAAACTTATTACTTTTGGTGTAACTGAATTTGTAGTGTCTGTAGCAGAAGTCAGAAGTTTGTGAATCTGATTAAAGTTGAGCTATAATAAAAATTGAAACAAATTATATAATCAATATTTAGAAAAACAATTTATTATTTTATCCAATTGCTCTTTCAAACACTAAAAGAAGAAAATGTGTTTCATTCTTGGATTGTTGAGCTTTTCAAAATTTGCCTTCATAAGAAAAGTTGGCCAAATCAAAGACTGATGGCTCAAAACTTGACAGCACAGAATGATGATCATGATGCTTACTTTTTATGGCATATTCTTCCTGCCCCATTTTTGAAGCTTCCTGTGGCAAACACATGTATTATTTGCACAGCAGCAATACTTGCCAGCATTAATTATGATAAATTATAAAAATAAAAAAAAAAATCCACATGCCATTACCAAGCTAGTTGTTGGACAAACAGGATAGTCTCAATGAATGTACAATCAAGTGTTTGGTTATATTAAAAGTTGTTTGTTAAGGCTAGTAAAGGAGTATCTTCTTTATTACATTACCTCAGTGGAAGAATTTATATTTGTCTATAAGGAAATTACATCCATTGCCTTCTGTGACGGCTTATCTGCTATTTTTCAGTTCTGCTGCAAATTCAGTAGCAGTTTTAATAGATCCTGTCCTTAAAAAGAAAAGGAAAATTTCAAAATTTTGATTACCTTAACAAAGACCAAGAAAAGAAAATAATGTGCAAATATATAAAAAACCAAGTTCCTGAGCCACAAAACACATGCATAATTTGTCCTACTGTGTACCCACATGCAGTGCATTATTTGGAATTTAGTTTTCATGATTGAAGAAAAGGGAATAAACAGAATCTCTCTTTCTATGGCTAGGTACACTCAGGTAAAGAAGATAAATGTCATGATCTCTTCTGCTGAGAACTAGGAGAAGAAATGCTAATTGCTGAGGTCCTTCTCTGAAAGCTAGACTATGGGTTACTATACTGAAAGACACAAGGTATACAGGATTTTTATTATTTATTTTCTCTCTTGCTGTATTAGTATTTACTCAAAAAGAAAAGTCTCCTGAAATTCTGAAACTTCTAGACAAGCAGAAAATATCCCTTGAGGATTAACAAAAGCATCAGAAAACTTGCCTTATAGATCTAAATTAGCTCAAGGAATGTAAAGTTGATAATGACTTTCAAAGGGAGTTGCAACTGTGTATAATAAAATGAAATATATAAATGTATGATAAGTAAATCTGGTTCTAAGCACTCAGATTCCTTCAGGCATCCATGACTTACTCCACTGCTGTGACATTGTCTGATATTTGCTATGCATATGATGAATCATTTTCTTTGCATGCTACAGGACTACTTAGAAAAGTAGGGTTTTAACTGGGATCGAGGAGAAACATGAAATTATTTTAAGATTTTATGAGAAATTAAAAGATTGTCAGCATTATGACAAGTATTTGCATAGTCCTAAAAATCAGAAAATGTATTTTTGGCTAAGGCCAAGTTGCAGTATTTCTCCTCGTATACCATAAGCAGACAATTTCTTCCTCCAATTTTCTTGTTAGTCTAAAAGTAGAGAGTAAAGATTGAAGAAATTTGCACCATCCTTTAAAGAGCTGCAGTCTGTTGGCCAGATGTGTAGGGTGGAACATAATAGAGCAAAACCATGACAAGTACTTCCTATTCCAGCTGCACTGTAATATTTAGTTTACATCAACACTCTCAGGAGATTTATTTTTTGATGGGTCCTATAGTGATATTTGACAACACTGAAAAACATTCAGTTTCCAGTTGACTATCGTGCTCTGCTTTGGTTTACAAGTGTGATTTCAAAATAAGCAAATTGAAGTGACTATTTTGATTTCAAATTTCCTTTTATTTAATACTAAACTGATTTAGACTACACTAGACTATTTCAGCTGGAAGGGACCAGCAGCGATCATCCAGTCCAACTGCCTGACCAATTCAGGGCTGACCAAAAGTTAAAGCCTGTTGTTAAGGGCATTGTCCAAATGCCTCTTGAACACTGACAGGCTTGGGGCATCGACCACCTCTCTAGGAAGCCTCTTGCAGTGTTTGACCACCCTCTCAGTAAGGAAATGCTTCCTAATGTCCAGTCAAAGCCTCCCCTGGTGCAGTTTTAAACCATTCCCACATGTCCTATCCCTGGATCCCAGGGAGAAGAGCTCAGAACCTCCCTCTCCAGGTCCCCTCCTCAGGAAGCTGGAGAGAGCAATGAGGTCACCCTTCAGCCTCCTTCTCTCCAAACTAGACAAACCCAAAGTCCTCAGCCGCTCCTCACAGGACATTCCTTCCAGCCCTTTCACCAGCTTTGTTGCCCTCCTCTGGATGCATTCAAGGACCTTCACAGCCTTCTTAAATTGTGGGGCCCAGAACTGCACACAGTACTCAAGGTGAGGCCACACCAACGCTGCATACAGCGGGATAACCCCCTCTTTTGACCGGCTGGTTATGCTGTGTTTGATGTCCCCCAGGATGTGGTTTGCCCTCTTGGATGCCAGGGCGCACTGCTGGCTCATACCGAGTCTGCTGTCGACCAGCACCCACAGATCCCTTTCTGCAGGGCTGCTCTACAGCCACTCCTCTCCCAATTTATACTTGTGCCTGGCGTTACTCTGTCAGAATCCAGCGTTTGGACCTGTTAAATTTCATCCAAATGTATGTCCAATTTGGGAACAAATCCCTGACGCACAGGCCAGAAAACTCTTTTCCAGTCTTGGAAGTAATTTTATGGGTTGTCCACAACAGATTTACAGGGTAACTAATACTAATATATGATTTGAGTTTTACTTCATATTTTACATACAGACTGTGATTTTCTTAACTCTCCACTGAATTTTTTAATTTGTGACAATTATACAGTAGGTATTGCACAGAGCTGCAGAAGAAAACCTTGTCTACACCAAGTGAAAGGCAACTTACCTTCCATGTAACACAATAGTCTGCTGTAGAAGATGCACAGAGGAACTCAGTGCCCTAGAAGTCTCGATCACATTAAAACCAAATAATTCAGGCAGGAAAATTATGAATGAATTACAGTACCTGTAATGCACACTATTTACTGGCTCCAGAGAGACTTGTACATGTTTTGGGAACAGAGGTGAAGTCCCTACTTTTGTCTAGATGCTGGGGTGGGGGTCGTATTAAGGTACTGTGACCTGCTTTCCTGTCAGGTGGTTGGGATGGAGAACTGGGAAAGGCACCCTGAGATGCTGACTGTAGTTCTCCGCTTTCATGGGCAAGCACATCATACAATGCCGTTTATAAACTAAGCAAGTTTCTTAACAATAGTTGAACATATTGCCATCCATTAGAAAACTTCCATAACAGTTCTGGTAGTAAAGAAGGCATTTAATTCCTATTTTAAGTTTATTCATGGCCAGTTGATACACATGTGTTCTTATTACTTGTAGTTTAAATAGCTCACATACCTTCCTAGTGTTTTATCTTTTCTGCTTTTCCAGCCCCCCCTATATATTTAGGTTGAACACTCATACTAGACTTAGACCTTAATTTTCCAGGTTTAATGAGCCAAATCTTTTATTTTTTCCAGCAAGATAAACTCTCTATTATTCTGCAAGCCTTCTGTGCAGCGATACCAGCCTAAATGCAGCTCTCTTGATATAGGTGACCTTGCAAACTTTTCTCTTTCTTGGAATGTTAGCTGCAAGTCCTCACTGATTAGTTGGATTTAGGACATCATTACTATTGTCTGTTAATCATAACTGTCATCCACTTAGCAAATTATTTCATTAATTAGTTCTGTTTCTTTTTTTTTGGTTTTTGCTTCCTTTTTTTCCCCAGTTTAAATTGAAATCTTTTGCAAAATATCTATTTTTGTTGGCCATGATCTAATCACATTTTCCAAAACTAGTTTTTTGTCCAGCTCTTCTTTTACAGTTTTGATACTCATCTAAACAGTGTCTAAAAATGTATCACCCTTTACTGTAGTAACTATTTGATAAAGGTATAAACCACAACACTGTGGAATAACTGGGCCCTACTTTTATTAACAGCATTTGTTCTTTAATATATAACTGTGAAACTACAATTCTGCCCTGAAGATAATTTCTGATACCATTTATTTCTCTAGTAAATTCATACCAAAACCTGACCCATGGCGATTTATAAGAGCTTTCCACTCCTTAGGCTTCATCTGTACAAAGTCAGTGTCTTGGGAGCTTTGTGCCAGGGAAGCAAAGTAAAATATTCCCAATGATTCCAGATTTCTTCATCACAACTCATGTACAAACCTGAGCAAGTTGTAGAAATGAGATCAGTGACAGCAAAACTAAGCCAGGCTGTGCAAATCTTTTCACATTTCTGTCTAATGAGGAACAGAACTGTGAAGAATGCAGTGAGATAGGTCACTTGTAAGTAGTTTTGCTTCTTAGTACTCTATTCTTCTTCTTATCTTATCCAGGATAGGTCACTAATGTTCATCAGTCCAAAACATTTACTTCAGTCCTTTACTGGGTTTATATGGCAAAGTTTTGGTGGTGGGGTGTCCTCTCTGAAAAGATACCAGGAGCTGCCCCCATGTTGGGCACAGCCAGTTCTAGCCAGCTCCAAAAGAGACCACCACTGAGCCCATCAGCAATGCTGGTGCTGCCTCTGTGATAATATATCTAAGAAACGGGAAAAAATGCTGCGCAGCAGCTGTGGGAGAGAGGAGTGAGAAAATGTGAGAGAAACAGCCCTGCAGAAACCCAGGTCAGGGAAGGAGGGGGAGGAGGTGCTCCATGTCCTGCAGCAAAGATTCCCCTGCAGCTCAGGGAGAAGACCATGGTGAATCAGATTATCTTCCTGCAGTCCATGCAGGACCACATCAGAGCTGACATCCACACTGCAGCCCACGCAGAGGCCACACAGGAGCAGGTTTTCTGGCAGGAACTGTGGCCCATGGGGGACCCAGAATGGAGCACTCTGCTCCTGAAGGACTGTACCCTGTGGAAAGGACCCTTTCTGGAGCAGTTCCTGCAGAACTGCATCCCGTGGAAAGGACCTACACTGGAGAAGTGGTGAAGTGTTCTGACCTGACAGCAAAACCCATTCCTTATCCCCTCTGTGTCGCTCGAGGTGGGGGAGGAGGAAGTAGACCTGGGAATAAGCTGGGTTTAATTTTGCTTTTATTTCTCACTATCCTACTCCGTTATTAACTGACTATAAGTTAAAATAATGTCCCCAAGTCAAGTCTGTTTTGCCCATGATGGAAACTGGTGAACAATTCCCCTGTCCTTATGTCAACCCATGAGCTCTTTCAGCTTATTTTCCTGCCTTGTCCTGCTTAGGAGGGGGAGTGAGAGAGGGTCGGTGGGCACTGGGCAGCCAGTGAAGATTAACCTACCGCATTCCTTTCCTTCTCCCTTGCCCAGGAGTGGATTCATACAGAATCTTCCAGACTCCCATGTGGGATTAGGAGTAGTGTAAAACATTTATCATGTTCCAACTTGCTACAATAAGGATTTGTTTTATCCTTAAAGAATATTTCTAATATTTCCACATTGCTTCAGGATAAGGAACAGTTTCTAAGAATAAGATGGGCTAAGCAAAATGCAAATACAGCAAAGCAGTAATATTTACTTGTGCCCAAACAATTCTAATATGATCAATAAGACCCTTAGTTAATTGCAGAAAAAGATTGCAAGCAGAATAAATACTGTCCTGCTGCTTATTTTCTAGCACAGCTTAAGCAATATAATGAGATCATGTACAAATACTGTGGAGTCTGCTATTCATTTTATAACTACCTCCTGATGTGCTTTATATCACTATGCAAGTTATCTGACCATTCACTTTCCCCTGATTTAGTCAGGCTGCACATTCTCCAGGAAGGGATTGTGTATCTTTCTGAATGTGTTCATACATTAGCAAGGCACTGCGATAATATAAAAACTATAAAATCAAAGAGAACAGAGCTGGAAAGGCTCTGGAGACATCATCAGGTTCACAGGTTACCACATGGTAAACACTGGGCCACATGCTGAGACACAGGTATCGCAGGTCTACTTATAATTTTGAAACTGTGCTGCTTTCTATCATCTGAAGATCCAGGTTATTTACAGATTACACTTTTAAGGACTAGGAAGAGAATTTTTTAAGTCCCTGAACATGATATCAAAGAAATTTATTTAATAGCATTTGGGTAATACAAAACAGTAGTATAGCCATTGACATAATAGGAGTAGGAATATAGCTCTCAGGACACAGACATAAGCTATGATTTATTAATTTATTATTTACCCAACTTGTTGCTCATCTTTTTGGCACATGATACTTTTTCATTCCTTTAAATGGCATAGGGATTGCAAATCCATCAGGCAAGATGATGTGGCTTCTAAAATCTGATGTGGCTTCTAAAATCTCACATTCTGGAAATCAAGAAATCTTTCCTTCAGCAATGACAGCTGGAGCACTCCTTATCTGCACCTCTGGATCTGCCCCATCCTATCTCAGTTTATATCTATGTTGCTGCCAGCGCTTCTTACTCAGTGGCACTACATAGGTATAACTGGGCATTTTAGAAGTGGGTTAATTGCATAATTTATGATGATATTCAAGTTATAGAGTAAGCAAATCACGTGAATGCATAAGACATTTTTAAATCAGTGACAGAGCTTACTAAGACAAACCATGAGATGGCTTCTTTTTACTTGTGCATATTATGACCTTTCAGAGCTTCTTCTTCTGCCATAAGGTAATTAGATCAGTCCAGTGATGTGAAGCAAACATTTAAGGTTATCTAATTGGCACCAGAGTTCCATCTTCCAAAAATAGTGTTTTCTTTTTTTATTTTAAGCTCTTCATTGAATTCTTCCAAGCAAGTTCAGATTTTTGCCTTAAGACCAAAATAGCTGAAGTCATGGAAAAGAAAGAAAGAAGGAAAGTAAGAAAGCAAGCACAAGAAAGATGAAGAAAGCAAAAAAAACCAAGAATAGAAATCTCTAATATCTTATGTTGATCATTTTTAGTCCTTCATAATCTCTATATACCAGATGTGAGAAGGGCAATGCTTTTAAAGAAATGTAGGGCAAGGGCATAGTAAAAGCAGAAAAGAAATGGAAGTAAAATCAAATTCCTATGCAATAACAAGGGGGCTCTAATTGGTGCTAAGTCTCGGTTAGCAGTTAACAGATAACAAATTAATTAATCAATAAATGATCTACAGAAACAAAGCTGGGTTATTTAAAAATAACGCAAAATAAAATGGAGAATTGGTAGCTGTACTAATTCCTTCATTTTCAAAATAGTAGAATTCTTTGAGATACTAATTCACAGGTCCTTCAATATAGAGCTTTCCAGAAATAGACCTTTCCAGAGTAGGACCCTTCAATAAAAATAGGGTTAAGGAGAAAGTATGAAGAGACACAAACCCATTGATAGCTAAGTCCATGTAAATTTAGCAGAGGGAAACATTTTCAATACAGTGCAATAGAAAGCCAGTGTTTTACGGGTTCAAGCAGACCAAATCTTAATTTAATAGGAATCAAAATAATTACTGTAAGTATGACCTTGTTCACGTGAAGAAAGACTTCATACTTTTATGGAATATTGCTGATTTAATGATCTCTGTCAGACCCTGCAAATCACCTGAAAGATATTTTGGAGGAGTGAATGCCTCTGTTTTCTGAAAAAAAATGGAAACAGAAACTGTAGGACGGAAAACGTAGAGACAAGATATTCACCAAGACCATGAAGTGGAAGAGAAGCAGAGAAAGAAGCTGGGAAAATAACAATAATAAAGGCAAAGTAAAATAGACTTCACAGTAGGTGGTGAATGCAGCAAAAGGCACTGAATAATAGAGTTGGTGGCTTATTCTACAAAAAAATTATTTCCTCTTTACCTGACTATACACTTTTCACTAATAACTAGACAAAATTTTCATTTTACCATGTAATGAATCCATATTCTTCATTCTACAGGACCGTGACTAAATAAAAATCTTTCTCTTCAGAATGTATTTGCTAACCATACTTTCGTGGCACAATGAGAGCAACTGTGAAGTTGAAATGCAGATCAGTAAATTATTTCATTTCTCTAAATTAGACTAATTCTCTGTCCTACAGTTGCTGACATACACATGTCTAACATTATGAAAGAGTTGAAGAACACACATACTGGTATAATGCTCTAGATTCTATATACAACATTGTTCAAGTAAATTATTAGAAAAAAAAAAAAACACTCCACCTTATACTTTCTTCTGAGCAAATGAAAAGCTTCTTTGTCCTTTAGAAGGCAGATGTAAGTATAGAAGAGGCTTCCTAACACGGCAAGAGAAAGTGTTTCATTAAAGGGAAGTGAGGTACTGACATCCGTGCAGGAGACACCTAATTCAGTTTGGATTCCAGTAGAAATCTAGCTACAAGAACATGGAGTTTCGACTACAAACACAGCCAGAGGAATTGGTAAAATTGAGAATTATACCATTCTGCCTAGACTGTTCTGGAGATTAGTAGGTTAAAAACAGTCCTACAGTCTCCTACAGTAAATTGTCTAACTTAAATATACAGAATTCTATTCACAAACCCACTAGATTTCTTTCTAGGCAAAGGGAAAAATAATTTTATCTCCCTGCCCCCCTACCCCCCACCTTAGATCAGCTTATATGTGAAGTACGCACAGTATATGCTGCCATTAGAAAATACATCCAAAGCTCAGGTTAACAAATATGCATTGAAAGTTGGTTAAAGATGATCAAAACATTATGACTCAGACATGGTCTCCAGAAGTGCTTAACATCTAGACTGAGCTGGGCAAAAGATTGACTATTTGAAGAATGGCCTCACATTTTATCTTCATGGCTTTTTATGAACCCTTAAAGAAAAACATGATTCATTTCTCTGAGCAGCAATTAGCTCAGGAAATCATCTTCATATGAATTACATTTTGCTGCAAATGATAACATGAATCTGACCTACAACAGAGCATACTGGTAGGTGATTCTAATCACTTTATTTGCATTATATATGTGTTTAGTCTGTACATTGAACCAGATGGTTTCACTGAAGCATAGAGGGCTTTTTTTTGCTTTTTTTTCCACTGAAATAATTTTGTAAATCTAAGATCATCTTGAATATTGTCATATATTTGTTTTTGTTACTAGGTTTATATCCCAGTACTTCTTTATTAACAGCAAGACTATTCTCCTGAAATATTTACATTTATCAAACATTGAAATAAAAATAAAATGTCACATTAGAGCATAAAATGTTTATGTTCTTTCTGAGTTTCACAGTGTGGTAGGTTGACCCTGGCTGGGCGCCAGGTGCCCGCCAAAGCCACTCTATCACTCCCCCTCCTTAGCTGGACCAGGGAGAGAAAATATAACAAAAGGCTGGTGGGTCAAGACAAGGACAGTTTAATAAAGTGCAAGCAAAGGACGTGCACGCAAAGCAAAGGAAAACAAATGATGTTATTCTCGACTTCCCATCAGCAGGCGATGTCTGGCCACTTCCTGGGAAGCAGGGCTTCAGTACGCGTAGTGGTTGCTTTGGAAGATGAGAAATGCCCCCACTTCCCTCTTCTTAGCTTTTATAGCTGACCTGACGTCATATGGTATGGAATATCTGTTCAGTTAGTTTGGGTCAGCTGTCCTCGCTATGTCCCCTCCCAAGATCTTTCCCAGCCCCAGCCTGCTCTTGAGGGGGGTGAAAATGTTGGAGAGACAGCCTTGATGCTGTGCCAGCACTGCTCAGCAGTAGCCAAAACACTGGTGTGTTATCAACACCTTTCCAGTTACCAATGCAGAGCACAGCACTACAAGGGCTGCTATGGGGAGAATTAACTCCATCTCAGCCAGACCCAATACTTTATACCAATCATGGCCTAAGATTGCATTCCATTTTCCATCCTGCTTGCACAGATATGACATCAAAATTCTTAAAAACAAAGTGAAACAGAACAAAACAAAACAAAAAAACAACCCAGTTGTGTGTTACAATACCACTAAACTTTAAGAAATTCTGTTTAGTCGGAAAACTACTCCCATTCCTCTTTTTAGTTCCTTTTTATATCCATTTCATTAGCCCTACTCTTCTCTGACAATGCCAAATTGCTTGCATGATTTTTAGCATCCTGGCTGTTTCTATGAATTAGGATTTCACTAAACAGCTATCAGCCTATGGGAGCAGAAAGCAATCTGGTTAGAGTCTAATGTTTATCAATATTCAGAAAGCCTGGGAGACCTTCAAGATATATTACTTCAGATTTAATTCAGTTATAGAATAATAATGCATGATTTAAAAATTAAAATTAAAATGGCTATTCAGCAAATGTCGGATTCTTTCAAAAGATCTGATCTCTCTAAAAGACAACAAACTCTGTCTCTTTGTGGATATACTCTAAGCTCATAAGAGTCTCTAGCCATCTTCATGTCATTTCAGAGTTGAAAAAATTATTACAAGAATGAAGCAGACACCTTGACTTGAATGAACTGAAGCATCACTTGAATCTCTCCACTACTCAGGAATTGAAATCCTTATCATGCCCTGAACACCTAGCTTTTAGAAATCTACAATGAAGTAAAATGACACCTGCACTTATTGTGCGTCAGTAGAAATGATTCACACTGCTTACCAAAAGTACAAATGGAGAAGATCAACTGGATCCAAAGTGAAAAAAATCAGTTCAGTGTTACACTGAAAAGACACTATAATAGAAATAAGGACCAAAATGTAAACTAAATAAAAAAAAAAATTCTAAGTTGAGAGTCAAGAAACGTTTGTATTTAAATTTCTCTAGATTTTGGCATAGTGCCTGCAGGTAATTTTGCTGGATGTTCCATTGTTTAGAAAAAAATGTAGGAGAAAAAAAAAAAGGGGGAGATCACACAATACAAATAAGTCTTCAGTTCCAAGTCCATGCCTAACAGAAGATTTTTCCTTCTAGATTGATAAAGAAGAAGAATTGAACACCTCCATTTCCTAAAGAGATCTCTCATATTGGCAGATCTTTAAGGACGCTTTCCATAGAGTACAGGAGCTCTCGATCCTCAGGTGTACGGAATGAGGAAAGGAAGGCAAAAGACCAGCATGGCTGAGTCGAGACCTGCTGGTCAAACTAAAGGCAAGAAGGAAATGCAGAGGCACTAAAGAACGGACAGGTGTCCTGGGAAGAGTATAGGGATGCTGCCAGGTTGCGTAGAGATGGGGTCAGGAAGGCCTGGAGCTGAATTTTGCAAGAGACACAAAGAACAATAAGAGAGGCTTCTACAGGTATGTCAGCCAGAAAAGGAAGGTCAAAGAAAGCGTACCCCCCCTGCAATGAACATGACTGGCAAACTGGTAACAATGGACAAGGAGAAGGCTGACATACTCAGCAACTCTTTTGCCTTAGTCTTCACTGGCAACCTCTCTTCCCACACATCTTAAGTGGATGCACTGCAAGTGGGGGACTGGGGGAGCAAAGTGCCTCCCACTGTATGAGATGAGGTTCGTGACCACCTGAGGAACCTGAACATACGTGAGTCTATGGGACCTGACAGTACATTCGTACCATGTACTTTAGCTGTGTAGAACTTCCATTCTTTGGGGAATATATAAAACTCCTCAGCTTATAAACAAGCTCTCAGCAAAAATAAACCCTGTGATTTTTCCACTTAAGGACAGGATACTAAGCTAATTTAATAGGTTTTAAACATAACAGCAGTACACACTCTCTTCTTGGATCAGATTAGAAGGGACCACTGCATGCAGTTAAATATTGGTGACCTAATGCCTTTTCAATATTTTTAATTATAAAATTCTACTCACTTCAGATGCAAACCTATATTCAGACATCAATGCCAAAAGTAAATCTATGTTCATCAAAACTTACCTTCTGCATATGCAGATTACAGAATCTTTCCAAAAGTCAAAATTACATTTTTTGAAAGATATCTGATCTCATTTTAAATTTCAGTTCTTGGCTTATACACCACCACCTATGGTGAGTGTTTCAATGTTTAATTATCTCACTGCTAGGAAATCATATCTTATTTAAAGGTTAATTTTATCTAACCTCAAATTCAGGATGTTTGATCATGTCATCCCTTTATCTGCAAGACTTAAAAAAGACTGATTGCTTATACATAATGCGTAGTGACCAAGTTATATGTTTCCCATACTTCTCTGACAAAATGAACAGATGGAAGCCTTTACATCTCACAGCTAAGGCCTTCTCCTGGAACTTAAATACTCTTCCTGTTTCTTCTGTTGACTATCTTCTGCATTTCTTCTTGAAGTCTGATCATCTGAATCAGACATAATATTCCAGTTAAAATCTTTCCTATTCTAGTAACAATCTTTCCAGTTCTTTTCCTCTTGAATTTTTTTTTTTAGTTATTCTCAGAAGGATTACATTAACCTTTATACCAGCTACAGAACTTGTAGTGTTTTAACCCCAGCCAGCAACTAAGCACCATGCAGCCGCTCATTCACTTCCCCCCCACCCATTGGGATGAGGGAAAGAATTGGGAAAAAAAAGTAAAACTCATGGGTTGAAGTAAGAACAGTTTAATAGAACAGAAAGGAAGAAAATAATAATGATAATAGTAACAATAATAAAGTGACAATAATAATAATAATAATAATAGAATTGGTATATACAAAAAAAGTTATGCACAATGCAGTAATTGCTCACCGCTTGCCAACTGATGCCCAGTGGGTTCCCAAGAAGCAACCCTCCACTAGGCCAACTCCCCCCAGTTTATATACTGGACATGACATCACATGGTATGGAATACCCCTTTGGCCACTTTGGGTCAGCTGCCCTGGCTGTGTCCCCTCCCAAACTCTTGTGCCCCTCCAGCCTTCTTGCTGGCTGGGCATCGGAAGCTGAAAAATACTTAGTCTAAACACTACTTAGCAACAACTGAAAACATCAGTGTGTTATCAACATTCTTCTCATACTGAATCCAAAACATAACACTATACCAGCTACTGGGAAGAAAATTAACTCTATCCCAGCCAAAAACCAGGATAGCACTGCACGTAGAATTTGTGTGAAAGTGGTCATTTATAAATACCCTCAAATCCTTCTCTGAGTCACTGCTAACCTGAGCTGCAGTTCCCTGTCCTAAAAACATTGTTACGTTCTTTCCACCAAAGATGTTATTACATCAGGATTCTTCTACTAAAATATGTTTGGCTGAACAGTGTTCATTTATGAGAATACTTTGGATTACTCTGTAAATTTTATACCTACTTTTTCTTTACTAGCCTTTAAATGTGAGTCACATGAAAACTTTATTGCAAAGGCATTTTATAAACTGGATGGCAGTGAAAGCATTGGGAAAGATAAAAGAGCAGTGTTACTATGAACAACTGCATTTGGAGATCTGTCAGTGAGCTTATTTGTCTAAAAAAAAAATAACTATAATCTAAAAGAACTGATTAACTTAACTGAATAGATATATATAAAAAATTTCTATGTATTTCTAATTGGATGTATTCTATGTCACCACACTTTATTATACATATTTATAATCTGTCCAGAAACAAATAAATAGATCGCAAGTGCACTTGATGATGCTTAATTTTCATCATTTCTGAAAATTAATTGTAATTTTTATTTCCTAATTCTTTGTTAATAAGAATTCCTAATTAACTGTTCAGTTACCCTGAAGCTAGGCAAATCAATCTGGAATTCCTTTGGACAACATTTTTTCTGTCATCCATCCTCTATTTCTTCTCTTCCAAACATTAATGTATAGAATATTTTGTCATACTGTGAAGGACTTGTATTTCTATCCTTAATTCTCTCTTGTGTTCTCTCTCCCCTTATGAGGAACACTGCATACATTTCACAGCAGGAAGGTGAAGGTGTAACTGCTGATGATGAAAGGTTACATTCCAATGAGGTAATGGTTTTGAGAAAAGTAACAACAAATAAAAGAATCATAAAATAATAGAAGCATATAAATTATCACTGAAAAAGACCTCAGGAGATCTCTGAGTCCAATTTTCTGCTTGAAGCAGGACTGTCACCAATGATGACCAATCAAGATCAGCTCAGCCAAGGCCAAGATTAGCCAAGACAAGACTTTTTAGCTGAGTTTCTTTATAGCCCAGAGTTTCTAGCCAAGACTTGAAAACTTTGAATGACGTGTGTTGTGGTTTCGGTTTCAGCCCAGCCGGTAACAAAGCACCATGCAGACCCTCGCTCACTCCCCACCCCCTCCCCCAGCCCCGGGGGGATGAGGAGAAAATACAAAGACAGGCTCGTGGGTCAAGACAAGGACTGGGAGGGATCACTCCCCACTTATGGTCACGGGCAAAAGACAGGCTCAACTTGGGGAAGAAACAAAATCAAATTAATTTACTACAAATCAAATCAAAACAAGGATATTAGAAAGGAAAACCCAACCACAAAACAGCTTCCCTCCACCCCTCCCTCCTTCCTGGCTCAAATGCACTCCCGGTTCTCTCTCCCTCCTCCCCCCCCGGCAGCACAGGGGAACAGGGGAATGGGGGTTGAGGTCAGCTCGCCACACCTCGGCTCTGCCGCTCCTTCCTCCTCAGGGGGAGGATTCCTCACTCATCCCCTGCTCCACCGTGGGGTCCCTCCCACAGGAGACAGTCCTTCACCAACTTCTCC
>VYZV01044433.1:136619-154569 GCA_013401275.1 Pandion haliaetus
ATGGAGTCGCAGCCATCTTGGGGTCCTCTGCTTCCCCGCTCCCCTCCCTGGGCTGCAGGGGGACAGCCTGCCGTCTCACCACGGGCTGCAGGGCCATCAGCCTCCTCAGGTGCCCCTCCTCCCCCTCCTTCTTCACTCAACCTCGGTAGCTGCAGAGGGGTTCCTCTCACATTCCAATCCCACTACCCACTGCCAGGTCCCCTTCTTAAATCTGTCTCCCAGAGGCTCTACCACTGTCACTGGTAGGGTCGGCCTGGGCCAGAGGCGGATCCGACTTGGAGCCAGGGGAGCTTCGTGCATCTTTTCACAGGAGCCACCCTTGCGGCCCCCTCCTCCGCTACCAAAAGTACCCGCACCACACAAACCTGGAACAATGTGTATCTCCACAATCTCTCTGGGTAACCTGCTCCAGTACTTCTCTACTCCCCTTCTAGTGAAGAATTTTTGGTTTCCTAATGTCCAGTTTGAACATCACAAACCACAACTTGTGTCCATTGCCCTGTTCTGCTTTGCTTGTCAACACCAAGAACAGTTTGGTTTCATCATCTTCATTTCTTCAAGAAGGTTTAGGTGGGTTTTGCATTTCCCCTTAGCCTCTGCTTCACTGAGCTAAGCAATCCTCTCCTTTTAGGTCACGTGCTCCAGGTTCTTGACCACCTCAGTAACTGAGCCTTGGACAGTCAACATCCTACTTACACCAGCCTGGGTAGGAGGAAGGACAGCAAAACTGGACTCTATTCCAGGCATAGCTTCTCTAGAGTTAATAAAAGTGAAATAAGAACACTGCACTTCTCCTTGTTGAACTTCATGAGGTTTCTGCTAGCCCAGTCCTCAGATTGATCAGGGTCTCTCTGGATTGACACTGTGGCATTTCTCACTTTGACCGTTCCCTCTGATTCAGTGTCAACTTGTTGTTGGGCTCCAGGACTGACTCTTGGGTGTACCTCTGCTCACTGAGGCCTGCCAATCAGTCAAATAATTGACAATTCCCCTCAGAGTTGAACAGTCCAGTCAATTTTAAATCCCCTTAACAGACTGCTCATCCATCCCAGTTTCTGAGATTATCAAGAACCTTACTTAAAACAAGGAGTATTACTGTGTCTACCATGCTCTCCCTATTAAATTAACCAATCTCTTGCTCACAGAAACCAATCAAGTGGGTAAAGCATGATTTGCCATTCCTAAATCTATGCTGAGTTATCTTAATTCCTACGCTTTTATGTTTGGATTCTTTCAAAATTGGATATAATTTTTCTGACCTTTAAGACTGATAATTAAAAATCTCGTTCCACAGAAACATAATCAAGACCTTTCAAAATTTCTCCCATCAGAATATAAGGAAAAGAATAAAATGAGCCAGTCTACCCAAACATAAACAACAGGGTAGGTATGGTCTCTCCTAACTTCATACATGTACAAAGCAGATATCAACATCTGAGCTAAAAAACCTGTACTGAGTTTATGTTTGAGAGGCAAATAGAGGTATCAGAGGAAACTGGATCGAGGTTACTCTCAGGTCTATAAGCTGGTATGAGCAAGGATCCCCCAGGACCCAGACTTTTAATTTGAAAAGCTTGACTGGACTGTTCAGCCAGCGACTCATACAAGATTTCTCAAAAATCTAGTCAAATCTCATGTCCTGTATGGAAACTAGGTTAGACAGGCTTTTATATGACTTAGTGTTTTCCAGGTGCCTTATGAGTTCTTTAAAAATAGAGTTGATTTTCTCATATTGTACGGATCTTAATTTGAATATGAAAAGAAAGTGAACATCACATGTGCAGAGTCCAAAGAGGATTTTAGAGGTTCTACTGCCTCCAAAGTTATAGCCTTTGGCAAAGGCAATGAGCTGGAATATGGGGGGGGTGGGGNAGTATAGGAATTCTGGTCAAAATCAGGGGAAACCTTCCACTATGACCACCAGTAGTCTAGGCTTGGTTTAAATTTGGCAAAGCAGAAATTTGAACTCAAGCTTCTGTGATGTCCAATATGAGTTTCCTTACCCTTGTGATATTTGTCTTTTTAGGTCTGTTTTCTATCTCTATGTGATTTTGACAAGATATTCTGTCCTGGAAATAGAAACTATTTATGACAAAAGGAAAATCAATAACTATGTTTTGAAAAAAAAAATTTAATATAAGTAGTAGTTTTTGCAAGATTGTGACAAAATTTATAGCATTTTTTTTTATAACTTCCACAGTGATGCTCATAATGGTATGATCTATACTACTAAAAGGCTTATATTTACAGAGGAATATGCTGTTACCCCCATTTAATGGATATCATCAATTACAGTCATCCTCAGTTGTAGTGACAGGGTTTTTTTTCTAACTAATGATTAATTGTTTTATATTTTTTAAAAATAAATATTAAGTAAATAAAGTAATAAGAATAAAATAGCCATTAATCTGTCAAAATGTCATGTACCTAATTGATTGTTCTCCAAATATCAAATCTTATGACAAAGTATATTATTCATTGCATTTAGGAAAAAAAAATATAATTAAATCATAAAAGGTAAATAACTTGTGGTTGGAGTGTATTAAATATATGAAAGTACATTATAGGAAATAATCTGAACTTTATTCTGTATAAAGAAAAAAACAGAGCTATTCATGGTTAAAGGAGTCAATTTCTTTGTAAAAAAAATTTCCAAGTTTAATATTTTTTAGCATCAATATAGTTTTCTCTTCTATGTGATAAAAAATGTGTACTGATTAACAAAATTTTGGTTTGAGAAAAAGTACAAGCCTTACATTTTAGCTACTATGTGTACATTGTTACTTTTCAAAGTTTGTGTTTGTTTGCATACATTTGTAAAAAACAATAGAACACGTATGTGTAGTACTATATCTATCATGAACATTACAAGATAAACCATGCAAGTGGTTTATAGATGATTTTGAGCAGGACGTAAAAGTTCTAAGAGTCCACTACAGTTGAAAGACTACATAAAGTTAAAGAACATTTCTACATTCATTATATGTAAGTTCAGATGTCTTTAGTGGATATATGTATAACTTGAGCAGTCACCAAGAATTTCCTTTAAAATCCAAGAAGAAAAATAATCATTTCTGGTGCAATTCATCTGATCTCTTTTAGGTTTCTACATTAAGACGAGATGAATCATGTCCTAGAAGTGCCTATTTCTCTCCTTTGACTGTAAAAGGAATGTTCCACAGAGGATGTTGGGACAGGCTTACATGTACAACAATTTATTTCTGCAGCCTGTAGCTGATGGCACCCATCTACTCTAGCAGTAAAAGTTACCTTCAAGGACAATGAAAAAAACAAAGGAGAAAGGGAAAAGAAAAAACGAAAGGAAAATACCTTCCCAGTGACCAGTAATGAAGACAAAAAATGGGGATCTCTCTAGATGAACACCGTCTTCTTGGCATTTTCTCCAGTGCAACAAATGCTCCCTCCAAAAAACTTTTCCCAAGTAACTTCATGGTTTCCACAGTATTGCCTCAATCTTGTTGCTCTGATCTATTATAGTAATAGTGCTAGATTGGAGCATGCTTTGATCAGTTGCAGATTTTGCAGAGCTGATTGACTTTTAAAGCTGTGCATTATTGTGAAATACTTAAGGCTCTCTAAATGGCTACTTTACTAATGCTATTTACTAAATTCTGTTTGTTGCCTAGTATAAGATTATAAACTAAAAATTATGAAGCAAAGTGTGTAAAATGGGGAAGGAAAAAGAAAAGGCAATTCAAATGTTAATTGCAACCACCTCCTTCAACCTGACGTTATAGCCATAGCAATGTTTTCAGAAACTGCCAGTGCAAATCAAGAAGATTAAGGCTACTTCGGATTATGAGGGTAAAAGGTAGTTACAGTGGTATGTAGGAGCATATAGATGGAAGGTTATGAACTGAAAGGGGAGACTGCAGTGTTACGAGCTAAGGAGCTGGAAATTGAAGCCCTTTAGGTCAAAGCAGTTTTCCATAGCAGTCTCGACAATTATCTTTGATGTAGGTCTACTCTTTAGATGTCTGAAATCCGGAGAGAAAAATCCATTTCTCTCATTTCCTCATTTTGAACGTAGGAATGTCTATTTTTTTCATTTCTTTCCACATTTGCACCTATTTAGATAGCTAGATTGTCTCAGTCCTTCAAACTTTCTAACTTTAAGCATAGTGCTTACAAAAAGGAAGTCCTTAGCACCTGCATAACATAAATAATCACAGCATTTTAGCCCTATTTTGATGTTATACTTTTTACTAAATTCATAGGAATCAAAGTCAGGAGGAGGTAGTACTTTATTCAAAGTATTTCTCAATATTATATACTCAGAAAGAACAGGTAGAGGCTAAAATCTTGGCCACTCTGAAGTCAAGGAAACTGTGGCATTTCAATTTAGAGATGTGAGAATGACAGGTAAAAAGTTGTTCTCTTGAAAAGTAAGGAACAGTACAATGACTATTATTGTTTACCATATTGTGGCCTGCATCAATTTACTCAACAGCTTAACAAAGGAAGAGACAGGAGATAACAGCTCAAACTAACAACAAAAACAATCCCCAAAAGATCTTACCTTTTCACTGAACCACCAGCTGATCTCCAGCTTATGAGAAATACTTGGAGCCCTAATAGCAATGGGATATGGTCTACTGAGGAATCCCAAAAGAAAATAAAATTATTTTGAAGTTGTAGTCTTTTTTTTTTTTTTTTTAGAATGCATAAAAACCATGTTCACCTTGAAGAGAATATTCTGCTATTCTGCACTGTTCTTTAAGCATTTCACTGCAGGGGAACAGTTTTTGATAGCATCATTAAGAAGTATTGCACAAACAATTTCTGATACTACATTTGCAATCTGGAATATGTAATGATGGGATGGTTGTTAAATACATTGCCCAGCACTGTGCAACAGGAGGTGTAAATGACATTGTAAAGCTAAATGACAATTAGTATCCTAAAAGGTTGACATTTATAGAGTGAATAAAAGGATTTCTGTTAACAGAAGCAAACTGATTTAAGGAAGACTTTGGTACACATGGGATTTACACAAATTGCCATTCTTCTTTGATATCCTGCTAGAACAATTTTGATAAGGGTGTTCATTAGATGTTGTTCGAATGGGTAAAATAATACTTAATCTTGTTCTGTGATGTCTATTAGTATCTAAAACTTTCATCTTTATTGTTGCTATTGTTTTCATCTTTATATGCCACTGAGACAGAGATTCCCTGTGATCTGCAACAGGTCCAGGTTAAGCAATTAATTGAAATAGTGGTAGCTTTGTGGCTTAACTCCAGAGGAGGCCTGGGCCTGAGGCCATGTTTTCCCCTCTCCTCTCCATCTATATGGGAGTCGGGGGGTTTGCCACAAATGCAGCAAAAACAGTCTTGTAAACACAAAGGGAATGGGTATGTTAAACAAGATTTTTCCATCAAAACTGTCAATCTTTAGACTATAACTGCAAATGAAGTGTGGTATAAAGTGATTACTTTTTTAAAATTAAAATTTTCATTCATACAAAACCCCAAGCAAACTTAATACTTGATTCCTGAGGGTCATACTAGCTCCTCCATTTTATTTTTGCTGTTGTTTCATATTACATCCCTTGTCTGTAGCGGAGATAGGTTAAGTTTATGAGAATAGAAATAGTGGCTGGTTTCACCAATTTTCGGCAACAGCAGTCTCAGCTATCATCTCCGTCCATAAAGCAGTTGCCGCATGCTGAGAAGGGTGCGAGGACTGTGAAATCCCTGTGGGGTGTTTGAGGGGATTTCTAGACCCCTCACTCCTTTGGTCTGTGTGTGTGAGGGACCAATGCTATTTAATAATCTTCATCAATGACAGATGGTGTGATTGAGTGCACCCTCAGTGAACTTGCAGATGGCACCAAGCTGAGTGGTGCAGTTGATTCATTAGAGGGATGGGATTCATTCCAGAGGGACCTTGACAGCCTTGAGGAGTGGGCCCATGAGAACCTCATGAAGTTCAACAAGGCCAAGTGCAAGGTCCTGTGCCTGGGTCGGGGCAATCCGCAGCATCAATACAGGCTGGGGGATGAAGGGACTGAGAGCAGCCCTAAGGAGCAGTACTTGGGGCTAGTGGTAGGTGACAAATTGGACGTCAGCTGACAATGTGTACTTGCAGCCCAGAAAGCCAATCATATCCTCGGCTGCATAAAAAGAAGCGTGGCCAGCAGGTCGAGGGAGGGGATTCTCCCCCCTCGGCGGGGGGAGAGGGATTCTCTACTCCTCTCTGGTGAGACCCCACCAGCAGTACTGTGTCCAGCTCTGGGGTCCTCAGTGCAAGACATGGACCTGTTAGAGGAGACCCATGGAAATGATCAGAGACAGGTCTGGACACCTCTCCTCTGAAGAAAGGTTGAGAAAGTTGGGATTGTTCAGTCTGGAGAACAGAAGGCTCCAGGGAGAACATTTTGCAGCCTTTCAATAAATAAAGAGCATTATAAGAAAGATGGAGAGAGCCTTTTTACCGAGGCCTGTAGTGACAGGAGAAGGGACAATGGCTTTAAACTGAAAGAGGGTAGATTTAGATTGGCCATAAGGAAGGACATGTTTATGATAAGGGTGTTAAGACACTGGAACAGGTTTCCCAGTTGTGGAAGTTCTGGATGTCCTATCACTGGAAGTATTCAAGGTCAGGTTTTGAGCAATCAGATCTAATGGAAGATGTTCCTTTCCATGGCAGGGGTGTTGGACTAGATGATCTTTAAAGGTCCTTCCAACCGAAACCATTCTATGATTCCATAGAAACACGTATTTGCCCAATTTGCCTTTCTGTAAACACAAGCTGCACACTTATAGAAAGTTCTCTGCAGAGAGAACAAAATGCTCTGGGGACTTACAGAAAAGCTTTAGCTCATATGGATCAAGGATTTATGAATTTACATGTCGTCAGAAAAGCCCACAACTTATATAAGTGGACAGGGGTGGTTTTTTGTTGTAAAAGAATAGTAACTGCTTTAGCTCTCCAATGACTGTACTGGGAACTTATAGCTGAGTAAAAATGAGTGTTTCAGGTGGAAGACAAGACATAACATCACAAAAGATTTATAAAGCAAAAGTAAAAATGAAATAAAGAACAAGGACAAAAAAGACATTAGTAAAAAGGATGGGGTAGAGTAAAAAGACAATAGAACAAATAGGTGAACAAGTCTAGAAAATTACATTTTATTGGATGTTCTTTCATTTCAGTGAAGAGATAATGGTAAAGGGAGAGAGTAAGGGAATAAGGCAAAACAGAGCCTCTAAATGATGAAGGAAATAAAAAAAAAGTTTTATTTTCTATCACTGTGTCTGAATATACGTAACACTAATCCATAATAGATTAAAGGGGATTTCCACATAGTCTATTGTTGCACAAGCCAGCCTGTTAGTCTTTTGCAGTCATTTGGACAATTCCACAGCTAGTGAGTGATACATAGATTGGTTGCTTTTGTAAACTGTCCACAGGGTTTTTTCATCAAATAGCAAACTTACCGTAAAAATGAGAACTCTATGGGCTCGAACCAAAGCCTACCAAAATCAATGGGAGCAATTCAAACAGGAGTGTTCACAATACTTTTCTAAAGTATTTCCTGAAAAAGGCAGTGCCTGACAGACTCTGAGCCTGACAAGATTATTATCTCTAAAGAAAATCTTGAGAAGTCTTTTCCTAAACAGTATAATGAAATATATTTCTAACTTGGAGGGGGTCTGTGTGTGGTGTTATTGGTTGGTTGGTCTGTGTGCGGTAGTGGTGGTTGGTTGGCTTCTTTTGGAATTGTACACTTTTAAAGTTTAAAAATAATATTAAAAGTATAACATTAAAAACATTAAGTGATAACATTAAAGGGATACTAATAATGCCTGCAAAAATTTTCTTTTAAATTTTTGCTTTTCATCTATTTAAGATTTATACTGCAATTTTCCTATGTTTTTATCAAAGGTACAAATGAAAAGTAATTTTAATAAATAAAGCTATATTTTAAAATATGTTTTTATGTGCCCTGAATATTCCTAAGAAACTAGAGGGTTAGATTCCTCAGCCTTATTTAAAAAAAATATATCAAAATATAATATACGTCCTGTACATTCTGCTAGGGTATGTAACAGAAAAATTAATCTCCACACACAGAAAGAAGCACAAAGGAATGACGACAGATGGGGATGCCCAAACTGCACCCTGCTCCGGATAATTCCTGTGCACAGTGACAGGAGCCCAAGGGACCCTGAGGCAGAGACGACACAGAGATCCAGGGGCAGCTACTGGCCAAACTGCGTGTTTGAGCTCAGCTGCTGGAGGGATCCACACTGCACCTATATGTATGCATAGAGAGAGATATATATTGCCACTAACAGACCTTCATCATGATCAGACAGAGAGGGGAACAAGATGAAGCCATGGGTGCTGTTTGTGTTTGAGTGCTGAGTGTGCCTGTTTGTGGTGGTCTGTATGGCTGGCTGTGGATATATGTGTAAATGTATATTGTATGTGTGTGTGCCTGCTGGGTCTCCTTGCCTCCACTGGGATACCAGATTTGGCACTCCCTAGCACATTCCTGAAGAGGAATTTATAAAAGCTAATTCAGGGGATGTTCAGTTTTTATGAAAGGCTGTATTAATGTAATAAAACTCTACATAAGCTTTCAGAAATTCTTCTTTGTACATATGTCTAGTGTGTTGGTAGAGCATCTAATGACACTTAATAAAGTGCATCAGAAGCTGCCTGAAGTATGAATGGCCTAGGTAACAAAATATTATTTTGATTAGGCTTCTAATTTTCTGAGGACATGAATGTGCAGCCCAGTCAATGCAAAAGTTTATAGTGATAGACTAAGACTCTATATTAAGCATCTTTTAGCAACAGGATGGAAAATTGAAGTCAAGCAATGAAATACTAATTTTAATTCTAATGAAATATGGGCAGAACTTCTAAACAGATGTGGAAAGTCTACAAATTGTGATTAAATTATTGGGGGAAAAAAGAAATTAAAATTAAAAACATGCTGATATATTTACAAAAAAATAAATGTAATATTAAATTATTATTCTTCATAATGTTGCATCACTATTGTAAGTTCTCATGGGCTTTAATAGGGTGGCATTACTCATTCTGGAAATTTAAAAGCATTACATATCAGTTATGAAGTTTGTTTTAAAGCAGTATTTTTAGAAACAGCAGGAGGGGGGAGGATAAAAAAAAAATTGAGACCTCTAATTGCTTTTGTAAGACAAGAAATGGAAAAAATTAGCCCCCACAAAGTACATCTTTTATAAGAATAGATTTTGTGTATGTATTTGAAAGGATGTTTTGAAAATTTACTGGCAAATGAAAGCTCCCTGCGTTGAATTTATTCAGATTAAAGAAGCAATATGTTGTGGTTTTGTCATTGCTATCAAGTAAAATATATATTATCTACTCAAATATTTTCTTCCGAAGCATTGCAACACCTAAAATTTAAGCCCTTGTCTCTGTAGATCAATTCCGAATATTAGATATCTAGGTTTTCTATTCAGTCAGTGGAGAGATTATCCATCTTCCCCAAAATTTTCTGCTGTCAGCAGGAATGTTGTGTCTAGACTATGTATTAGGTGTGCCCTCCAAAAAATGAATCTTGGAGATCTTTTCTGAAGATAGTTGTCTAACAAAGTGTGACTCCCCAGATTTAAAAGCACAGTGGGAAAGGAGTCACAAACTAATTTTCTGCTTAACAGTTTCCTGTGATTCTATGTTTTTCAAGTAATTCCCAATAATAAAGACAAAAACAGAAACTGAGAACTCTTCAGCATGGATTTAAGTTCCTCTGTCCCTCTTCACAGGAGATCATTACTTTTACAGCTTCTTAGGGTGTCACATTTGCTGGAACAGGCAAGCTTCTTTCTTTTTTCTGAAAAAAGGAGAAAGTTGACAAGAGAAAAGTTATGGAAACAAGACAGAGGTAACAAAGAGAGACTGTAAAGAGAAAAATAAAATATTCTGCTGGAACAGTCTTTCTTGTCACCAGTAATCTGTCCCTCTCCTCCACAATTAAAACAAACAGGAAAGGAAAGGAAAGGAAAGGAAAGGAAAGGAAAGGAAAGGAAAGGAAAGGAAAGGAAAGGAAAGGAAAGGAAAGGAAAGGAAAGGAAAAACTCCTAACCTATTTTTCTTCTGTAAGTGAATAAGGGTTATACTGGTGATGGCAGCAGAATCTGAAGGGAAAGAGGACACAGGGTGAAGGACAGTATATTTTTAATGTTTGGGGATTTTTGAAGTGGGCTGTCATCCCTTCTTTTTTTGTTAAATGAAGTAAAATTATTGCAAAGCCTATTTGGATTCATATGCATATCCTTATTAGACAGTGTAAGAGAAATTATAATTTAAATAACAAGTCCTCTCATTTATGCATTAGTAATCCTCAGATTACTGCGGGGGAGATGAGAGAGCAAAATGTGAGTGAGTCCATACCTTGATCAAGACTTTCCGAGTTAGTTGCGTGTTGGTGGAAATGGCTGATGAGGTGCATTGAACTCAGACTGGAATAGTCACATAAAAGGTATAAATCTGAAGGAGGTCTCTAACCATTTGGAAGTAGAGAAGTGTTTAATATATTTATTTTGCCAGTCACTTGGAGTGATCTGCAGGTGCTGCAGGAACCTTCAGTGTGGATGGTTATCACCAAGACCTTCCACAGAATTAGAGCCCCCAAAAAGTGTATAGTTCCCATAACTGGGTTTTCTGAGGGGTAGAAGGTTCTACAGTGGATGTCTTATTTTCTTTAGTAATTTTCTACTGGCTCTAGTTCAGAAAGTTTACCAAACGAATCACTAACTAGTCTTGATCCAAAAGGAGCTTGCCAGCTTCTATGTTCTTATGATGCCATGAGGAAACTCTAGTTTTTATGTGGATGACACTTAATAAGGTAAGATAATTTCATGCAAAAGTTGTATTAAAATTAAATCACATATCACATAACTGCTTTTTCTCTAGACACAATTATTTTAATATTTGTAAATATTAATTTTAACATAATACCTAATTTTAAACACATCTCTATACCGTAACTTTAACATTTACAATTTAGTATTAATATTTGTAATTTTCTTTCCTTTGTGAAAGGAAGTTGGACTGGTTTGATGAACGTCTCTAGATTTTTTACTCAATATGACCTTAAGCTTAGTGTATACCTCTCATTTTGTTGCAGAAAATTTTACATGTTATTAGACAGTTTTTCATTTATGGGTGATAATAAGCTTAGATGGCAATAGGAAACACTTTTTTACTGTGAGGGTGACCAAGCACTGGAACAGGTTGCCCATGCAGATTGTTGAGTCTCCATTCTTGGAGATATTCAACAGCCTTGTGGACATGGTCCTGGGCAACTGGTTCTAGGTGTCCCTGCTTGAGCAAGTGGGTTAGACCAGATGACCTCCAGAAGTCACTTCCAACCTCAACCATTCTGTGATTCTCTTATTATCAAAATAAGAGCAATACCTCTGTGTTTGTTGCCATTATGTAATGTGCTGATTTAACTGGCACCTTACAGCAAATGCATGTAAGACAGGATGGTGTAGCAGTAGGCAGATGAAAAGTATAATGTAAGAAATATTACTGAAAATTTCAGCAATTGTATTTAAATATCTTTAAAAGTAGTTCTTGTTCTATATTTGTTGTCTAATATGGATTCTAAGGCTAAAAGACCTCATGTGTTAAAAAGGGGGCACTTATAGTTCTGTTTTTCTTTACTTTCTGTATTGGGAACCCTGATATCACTATAGTACAAATATTCCAGAAAAGGATACCAAGCTTTCTGCCTCAAAAGCTTATTGGGCATGTCAGACATTCAACCCTCACCTTTTTAAAGCAGTCTCTTTCTCATGCCAGCTCCAGTGGTACTCCAAAAATAATAATTAAAAAAGATTATCTAGTAAAAGCACTAATTTTGTTCTCAATGCTTTACTCTAATGGGATTATTTATAAAATATGCTTTATAGTTATTATTTGCCGGAATGAATTTCAGCAAAAGCTACAATACAGTTCTTTGATAGCCAGGGAATTTTCCTGAAAGATTCAGAAGTTCTGTGCTTGTGTAGATGGCTATGGCATCCCATTTTAATAAATCATTAGAGCTTTAAGATAAAATGATTTGGAAACAAAAATGACATCTTCTGCATAAAGTAATTATAAAATGGATTAACTGAAAAAAATGCATTCATTCATCTGAAGTGTCATATGCAATTAAATAGGTAAGATAAGTTGCTAACAGCAGGCTGATTGTTTGTTTTATTACTGAATCCAGCATCAGTCAATCAGACTATTAATGACAGGATTTTCTGCACCAGTAAACAACTTATCTAGAAGAATATTAACATTTAGTTATAGAAGGAATGGAATTAAAAAAAAAGGCAGCGAACAAGAATCTATACTGTATTAGTTGCACAAACCCTTTGTGCAGAACATATTCCTACTCTCTTCAGATACATCTTTGTTTCCTCTAGAAAAAAAATGTATATATTTAATACCAAGAAATATTGTATATGCTTACCCAGGAGCTATAGTCACTGAACAATCATGCACTATGTACACCAAGTATGGATTAAAAAAAAAAAAATCCAGAAAATCCAGCCTGCCGGTAAAAACAGATGCCTTAAAAAGTAAAAGAACTTAGAAAAGTAGGCTAGAACACAGTGCTTTGATTTAAATAAATTTTTAAAAGTATTTTTAGTGTAAAAGAGAATGGTTTGATATCTTGAAAGAGTGCATGGTTGTTTTCATTCACAGAACTGACAGAATGCAAAGCAATAATCCGATGCCTCTCTTGTTGTGAATGACATTTTGTTACATGGCTTTGGTTTAGCAGCAATTTAGGATTTCTTAATATTTTTGAGATAGATCACGAGATTAGGTTGCATAATTTTAACAGTACTTAACCATCAGCCAATTTAGCAGAGTGATTCAATGGAATTTGTTACAGTCAAATTTATGACTTAACAATTAGAAAATGGCTAGGATCACCCGAAACTTACAGCAGGGTTGCACACACAGATGGGGGTTAAATCAAATCACGCACATGCACAGGCAGATAAAACAGTTCTGAACCACACACACAGACAAATAGTTCCAAACCAAACTGCAAATGTACGTGGACAGATACAACAGTTCTGAACCAAATTTTACCACCACCCTGCCCTGCTCCAGAGGTTAACCTATGATTAAATTTTCCCTTTCTTGAGTTTCATTAATTATTCACTTTTATGTGCCGGCATTCATCAACAGATGGTCAGTAAACCTCGTGAAATTAGGCCTTTCAGTCCTCACAAAATTGTCTACAGATGATCTTTCCATCCTTGCGAAATCTATCATGAGAGATGTCCCAGCTCAGGGGAGACAGTGGGTCACACAGCCCACTGCGGCCCTGGAGAGCTCCAGAGGTCTCACCTTGGGTTGCTATTTGTAGCATCTTGAGATGATTGGCTTCGGTCATTATTTTACATTCTGGCCACAATTTGTGCTAAGTCAGTCTAATACACAATTCAGGCAGCAGATGGCCCAGGTGTGGCCAGGGGGTGCCTGGCCCCAAAAAGTCGCTGTGCTTGCAACCAATATAACAGCACAATGGGAGTTTTCCCAAAGTGTGCATGGCTTATCCTGAGATCTCAGAGTGGCCCAGGGAGCTGCACCACCACAACTCCATATATGGTGTAAAATAAGAGATAACACTTAAATTAACTTTAGCTTTTGGGTATCTCTCAGAAATTTTAGTAGAATATAAAAGGCTATTCTAGACCAAAAGTTTTGCTATGCTCTATTCTGTTGGCAGTAAAATAAAAACTGTCAACTTAAAGAGTTTAAATGAAATCTGAAAGTGACATCATATTTTTTAATTTCTTCTTTTTTTTTTTCCCATGGAAAAGTCCTGGATCCAGTGGAATTCAGAAGTTAACACTTCCCACCTCAAACCCCTTTTCTTTAATTGAAAAAAAAAGAAAAACAATGGACTGTGATTCTTTGCAATAGAAGTGTATTGAGGTTTTTCTTGTGTTTGCTTTTTTTTAAAGTAATATTATAATTTTATTTTAAAATTGCAGAAGGATGTGATATAAATAAATATACAATTAACTTGAAAAGACAAGATGCTTAAAAACTTATTTATCTTTTCCAAACTTTATCATCTGGTGCAATAAAAGACAATAGCACTCCACAGAAACACATTTTCATGTCTTTTGACCTGCACAGCTTCACTGGAAAGCGTTGTTTATGGAAATGTAGTGCAAGCTGAAAGGAATCAGAAGTGATTAAGAGAAAATGAAGCTACAGCCTATTTTCCAGGTTCCCGTGAGCTGTGTGGCCACCAGAGGAAGAACCGCACAAGTAGTATTCAGACAGTAGCTTTTTTTGATTTGTAGAGTTGTCACTGGAACTGGAGTTTTGAATTTACATCTTCAGTCTCAATAGACATCCTGTTCATGTTCAGATCCTGCATCAAAACATCATAAAGATGTGCACCAGCCCTCCCCAGTAACATTTTTGTTTCCAGGGAAGGGAAACTTCACATAGACAAGGTGGAAAAAAGCCATGGTGTGAGAAGGGCCCACTGCTCAGACTGTTTTAAGTGTTTATCACACATCAGCTGCACAGATGTAAAAACTTTTATAGAAAAAAACCTTTCCTTTTTCCTAGGAAAAAAGCTAACTTTTTTTCTTTTAGAGAGAAGAGATCCTTTTATCCTTAACATCTTCTCCCAGCCACTCCTTAAAGTCTGTTTCACTGGGGTCTGATTTTTCTTCTTTGCCTACTTGCCCATTGGAGACAGAAGGGGCTCAAGCCTTGGTCTCATAGCATTGACAATATGACCACGCACCACCTGCACACGTCACAGTAGCATTTTAACATGCGTTTTGAGCTGACATTTAGTTTAATTCTTGCTTATTCCTAACTTTTGTTTTTGAAATGTCATTGACTTCAGAAAGTATCATGCATTTTAACATTGTAATGGACCTCAGCATCGAATCTACTTAGGTCAATCCACTGAACTGCAAACTAATATAAAATATAATACACTGAATTTTAACTGTGGAAAATAATCCCATTCTTAGTAAAGCAAATAAAAAGGTCTAATATGAGAAGAGTCTTTCATCTTTAATTTACAAGACATGTACTCAGAGATTTTATTGTAAATATTATTTTGCCTAATGCTTACAGAAACTACTACTCAAACATTTTACAGTCTCTAATACAGTCTCTAATAGAAATAGGACATTAGAGGTAAAAATTCAAGATTTCACATTAAAATTTAAATACACACTCTCTATTATTCCAAATTTAATACAGATAAAATCTTTGTCATCTTGGGAGAGTTTTATAAAAAAATAATATGCTACTTGAATTTGATATTAAACCCCCATACATTAGTTTACAAACACGGGTATTGGATTTTTACTAGCTTTCTTCTTCAAAGCTGTTGATGAATTAAGTGATCAATAAAGCTCTAGAAAGCTTTAATAATGGTACAACTAGGTTAACAGTTTAAATGCAGAAAATTGAAAATACAAGCAAATCTTGCATCTCCTTCTTCCTACATACAAGATTGTTGATAATTTTAACTGAGCTGTGCTTTTGCAATCAATGTTTTCAATTTTAAAATGAGTTTGTGTATGGCATGATCGTGTTGCAGTATCATCTTCTGGCTAAGTTGTGGGGAAAAAAATAGTCCATCAAGCAGCATGCGCAATGAAGGTTGATGCGTAACTTCACTATAACTCTTTGTCTTTCTCAGTAATAGATTTCTTAAAAAAAAAAACCACACAGAGTGTGTCTGCTCTCATATAGCTTGTTCCACACAAAGTTCAGTAGCTGAACTTGGTTTACAGGTCTCTTATTACTACATTTCAGCCTGCAATCACGTGGTCATCTGCTCTATTTTCTGGCTATGTACTGAAGTGGTAGGGCACCATATACAAAAATTCACGCTGAAAAAAATTAAAAATCTTAATCCTTAATTCAAAATCAGTTTAGCCATTGATTTAGTATGCTATGGTACTAAAAACCACAGCAAAATAAAACAATGTATAATACCTCCATAATTTAAGATTAAAGCATTTTTACCTGAGACGAGATAGATACTTACATATATGTGTACATATATATACACACACTCACATGCACACACATATCTGGTGGAGACGGTTATGCTTCTGCAGTATTGCTGATAGGATCAAGATATGTCTATTAATTTTCCATTTCTGACACTCTGTAAAACACCATCAGTCTTCAGGAAACTGTATTTTACACCATAGGTTATTCCAGCATGCTGTTACTTGTGTCTGAGACTTCAAATAGCACATATTAATTTTATAATATGTCAAGTGAACATGTTGTCAACACAGATAGTCCAGCAGAGTACACATAAGTCCGTTCTCAGCAGGAATCAAACATAGCCAAACAAGACAATTTGAACATTACCATAGTGTTTCTAATACTCTACTTCACAAATGAAATTAAATTTAATCAAATAAAGCCATCTGCAAAGACATTTAAATAAATCCTTGTTGATATCCATAAAGATATTTGATGTCAAAATTATTTTATTACTTATTGTGTGAAAACAGTGTTGATTTTAAGGTGAAAACTGTACTCTCATTCAACATTACCAGGCATATCAGCAAACGTACTATCAAGTAGTCTATTCAATAAAGCATTGGAATAGCTTTATTTTTATTTCTTGTTGTGCACTTTTACAATCAAATGTACAAACTGAATTCCTTTAATTATTCCCAGACAGTAAATTCTGAGGAACTGCAATCTATCCTATAAGAATGAAAATAAGAAACAAAATTTAGGGATAATTTATTAGCTGGATAAAAGAGATACATCTGCAACAACTAGTTGTAAAAAAGCTATTGCAAGGTCATTTGATACTAAACTGTAAAGAAAGATTTCCTGGGGCTGAGCAGCATCATTATTACCACAAGGATCAGTACAATTGCCAACAACAGAATTATAGGGAGAATAAGAAATATGGATTGTATTATTACAAATATGGATCAAATTATCACATCATGGATCACATTATTATACTTTGAAAACAAGGGGTGTGTGTTTATTATTGATGCCTGTTCAATGCCTTATTTCATCACTGGGCAAAAGTCATTATGAAACAGCCAAAGAAGACACCAAGGCTTTTCTATATTACATACTTGTTCCTTAAAAAAAAAGCTAAATAAAATGCCTAGTTTTGTTTGACCTCATTTTTCTCTCACTTCAGGCTAAGATCTACTATATAGGTATTTTGTATTTTATGTACTTATTATCTCATAGTTTTGTTATCATGTCAGAGGTTTTAGAACTGTATATCATATTCTTAATTTTTGTAATCCTCTCTGGTTGCCTTTTATTTAGTGCTCTCCAAATAGCTTTAAAAATGAAAAACCAGCACTACCAGTCAATAATTGGTTGTGTCTTACCACATGAAATTCTTTGTTATCACATTCAAACAGATTCAACCGGTAATGGATAAATGGTCACCTTTCATAGAGGGACGCTTTAATCCACCACTGCCTCTAAACCAATCTAAAATATTTTAAAAAAGTGTATCTACCAAGAGTGCTCTGATGTTACCTGTCTATCCATTTAGACAGAAAGGCTAAATTTATAGCACTGCAAAGAAGCTGATATTTAATGAGTGAATCTGATTCTGTTTTCCCAAAAGGAGTGTTCAAGGAACAGTTAATCAGATAGCATTTCCACATAACTCCCCATAAGTTTGAAGTTTTTATTCGTGTGGTGACAACACTGTTTAATTATTGATGCCAGCTCTTGGGATGGGCTAGAGTGAGTGTGTTTGTTTGTTTACTATTTTTACAGAAGGTTGTTTTCAATTTTTGAGTAAAGTATAAAGACAGCAAATAATGTGTCTATGCAGAATTTTGTTAATGCTAATTCTTGTTTAGGATTACTTCTGGTTTGGAATTCTGAAGTTGAGATCACAAATTTTTAAGTTGCCTAA
>VYZV01044434.1:4888-30442 GCA_013401275.1 Pandion haliaetus
CACACACTGTCGGTTCCCCTTCTTAAATATGTTCTCCCAGAGGCGCTACCACTGTCACTGATGGGCTCGGCCTGGGCCAGAGGCGGGTCCAACTGGGAGCCGGGGAATCTTCCAGCAGCTTCTCACAGGAGCCACCCCTGCGGCCCCCTCCCCCACTACCAAAAAATAACCAACCGCACCACACAAACCCATAACAGGCAAAAACATATTCCATGCTGTCATGGTTTAACCCCAGCTACTAAGCACCACACAGCCGCTCACTCATTCCCCCCTGCCACCTCAGTGGGATGGGGGAGAGAATCCGAAGGAAGAAGGTAAAACTCGTGGGTTGAGGTAAGAACAGTTTAATAGGACAGAAAGGAAAAAAATAATAATCATAATAATAACAATAATAAANCACCACTCACCAACCGATGCCCAGTTAGTTCCCAAGCAGCGATCCCCCCCAGGCCAACTCCCCCAGTTTATATACTGGACATGACGTCACATGGTATGGAATACCCCTTTGGCCACTTTGGGTCAGCTGTCCTGGCTGTGTCCCCTCCCAACTTCTTGTGCCCCTCCAGCCTTCTTGCTGGCTCAGCAAGAGAAGCTGAAAATCCTTGACTTAGTATAAACACTACTCAGCAACAACTGAAAACATCAGTGTGTTATCAACATTCTTCTCATACCTAACTCAAAAACATAGCACTGTACCAGCTACTAGGAAGACAAGTAACTGTATCCCAGCCAAAACCAGGAGAGTATCTCTTCTTATCTAAAACCAACTCAAAAATTTAAAATTTAGATTATGGGCAACTGTTCCATCCATAGACACCACAGAAATTACTTTCTACCTTCAAGCCTTAAAAAGCATGAAATATGAAGGAAATTTGGTATATGAGAACAGGTGGAGGACGAGGGACTGGGAACTTGAAATACAACACTCCAGAAGAATTTAAAGTCAATTAGATTAATCTGAAGATAATTAAAGAATTCTGAAGGTTCTGTTTAGCTTCAGGAACAAAGGCTGCCCCAGGAAGAAATTATATAAACTGTGTACTGTATAAATGCAAATTGGAGAAACTAATTTCTGTTCATTGTATTAATATAAATTATGAGAAACAAGGAGTAGGAGGGTTGAACCATGCACTATTAGCATGCCAAAACATCAGGAGTAACTTGCGTACCAGGAAGCTGAACAGATATATTGCCAACAAAAAAACAGTGAGGTTTCTGAATATGATGCTAAAATGAAGGAGCTACAAATTATGGTTAAGTGAGTAAATCCAGGTACTGTTATTTTCTGGACATATATTTTTTTAATTTATTTTACCACCTTTGTTCACAGCAGCCTGAAATTTACAGTTTCAGCAAAGAATGTCTCAGAGTTTGGGCAGTGAGGACAGAAAACCAGAAACTTCAGAAATTCACTATCTTCAAAGATTCATACCTGTAAACATCCATAAAGAAGTCTGTGGCAGAGCTGATAGGGCTAAACCATTTACAATGTATTAAAAGGCTTGACAATACAATAGTCTCTTTACAAGGTGTATTATCGTCCCAAAATCTACGGATGTGCCTAGGAGATCTGGAGAAGGATAACTGCAAATTGAAATTGGAATGTGAAGCTTCTACAAAAATTTCTAAGCAACACCAAGGAGGTAAAATACACATAGGACAGAGGACAGGCTGGATTTTGCAAAATCCCAGAAAGGAAAGTTTCAAAGCCCTGTGGACTCCAAAGACCTAGACTGCAATTTACCTTAAACATACATAATACATTTCAAGAGATTATTTTCATTGCTAGAGGATCTAAAGACCAGTGGTTGATATTTCTTCAAAAATTAATTGAAGTTAGCATAGGACATTAGCCTTGCTACATCCCTGCAATCCTATATTCAATCAGCACAAGCCCTGATCTGTTATGGGTTTGGTCTCTTTCAATACCCTCTCCTGACTCAATCAAGCAAATTAGTATGCTTTATGCAAAACAAATAAATAAATAACCCCCCTAAGCCTTATCATCAAACAGAAATTACACAAAAGGGAGTATAGTCTGTGTGGTTTTTCATGCATGACAATTTTTTGAGTACAAAGCTGTATCAGAGTTACCTTCACTTATCAAAAAGTCATTAACTTTGTGAAGAGATCACAATTCATAAACCAACTATTCAACACATTTTACCACCAGAACTATCTGCTATCTGGTGGTCCTTGTTTTTCCTTGCGTGCATACTGGGTTTTTTTCCTATAGAGATGGCAATGTAAATTCATATACAATTTGTAATCCATTATAATCTTGTTTATGGAACTGCTCTCTAACCAGTGATTTTTCATGCTGTATTTGTGCAGTTTGTTATTGCTGTGTAAACACCTTGCATTTGATGTTTTTGAATAGCATCTCATTTTTCCAGACAATACCTACAATTTGTCAAGATTATTTTGAATTCTAATCCTGTCCTGCAATGTACTTGCAGTCCTACCCAGCTTGATGTTTTTGCAAATTTAGTAAGTGTACACTTGATTCCATCATTTCAGAACATTAATGAAAATACAGAAAAACACGGAGTCACCACAAATCCCTGAACTCCTTTTAATAAATCTTCTCTATTTGATAGTGAGCTACTTCTTAAACACAGTTTCTAGTTTTCCACCCAGCCTGTTCTAGTTGCATGTTTATCATATTTCCCAGCTTGCTTAAAAGCATGTCTTGTGTGAAAGTGTCAAAGCCTTATGAAAAGCAAAATACAACATTAAAGGCTCTTCCTTTGTCTACGAGGCCACTGTAGAAGTAAAAGACTGCATCTTTTTGACAAATCTGTGCTGATGGCTATTCTTTTTGTACATTCAGGTGTTAAAAAAGCAGTGTGCATTACTTGTTCCAGTATTTTCCCAGGACCAAAACTCTGATAACAGCACAACCCTTTAGCCTATATAACCAACACTTCTCTCTCCCTCCTCTTTAAAAACCAGCACTATGTCTACTCTACTCCAGTCCTCCAGTACCTCTGCTCATTCTCTACAAGGTAACAGAGACAGACACTAATGCCTCCAAAATATTATCAGTTTAATCTTTAAATACCGTGGAATGGAACTAATTAGAAACAGTTAACTGAAAAAAAAAAACCACCACACCTAACTTACCTGAATATTCTAATTGGTTTCTTCCCTGGCAACTTTTTCTGACAGTTGGGAAATTATTGCAATCACCACCTGGCTGAGACTAACCTCTAAAGTAAGGACTCATGCAGAGGAGAAAGGTTCTCTTACCCTTCCTCCCAAGATTGCATTTCATACTCACTCTCAGAGATTATCTCTAGCCTGGCATTAACTATCAGGTCCTCCGTTGTGGCTTGAATCCCCTCCAGAAGAACCTCTCTCCTGGCTGCCCTCTGTACATTCAGTTGCAGAACTTGTCACCAGTACATTCCAATAGCAATCTCAATTGACAGGCTGGCTGCAGGAATCATCAAATCATCTGAAATCCCTATTATTCATGAGTTTAGTACTGCACTTCCAGTTGCCCACTAAAGATCTCATCTACTGAATCTTACCAGCTGGAGGTCTATAACAATTTTCAGAACAAAGAGGTCTTTTTTTTCCTCTAATAGTTATCCAGAGGCCTTTAAAGGTCTCTCTCCTTCTGCAGTTGTGACCTTGGATAAGGCACCCCCTTAAATTACAAGGGGACAATTCCTTTCTTGTCTCTCTTCCTAATCAAGATTCACAACTTTATTTTCAACAGCATATAGTTTTTGCAGGTATGAATTTTCAATGCAATTTTGATGGTTTTTATAGCACTTCATACCTTTCTATTGTGACATAATTGGTTACAACGACGTCATGCAAATACAATGTGGTCCAGTGTGGTCACAACATACCACCATAGGTGTGGACATGGTACAAAGTTTATTACAGACCGCTTCCATTAACAAAGCCTGGGTATGGAATTTCCGTGAGACTGTAAAGTTCCTAAACATTTCTACATCCTACAACATGCTTCATAACTGTTAAAACTATTTAAAAAAAAATCCAGTATGTGGATTTATCCAAATAATTTTAAAAGAAGCTGTTTTTCTGAACAGGTAAACCAAGAAGTAAAGCTACGAATGCACTGGGAGCTGAAAGTACTGGTCATACAGACCGTTAGTGCTATAGAAATCAACGATAACTGTAGCTTCTTAGCACCCTTGAAAATTACTACAGATTGGCTTTTTTCCTATGCATGTCAGTCAGCACTGTATCAGGTTAGTTTGTAGCTCTGAGGTTTAAGATGTCATTTGTCATCTTCACCGAAAGGTCATTTCCACCAATTTGCTGCACGACACTTTTTCTGGTTCCTCTGAGAACGTATTTCTAATTTAAAAACCCTAATAAGCAGTTACATATTTTAGCAGATTATTGATGGGTATTGCCTGGAGGGATCCACAGGATGGGAACTTTGGCATCCTATTGACTATAAAATGACAGACACTGCTACAGAATCTTATTTATGCAAAAAAAATTTGCTATGGATATTTATTAATATACAATTGCAAGTTTCTAGCACCATTGTATGTCATAATTGTTAAAATAAGTTGCTGAAACTTGAATCTTTTAATGAGTGTTGGTTGCATTTGCAGGCACTTCATACAGAATTGAGATGCTCAATTTTCCATAATAATTTCTAATTCAATTGATACATACGAGCTAAACAAGTTTAATCTTGGTGGAGTTTAATTTAGGTATGGACAACATTCAGAGAAAATCATGTGAGGCATGCTAGTCAGAAATATGTCTTCATATGTCAAATTTATCATTTCAGAGAATAAATATTCCTCTCTATCTTAAGACCCTGTGTCATGCTATTATTGTTCTTTGATAGTTCTCTTTATAGTTCACTTTTCCTTTGACCTTTGTCCAATCTTATTCAATACATACATATCTCCAGTTTAATAAAAATTATGTTTTGCATTATCATCTCATAAATATCGAAGAGAAACTATTTAAGACAAAAGGTGAGAATCTATATCTATCCCCTCAGAGAAACAAACATCATGAAACCAACTTCTCAAGCTAGCTAATTTAAATGAAATAGATATGCTCATAATATTGCCTAAGTATAGAATCGCATTAATATTTATCACTGAAATTATCAAATCAACTACCAGAAGTGTGTGGAGGTGTAGATGATAATAACAAAGATTTAAGAAAACTAGTACTAAATGCCCTTGTATACAATGTTTCATTACAATAACTGAAGTAATTCTTTGCCAGTTCAAAATACACTCAGGAAAAAATGACACAGAAAAGAAAAGCCTCCTCTAGTCTGCATTCGGAAAACACTGTTACTGAAGCTAATGCAAGTTACATCTGATATAAAACTTTTCTTTGAGTTCCAGTTGTCTTCAATATTTATACATATTTACAGGAATTTGTTTTTACTGATTTGCTCTTCTCTCTCTCTCAGTATATTTCTGCGTAGTGCTGTCATAGCCCTTGCCATTTCTGGTCAAATCCCACAGACTGCTTTCTGGTTCCTGTTCCACCACATATTTGCAATTCTAAAATATTAAAGAAACTTAATACATGGTAGTCTTAAAACTTATAATGAGAGTTATAAATACCAAATACAGAAATAGAAGACCAAATTCGCACATACACAGAAATAAATTGAGATGAACTCCCTTTACTTCAGTGAGCTACTGAAGGCTTAGGTGTTCTAATAAATTAAAATTGAAATCATTTTTCTAGGTAAACAAACCCAAATGAGAGGGGGTTTCAGAAAATGATTTTTTTTATTTCATATAAGATACTTTCAGCATAAATATATGGTACACTTTTTAACCAAATCCATTATCGGGACAGTTAAAATAAAATCCATTTTTTTGTAAAGAAATTCTTCATCTTTACCAAAATACTAATTTTTTGTTTCCTTAACTCAGTTCTAGAAACAGAAATCATCTATTCTTTAAAGGACTTCATTTAAGTTCTTAAAAGACTTCATACTGAAGTCAAGTTCTTAAAAGCAATTAAAAACACAATATATTTATTTTGGCCAACCTAGTTTTTCCACAACTGTCACTATTACCAATTCTTCCATTTTCACTGAAAAGAGGTTAAATGCAATGAAAAATGAGGAGTGCCAGTTATGCTGCAAGCTCTCAGAAGTTCAGTGGTTGAAAAAAGTTCTGCCTAACAATTGGCAACAGGCATGCATGATTCTTAGCAAAATTTGTTTTCTAGTGATCATGCCAGTGCAGGTGGTGGCCCACGCTGTACTCCTGAAGCACCTGTCAAGAGGATATCTAGTCCTTCAAGAGCTGCTGCTCCTTTGCGGGCAAGTGAAGCATGAAGAGTCCTGGATCGTCCCATCTCACAACCAAAGAACACATGATCCAGCATGCTGCCTCAGGATCAACCTGCACTACGAATTCCCGATATCAGAAGGAACTACTCTAATTTACCAAAGTGTAGTAATTTAACTGAAAAGAACTATGTTCTAAAACATTTCAGTGAATAAATTTTTTGGTTTCACTTTCTAGCTTTATCCCAAGAATTTTAAAAATTTATAGAAGTGAAGAAAACTGCTAAGCAAGATGTTCTTCTGAATAAAATAAATTTTAAAATTTCCTATGAGGAGAAAATATTATCTCCCCCACCTTTTTTTAAGGCCTTACTAATCCAAATCTGCAGTTTATTTCACCCAGAAATACATTCTTTAGGGGGAAAAAACAAAAGTATGCTTTAAAACCTTCATCCAGCTCTAATATGAACCCATTTTCCAGGTTACTCCTGACTAGACACAAGAGTGTCATCTCCCATCCTTAGTACTTGTGGCAAAGGCACCACATGCAATAAAACAGAATGTTCACTGAGCCTGAAATCAGAGAGGGCCTTGTGTACAACCTTTGGGCAGAAAAAAAATACCATTCTCCTTCCCAGCAAATACAAATTTTCTGTAACCCTTTCTGTCTATTACTGAAAACAGTTGGTCCTGTAATGTTTCTTGCAACGGACTTGGGAGTATTATGTTTTCCCTCCATTCTTTTTCATTGACTAATCACTTTCATTTTCTACAAAACAATGGTGGTGTAGACAAAATCTTTCGCCCTCAAACCCTGTTTTAAATGTAATGAAACGCTGTCACAGAATAGATGTTTGCACACCACTACAAAAAGAACGCTGTCCTCAATCTCAGCTTTTAAAAGAGTAAATGGAACTTAAACAGTAGGAACGCCTAAAATTGAACTAAACCTATTATCTCTTCCTGGACAAACTGAAAATATATTGCATTAGAATAACGTGAAAAAGCTTTACCAAGTCTTGATCACACTTCTATAATCTGTAAACAAATACAAATCAGTTGCATATTTTTTAAACCCACACCAAGTCTAGAGGAAGAACAGCCTAATTGTAGTAGGAATAACCTGAAAATTCTTTACAGGAAGAAAAGAAAGGGAAGAAAAGCAATAGATTATTTTTTAAAATATACTCAACTGCAAACTCAGGTGCTACACTGAATTTCTCATGTATACATACCTGTGTAAGGGTAAAGCTTTTTAGAATTTTAAATTAAAAAAAAAGCAGCTCATTAAATTAAAAAAAAAATGCTCAAAATAGCACCTGTTTTTTTCCTGCTGCACCAATCAAGTCATTTCTCAGAGAGAAAGAACTTGTGAATGTCTTCTAGGCATTATTTGATTAAGTTGACAATATTATGTGAGCAATGGTTGAGTACCCACTGTGCTGTACTTTTGACCAAATTGATTTGTGTAATGAACACTTGCTCTGTCTCTTCTCTAGCCTGAATAAGGCTCTTGATTTAACCAGTGGTGCTGGAAGCCAAGTGAATTTACAGCCCCCACAGTCATCCTCTCTCAATCTGGAGAGAATAGCAGCAGCAGTACATGAGCAAGCATAATTCAATACATTGTGCTATAAGCGCAGAAAATAATATCAGAGAGCTCTGCAATATACCTGTTTGATTTGATTTGTAAACCTGATAAAAAAGCAATCGAGAAAAGTTCAGCAGAAAAAAATATATATGCGTCCTGAGCAAAAATATAACCATACTGAATGTGTACAAAGAACTGAAAAAATCATGCATAGTAAATCAACTTCATACTTTCCTTAGATAATATAGCACATTTTCCATTTAAAAAGGATCCAGATTCTGAAAAGTTACCTTTCCATTAAAAAGTGAGCAAAGAGAATAATTTAAAACTGAGTTCGGGACTTTGAAAATACTGTTTCCCAAATATACTACAAAGAGTGTTCTGACAAATGTGATAGGCTTGTATCTTTCCTGTTTTCTTAAGCAGACTGACTGATTAATTAATCATACTGGTTTTCATAAATTTATATTCTGAAAAGCCCCAACTCTGCAATGTGCTTCCCAGAAGCATAACAACACAGAGGAAAAGGAAATATCTATGCAGATATATCTGTTTGTACTTAAATGTTTATACAATGGTATACACATGAAAAAAATTGTATTGCTGCGGTTTCTTACAACTGTGATAAACATTACCAGAAGTATCAGGGACTTTTCTTGTCAACTGTATCTCTGTTATCCATTTCTCATGAGTAAAGATCAATAGTAAATTCTCACTGCTTTCAGGATATTACAAGGTGAGATTATTTTTTCAAATTAGTTCTAAAGATAAAAGTATTCTAAATTTCTCACACTACCAGGTATGCAGCTCATGCCACATCAACTTATCCCCTTAAGAATCCATTTCTGAAGACAACGTGCACTGTTCTTTGTTCTGATCTAGTGCAAAGTGCACATAGAGGTGGGACTTGCCATTATACACAAAGAAATGTAATAGTATAATCATGACTGAATTTGATAATGTTGCTAAATTTCCAGTCTAACTGCGAACATTTTGTATGCTAGGAATGCTTGGTTTCAGAGACAGTGAGACTTAAACCCTGCAGGAGAAACCCCAACCCTCCTGTTTTCAGGGATAAAATTCTCTTTTATTTCAGCTGGGTCAGGACTTCACCCCAAGATTATACCCACTTGACAAAATAATTTCACCATTCCCAAATTTCACTCAATTTCCCAGATTAGAAAAGGTATAATGTTCCTGTTTTCATATCCTTTACAAAAACATTTTAGTAGCCAAAGCACCACATGAAAACAAACCGAAGCAATTACTTTGTCACCATACCCTACGAGAGTTCTGAAAAGAAACATGCAGAGCAGCCAAGTCCCTGTTCTGCGAGGCCATCTTGTCCTGTCTCTGAAGTACTGAGCTATCACACTGGCTACTGTCCATCTAGTAGTTTGTAAGAGCAGTCCTCCTTCCCATTTTACTACTGGCAAAAGTATGTTAGGTGTTTAATTGTGCTTAGTAGTGTTATTATTATTAATAAAATACATCTTTCAAAGTTGAGACAAAATGTGAGACACATACACTTAGCTTGCAAGCTGTATGGTGTTTTGGTGACCCAAATGATGAACCTGGACAGACCAGCAAGCCTGGTTATTTTGTACAGGCAGAACAGGTTTTTTCATAACATTGTGCTTCACAAGAAAGCAATTGCTTCATGTTGAATGGCATCTAGAAACAAAAGCAAAAAAAAGTAGCTGCTCTTCTGTAGGAGCTCATCCAAAATTCTAACAACCTAATGAAAGTATTTGCCTTAAGTAAATTTCTTATCAGACAGGGAAGTTTGCCATTCTTTTCTCCCAGACATAGGGGACCAGAATAGCCCCTACACAAGTCCAGTTCCGCATGTCTTGTCCAACATTCAATGTAAGTGTATGTGGTCTGAGCAGTAATGGAGTCTGATAACAAAGCTTTATTGAGGCAGTAAGAAAGATGATCAATAATGTGCCTGTATGGCAACTCACTCCATCACCAATAGCAAACGCTGGATCATAAGCGCTGCCATGGCTCCGGTGGGCTGCCAGAGACACTTGCTGTCCGGCTCATATGGCAGCAACAGCCAGTCAGGTAAATGCCTGTTGTGGTTTAACCCCAGCCAGCAACTAAGCACCACACAGCCGCTCACTCACTTCCCCCCCACACCCAGTGGGATGGGGGAAAAAATCAAGAAAAGAAGTAAAACTCGTGGGTTGAGATAAGAATGGTTTAATAGAACAGAAAAGAAACTAATAATGATAATGATAACACTAATGAAATGACAACAGTAATAATAAAAGGATTGGAATATACAAGTGATGCACAACGCAACTGCTCACCACCTGGAAGTCCCTGAGCCCCGATGATCCTCCCCCCCCCCAGTTCCTAAAACGTCATATGGTATGGAATACTCCGTTGGCCACTTTGGGTCAGCTCCCCTGACTGTGTTCCCTCCCAGCTTCTTGTGCCCCTGCAGCTTTCTTGCTGGCTGGGCATCAAAGGCTGAAAAGCCTTGACTTTAGACTGAACATTACTTAGCAACAACTGAAAACATCAGTGTGTTATCAACATTCTTCTCATCCCTAGCTCAAAAACATAGCACTGTACCAGCTACTAGGAAGACAAGTAACTCTATCCCGGCTGAAACCAGGACAATACCTTTTAAATGCGGGCAAGAGTCACACCACCCCGTGACTCCAGCAGCAGGGTGATTTGGGAGAATCATACCGTACCTGAAGAACGTGGGTGCCACACTGCCTACACTGCTGATGGGGGTCAGAAGCAAGGTGCTGGCAGTCTGTCTACGCTGTCCATGTTGATCAAGGGGCAGGGTGTCAGGAGGCAGGGTGTCAGCACACCTTTTTTACGTGAGAAGAGACAACCACCTCCCCTCTGGAATACTGTATGTTAGAGGTCCTTGATTAGTCAGATGAATACAATTTACTACCAGGAAGACAGTGTAAGGTGGTTGACTCTGACTAGGACATTTGTTTTAGATATACTGCAACACACAAGCATACCCTGGTAGAATCCCTTCATCCAATTTACAGACAAATGAAAAAGAACCTGAATAATTTTGTGCTTTGCTTCGGCAGTTTCTATGGTTCCTGCTATTGAACATGCTTTGGGGCTTCAGTGTACTGGATATTGTTCCAGGTTGAAGACTTTAAAGCAGTACTGATTATTCCTTTCATTTCTAGATGGATGCATTCTGGATGCTGATACCACAGGCTACAAGAAAGTACTGCTATTATTGTGATAGCTTATGCATAGAAAGCTAGAAGCCTAAATAAGAGATCATTAATTTTGAGGACAGATAGGAGCAATAAGATAGGTTTCTTAAGCTTCTGGTACTACAGGGCAACCAAAGAGTTATTAATTACTTGGCTACATTAATTATTTCCCCAATCTATCTTCCTTAACAATATGGAATATAGCCCTCACGTAGTGCTTTAGGTCGCCATTGCTGGCTCATCATTTTTCTTCTAAATAGTCAGCAGGATATTAGGGAATAGCATATCAATCATGTTTAGACTGGAATCACCAGAAACAATAAACATTTTTGATTCAGAATGTGTTGTCTCAAAACACAGGCAAAATTTGCTGGTATAACGTGCAGATATGGTTTTTAAAAGAATATTCATAATAGGTTTTAATAGGGTTTTGAGTAAATAAGCAGTTGCCAAGTTCAGCTAAGGCCATCAAATTGACATCAGCATATCAATAACTTGAAATGGGAGAAGAAATTATAGTAGGTTGCCTTAATGCATTATTTATTGTTTGCATTGATTCAATAACTATTTCTGACTGCCTACTACTGATCCCATCCATGAATATCACAACAGCAGCAATTAACAAAACTGTTCTCTAATCAGCTGTACCCTGGCTCTATTAGCCAAGAAGGAAATGCATACATTCTATGCACATTTTTAGAAGTTCATTCTACATTTACAAAAACTGAATTATTGTTATATTTTCACAAGATAATTAAAAAATAAATTCCTTGGGTTTATCCTTAAAAAAAAATTAAGCTGACACACTAGGAAACATTTTACTGGTCAAAGGACAAAAGCATTAATTTAATCCAAATGAAGTATCTTAAGCAGTGATAATAGACACAAAGAAATATTCAATTAATTTTGTTACTCCTTTTTCATCTGTTTGTCAGAAGACTTATTTCTGATGTAATTCTTGTTGCTCTTTAAAAGGACTTCAATAGCAGGAATGAAGTGTTTAAAAATAACTTTGTTTCAATACTTGAAAGACTCACATAAAATGCAGACAGGCAACAAATGAAAATGTATTAAAAAAAATACCATGAAAATAAATACAGAAATCTTGATTAGAGTTGATTAAATGTTTTTTATCATTTGAATGGGAGCTCTAGCTTCACATGCACAAGCTTGTTTGATAAATCCATCAAAGCATTACAAGAACAGAAAGCTATCAGTATCCTCAGCACTAAAGAATGACATGCATGTCATTTTTTCCCACAAAATACTCAATACATTTACATTCTAAATTCACCTCTGTTATTTCTCTCACAACGAAGCTTGTTTCCTCTTACGTGCCTAAAAAGAAACGTAACGCTAAGAGTGTGGTTTCATGATCAACTAAAGCCTCAACAACATCCCTGACTCCAAGTCCTGCCTTTCATGTCACCCTGGGACTCAGGTTCTGCCTTGTGTTTACTCCAGCACTTGTATAGATGAGTGTTGATTCAGACCCATTGATTCAACTGGAAACTTACACTTCAGAAAGTGAGTTTATGAGCTGATCCAATTCACAGCTGAAGAAAGGGACATAAATACGTAGATGATGTTGGGCAAGGGAAAGCTGGAGGACAGGCCTATTCCTTTCTATGGCAGCACAGCCTTAGGTCACCTTAAGCCAGTTTGGAAACTGCCACTTAACCCAACCACAGAGAAGGACTTCAGGGATTAGAGTTATACAGATAAATTATACAAAACAGGAGTTGAAATGCTTCCTCTGAAAGTATTAATGGGGAATGGATATGTTATGTTCTAAATATCCAAAAATATGGATCTGTCATCTAAAAACATGTAGCAGTAAGTAACAAACTTTAAGTGAAGAGGGGTAAAATAGATGAAGAAATATAGATATGTTTTGTAAAGCTTACAGGTAAATGTGCCTAATAGTTCTGATAGTTCTAAACCACCTCCTTCTAAGTCACACACTGAAAGGCAATCACATAGTGGCAATAAATCAGGACACAATGCTCTTGAGACCAAGACTTTCTGACTGATGCAAAGCTTGTGGCTATAACTTGGTTGCTGGAAATCCACTCATTCTCCCTAAATAAGTTCTCTTATCCAACTCACTTATTACCTTAATATTATTCACAAAACAACGTAACTCAATACACAGGAAGGCAGGTACTTTTACCTGTAGTCATTCATTCATGCACAAGTATCACTGTTATAAAATAGAATGAGATTCTCTTCTTAAATGTTCAATTTGCTTAAAAATTCTTGCAAGTATTACCCTTCATACATCAACATTATAAAAGGCTGCAAAGCTGGAATAAGCTTATTAAATTTTTGTTCTGGCAACAGGCTCTATCTGGACAAAAATATCTTTTAGTCTGTGACTACCTTGTACAATACTGTGACATTTAATGATATTTGTCCAAATTAAAAACCTTAATGTAATACTATGCTACACAGCTTCAAAGGATATTACTTTCTTTAAAAGAAAGGGAAGAAGTGTCTTTAGGTGGAACATTCGCAGGTTTGGCAGGGAAGAGTTGTTTAGAAAGCAATGTTTACCCTCAGCTGGAATGAATGTACTCTAGTTTCTGGAATTCCCCCCCTGAACTAGACTTATGTCATGCATGTAAAGTCCCTTTTTGTAAGAGTTGTGTTGACACAACCAACTGCTGAGTGAACCTGTGAGAGCAGGGTTTCATGCTGAGAGAGAATGGTTGATTGCTACAGTGCAAGCCCATGAAAAGAAAGAAAACGTGACAGCATGATAAAAGGTTTTTCATTGTTTGACCCCTCACCTATTCCTGAATTCCTGCTGTGACTTTCCATTTGCTCACTTGCATGTCTTAGCCCAAGGAGTCAATTCTTGAACCCTCTGAAACACAGAAGAATTTGAGGGTTCTCTGTATCACAAAAAGACACGTTCTAAATCACGTTGCTCTTTTTATAGAGGTATACACCAACTTAACAAAGAGCAGTTCAGCTCCTACGCACGGTAGCAGCTTATCCAACACCTTCATTAATGTGGAAGATGATTTAAAGCTTTAGAAAATAACGCTTCCTGCTTCCCTTCCCTCACTTTAAACAGAAATAATAATAATTAAAAAAACCCTACAGAGTACTGGATGGCTCAATGAATTTGTAAAGGGTTTAAATCGCCATCAGAGCTAGTTGTGAATGCTAATATTACCGTGAATTCTGCTTGATCATATGAATGCTGCTTTTTACAGAGCTTCACGAACACAGCTTTTACTGCAGAACTGGGCAACAACTTTGATTATTGATACTCAAGTTTAAGGAAACATCTATTAAAGAAATGGAAACAGAACTCGGATCCCTCTGAAATCAAGTTTGCCTTTCCTGGAAAGAGGGCAAAGAAAACATTCTCTAGCAGCAACCCTTCAATCAGAAGAGTTGGCACTGAGAGTTGAAAGCTATGTTCTATCTTTCCCTTTTTCTCACAATGACCTTGCCAACAGACCTCTTCCCTTGTTCATCCTCAGGCACAGCAACCAGAAATTCCTCAGTCAAGATATACCTATTTTCATTTCACATCTGTACAGAGAAGCCTTTAGCCGTAATAGCCTCAAACAGTTGTGCTACCTGTAGTTCACTTCACGAGTCAGTATAGGATGTGACAGCCATCCTCCCTCAGCTGTCCGACAGAATTTCATCTTCTCTTGAATTCTCAGAAATGGGACTCGGTCTAGTAACGTTGTTTGGAGATGAAACAAAGCTGGGTGGAGTGACTGGTACACCAGAGGGTTGTGCTGCCACAGGCTATAGAAACAGGCCAAGAGGAACCTCATGAAGTTCAACAAAGGGAAACGCAAAGTCCTGCACATGGGGAGGAACAACCCCCTGCACAGAAGAGAGACTGGCTGAAAAGCAGCTCTGCAGAAAAAGATGTGGAAGTCCTGGAAGGCAAATGAGTACGAGTCAGCAACGGGTGAGGGACTGGAGTATCTGACAAGCAAGGAGGGAATGAGACAGTTGAGACTGTTTAGACTGGAAAGGAGAAGACTTGGGGGTTGGTGGGGGTGTGTCTTATCAATGTGCATAAATACCTGATAGGAGGCAGTAAAGATGAAAGAGCTTGACTCTTGGCAATGCTGCCCGGTGACAGGACAAAAGGCAACAAGCAAAGGCTGAAGTACAGGGCATTCTATTTAGATGCTGGGAAAAAAAATTTCCTATGAGAGTGGTCTAACACTAAAAAAAATTTCCCAGAGAGCATGTGAGCTCCATCCTTGGAGGTATTCAACACCCAGCTGGATACAATCCTGAGCAACCTACTCTAGTTGATCTTGCTTGATTTGTCAGCAAATCAAGATCAGGTCCAGAGATGGTAATAAGGCTTGGACACAGCCCGGTGATCAGCAAGCAGGTACACAGTGACGGGGCAGGACTGAGGTCAGAACAGGACATCAATCAGCAGGTCAGAGTGCAGTTCAGCGGGTCCCATGGCCGGGCAGGGCTAGGCTGGGCCTGAGCTGCAGAGCAATGCTCCTACACTGTCCCCGAGGCAGGGGCTGGGAGTCCTGGGCTGGACTGAAATGCTGCTCCCGGGCCATGGGTGGGGGGTGCTGGGAAGTCCAGGGGAGGCTGAGCAGGGTCAGTAAGGCCTAGTAGTGCCCTCACAGCCCTGATGCTAGAATATCATAAGAAAACAACAGGCAAAGCTCTAAAAAGGGAGAGGGAAAAATCTTTATTTGGATGGGCAAAAATTTCCCGCTTGACAGAAATTAGTGCTCTTGTACTCTGCAAATCATGTACGTAAATGCATCTGATTCTTACGTAACAGACTGGTTCTCCTTTTCTGACTCATAGTTGCTCTCTTTCCTCAGTCTGCTTTTGTTTTTAATTTAACAGTACTGCATTAAGTGGATTCTTTTATTTTGAATACTGTCATCAACAATAAAGTTTCTGCAGACCAAATTTATGCCCTCCAATTCAATGGTGTAAATCCACTTTCTTGTGATTATTCTTCATTTGCGCGTGTCCAGCCTCACAGTATCGAGAATGCTGCTCAAATTTACCTGACTTGGTTCACAACTATGTTGCAGGTGCATATTGAGAAAAAGAACACAACATGTAGCCTCTAAGCCACATCACCTTCGAAAAAACTAATTTACTAACTGAACAAAATACTTGCCATTATTAAAGCATCAATGCTACAACGTCATACAATAATGGTAAGATTTAGAGTTACTTTTCAAACAGAACTTTAGTCTAAACAAGTGAGGAAAAAAATCAGTTTAGTTGTTACTTGTATGAAAAAAAACCCACAACAAAAAGTTCTAAAAATACCAGCAACAGCTCTGAGTTGCTCATTACAATTATCTGGGCCAATCTTGCATTCTCTGCACACACTATTTCTTCTGAAAAATATTGTTTCAAATACCAGGCTTCACAAATGTAATCATGCAGATGGTTATCCTGGTCCAGTATCTGGCATCAATTACTTCAAAAGATGCAAGAAACCCCCTAGAAAGGCAACTATTCAGCAAAGCTCCCCCCTTAAAAAAAAAAATTATCTCCATTACCCCAAGTGGCAATATGATCTTTCTGAGATATGCTAGGATTACCTCTTAAAATACTCTATATATCCTTTTCTAAGTACAGGTGGAGTTATTATTCAGTTAATTCCTATTTGGTTTTATGCTACATCTATTTATGCATTTGTAAAGACATGGCTTTTCATTCCTTCCTCCACCATATACACCAAACATATATTATTTCATAAAAGTACCTAACTGTCTTGGAACACGTAGCTTCCACAACACTTCACCTACATCTGTTGGGAGTCTCGCCTGCACTACATTTTAAAAAGTTATGTACAAAAAAAAAAAAAAAAAAATTCGAATCAGGACATCTTTTTCCTCTTCTACTGTCATGCTTAGTCCTTCATGAAAATCCTTGCAATACTAAAAAGTGGTCAAAACTTTTACAGCCTGTTAATCTTCACAGTGACCTTGCAGGAATATTACAGATGTACTAAGTGTGCCGAGATACTTTCTGAGGTATATAAAATATCCCATACCCATTGAGAACCATGGTTTCAATGACTTTGTGCAAAAGAGAAACAAACTCTTAAGACACAGACAAATGCAAGCCTTCACACCTTTGCTTGAAATTGCAGTAGAATAAACATTATGTAAACACACTGCCAGCAAATGACAACTGTATGTCTCCTTTTCCCATCATTGTTCTACAACATCTAGCATCTGATGGCCATAGCCGAAATAAACAAGATGCTCTTCAGAGACGAAGGATTAATGTGTTACAGGAAGGCACTCCAGCATAATCACTTTCCTCATTGTGCATTGATTTATATACTTACACTATTTTCCCTTTAAATCTCACTTGTACGTCCAAGATTCCCATATTCCTCTCTTGCACATTCTCTTTACATGTATATAGTATAATAGTATTAATATGTAATTAATTAAATATTAATATATATGCTGGCGGCGGAGGAACACGCTGGGTCGACTCAATGTGAGTGATAAAGCGTAGTTCACTTTATTAGCCCGAATAGCGCTTATTTATACAGTTTAGGTTAACACGGGCTAACTTCTGATTGGTTTAAGCAACTAGATGCACACGGGTTAACTTCTGATTGGTTTAAGCAACTAGATACACACGGGTTAACTTCTGATTGGTTTAAGCAACTAGATGCACACGGGTTAACTTCTGGTTGGTTTATGATACTCTTCAAGGTCGCAGTGTCCTTGCTGTTTTACTGTTGTCAGCCTGACTTGCAGTTTCAGCTCGGACTTGCGGCCTAGTCTTGCTACTTATACTAAGTTCAGAACAGGCTCTGCTCGTACAACTGTTCTGTGGATTCATATCCTTGCTCTCTGAGCCATTCTCCAACATATATATATATCATGATTACTGCATCATCTGTTAGTTCTTAGGATTTTTATTCCTTTCTGCATTACGGTGTCCCTTCCACCATTTATCCTGAACCTGCATAACATAATTGAAGTCTCTCTTTACACACTTTGTTTCACATATTAGTAACTGTAAGCTGTAATGCTCACCAGATTCCTTGAACTACAACTAAAGTCTGCTTTACTCTTTCCTGCCAATTGAAAGGGAAAAGGAACATAACTTAAGGAAAACCGACAAAAGAATACTATTGCTGGATGTCCATCAGCCAACACCCTTGGTGGGAATAATGCCAGTTTCTGATATCCCAAAGACAGTCTTTCATGAAACTTGGGGAATTATTTTCTCATTTTTTTCATTGTATTTCAAACCTCTACTGCAAAAGAAAGGCCCACCAATCCTTACAAGTCCTGTACGCTGGTGGACCAAAACTGGAAAAAGGGGGAAAAAAAAGGAAATACTTTTTGGTTATTTTTTTGAAACCTGCTTCTAAACCTAAGCTTGTCTCCCTAACTTGTATAAAATCTCAGCCAAATAGATTTTTGGTTTCTTCAGCGATTTAGGGACATCCAAGTCCTGGATTTACTTTCCATTCAGCTTCAACACTGTTACAGAAAACATTTGGTAATCTAACATATACTCAAAAGAAACCACTCCATGGTTCTTTTTTGTTCTTTTCTAGGTATGGAATTTTTATTCTACTTTATACTCTTACTGCATTTACTGCTTTTTAAGGAAAAAAGGGTTTGGTCATTCAGTTTGACAACCAAGCCTACACTGTATATAACATACTTCAGGAATGAGAAGAAATCACAGAGGTTTTTTAATCTATACAGACAGACTTTATTCAAGATGAGCTAAGACTCTTCTTTTTGTGAGTCGAACTTAGACACTAATATGAGAGGAAGTTACAGCAATAATTAACAGCTATGGGGAGTAAAACTCATTTAGAAATATAATAAACTGAGAATACTTAAACTGACTTCATCCAGAGGAAGATAAAAGAATAGCTTACAGAAATATGGCATGAATTGCATTTAGATTTAGTATAATCTACTTTTGTAACACCTTCCCTTCCTCTACTTCTAAAGGAAATACTGTCAAAATTGCTCTTTGTCAGACTTCTGGAAATGGATTTACAACTAAAATTGTAAATTACAACCTTTACTGTCTGCTCATTTCCATCTCAGTAAAGAATTCATCTGCTCCAGAACAGTGTGCATCTCCTGACCACTCAACAGCTAGAGAACAAGTATCACAAGCATTTTTAATTATTATTTACAAAATGAAAGAAAGAAAAGCAGGCCAAAAAATGAGACTTACAAATGGTAGGTACAATTTGAAATTCCTTCAGTTATCTGCATATCCATCCAATATGTTTTAATGACTGCAGTTATGAGATTATATAAATTCATGAAGAATATATATTTATTAATGCATATACTCAGGATTCTTCCCCGATTAGAATGTTGGGTGAACACTTCAGCTGAACAAAAATGAATTGTGAGCTAAAGATGAACAGTTCTGTCTCACCTGACTTACTCATGTGAAGAGAGCCTCTAACAGACATTGGGGGGGGGGCATGCATTAAATTAGAAACCACGCCATTGATTTTTTTCAAATTTCCTTTAAATACAAAGGAAGAAGAAAGGCTTAATTAAGTGCCCCCATGCAATTCTATTAAGAGTGACTGCAATTACTGTAGCATGATGAGGATNAAAAAGGAAGAGGCACTATTGAAATATACTGCTAGTCTATCAGAATGACTGAACAGCTGTGGCTGCTTTAATGTAATGCAGACTCTGAGAATTTTATAGCAAAAAAAACCCTAACAAACAAAATAAACAAACTAAGCTTCTGCCCAGAAGTATATGAGTTAGTAATATATAATACTTTTTTGTGTTATCATCAAAATCCTGTATTTTGTAATACAAAGCGGCATTTGACAATGTAAGTCATATATCCATAACTTGATATACTGGCCTACTGGGGTTTTGTTATTTGGATTTCTAGCTTGACCAATTGTCCCAGCATAAAATAAAGCATCTTAAAATTTGTTAAGAAATACATTATTTTCAGAGACATTGTGGAGGCTTTTATATGATGCAAATTTCACTTTCTGTTCTCTCACAGGTATTCTGTGCTAATTCTGTCAGAGCAGAAACTGCTCGCAGTGTTCTTTGCAAATTTAAATATGGTCTTAAACTAAGAATAATCATCTACAGAGATTTACCAAAGATACATTCGCACAGTCCAAACACTATCAACTTTTAAATTGTATCTTAATAAGAACAGAATGTGTTGATTTTCAACATCTAAAAATAATAATAAAAAACATTTTAAAAGATTAAAAAAAAAAAGAGATGTATTTTCCAATAGACATTTTTCTTGTTTAATTCCGCAAAACTCTTTAAAATCCTCCAAATACAGGTGTACTTCACTGAGAGAATAAATTGAAAGTAAAATACCTCTTTTGTAACCAGAGAGCAGGGAAGGCCGAAAGCAAGTACCAACGGTCTGCAAATAAAAGTTTTTCATATTTGATTCCAGATTTTATTAACTGCTTCAATTTAGCCTGGCCAAGACATGGCACTTCATTGAAAAGAGTGGAACTGACTCAAAAGATTAATTACAGTAAAATTATCCTAATCTGTCATAAGCTCTGATATAGGAGTAAGAGGAAGTAATTTGCTTCAGTAAAAAGCAATGATCACCAAAGCATGAAAATTAACACNTGCTTCAGTAAAAAGCAATGATCACCAAAGCATGAAAATTAACACTTCACAGAGGTAGATATTAAATGAGAAATATTAGCTGCATCAGCATATTGGAGACAATTATAAACTGCAGAGGACTTCTAAGACTGAGAAATACTATAGTTTATTATGATAAAGTCAATTTTATCATTCAGTAAATGCTCACTTTGTGAATTTAGCACTGTATTTCTCCTCCTCAAGCGTAAATTGCATTACTGCTTTACAGAATTTATACCACTTTTGTTTCCTTTATGCATTATTGCTTACTTTATCTCATGGAAACTTATTAATACACAGAAGGCAAAAAAATCACTGAGTATTACTTTATTTTATTACTTACTTTGAGTACATAGACAACACCTCACATGCTCTTCAGAAATTATATTAGTCAAAAAGAGTTTTTTATCAGTTTCAGTCAGTGAGCACTTATGAGCAGACGAGAGGTTTTTTTTTGGGGGGGGGGTTGGCTTTTTTTTTACAAAGAGAAATAAAAAGATAAGTACAACTACACAGTGAGGATATTCTGGCTTTACATTCTTGTATTACAGAATAAATTCAGCCTGAAGATTTTATAACCACTAGCATTCATACTGAAAGGTACTAATGCATCATTATGATCTAGCAGGTTGCTCGCTGTGTTTTACAGCCTTTCACACTACATTAACCTTTTGTACCTCAAGTATTTATGACCTCATAAGTAAGTATTTATCAAACTGAAAGCTCATATACAGCACTGTATTTTAGCTATCATTGTTTAGGAACATTTATAATTTCCTTTTGCCTGATTTTAAAATCACTTTGGTATACAGCCCATATTTTTAACAAAAACATTAATGCAAAGTAAAACTATTTTTCCACTATCCATGAAAATGACTAGACACAAAATTACCAAATGCCTCAAATATGGTTTCATGCCAATGTGAAGAAAACCTTGTCCTGCAAATTTTATTCTAAAATAAAATAAGATTTTTTTAGAAACAGCAAATATATTTGTAATGCTTTCTGCAATATTCAACAGTGTATCTTAGAAAAACAATACATGGAAGTACTCCTGCTACAAGAATCATTGCAGTTACTGAAGTCATAGATTCTCCAACTACATATCATCCTCCGTATTTAACATTCCCCCCCCCCCCAAAAAAAAAAAAAAATAGCAATTCAGGCAGTATGTATGCTGTGTTAAATGTCCCCATGCCATGTGCATAGCCACATCTGAGAAAAAACCTGCAGTTGATTAATGTATTGTACAAATATTGCACAAATACAGTGTTGCTTGCAAATATTTTTTCCTGGCAAATCAGTATGAAATGTGAGGTATTGAAGTCTACTGTGAGCAAGGCAAAATTGTAAGCTTACGAACATTCTCATAAAATTTATGGCTAACGAACACCACAGCATAAACCGAGCGTATCTCTGAAAGAAACAATGCCCGTCTAAACCTGTTATTTCTTTGCTCTCTATTGGGGATGTGTGGCTGTGGCAGGGTAAGGCATTATCCTCCTATCCACAGGCACCTGAATGATAGCAAAAAGGAAAAAAAAAAAAAAAAAAAAGAAAGAGAAAAGGAAAGGAAAGGAAGACCGTAGGTAAAAATGCCACAGGAAGGGCAAAAGGGATCTGCTGCTCTGTTACCATCTTCTGCACACTTATGCAGGGACAATGGTTGAAAGAACAAGAATTTAGTCTCAACGTCTGAGGGATTTCTGCTTGCTGGTAATTGTACTGAGATACAGAGTACTATTGGCCTTGCCTGCTGCATTTATTGCAGAAAAGAACCTGCAAACATAAATAACTTTGTTACAGATGGAATAGATTAAGGAGTTGCTGAGGTGCTTTGCTCTCTGTAGTGCCCTCCTCCAACAAGATGCTGCCAGTCGACCCCCCTCCCAGTCATGTTCCTTGTCCATACTGTGATCTCCTGCCACCCTTCTTGCAGCTTTCTCAAGACTACAGCGTACCTACAGTGTAGGCTTTAAACTCAACAACCCAGTAAGTCAAAGGCCAGTTTTCAGTCTCCCTCTCTTGACAGCCACAGGTCCCTGGATCTGTAAAGCTAAGTAACACAGCAGAACGCCTTCATATTTAGCATGCTACAGGGAGTTTTAGACCCTTGCCACCTGACCTTTGCCAAGATCCTGGCAGCAGTCGTGTTCCTCATATCATTTCATACCCCATCTTTGACTCCTGAATCCCATTCCTCTGTGGAAGAGTGCTGGAAAGTATGCCAAAGCAAAGGAGCAGATGCATCTTGTCACTGTGTGATAGCATCTCAACACATATCCCAAGAGGACGGTGCAGGTGGACAAAGAGATGTTAACTTCACATGGTCTGCATGGTACGTCTGAAAGTTAAACCAAGCTGCAGAGTTGTACCTTTTTTTAATAAAGATATACATTTCCCGAGTAAGAGAGTATCTTACCAACTTTTTCTTATTCATACAGCTGAAACACAGCATTCACACAAATCAAGCTTAAACTGTGATCTATTCAACATTTAATGCTCCAAAAGCACACATCAGTTGAAAATGAAATTCAGCAAGAGAATTCTGCTGTTATGGGAGAAAGACTATCTCTCAGTTTAGACACTTGGGCTCAGAACAGCCAGCTTCTGCCACTTATTTTGTCACAGATTTGCCTCTGGCAGGTTATTTAAACTACTTGTACCCTAGTTCCTCCTCTGCAAAAGTGGAAAAACCAATAATTGTAATTCAGCAAAATCTCACCAAATAGTCACAAGGATGAAATCAATCTTTTCATAAGATGCTTAGACGGGATCATCCTCCAAACTCAACAAGAAAGAAATAATCACACTGGATTAAAGCAGTAGCATCACATTCAGAAACATCTCAGTCTTACGCTCCACTCCCAAATCTGAAGGACTCTTGAATATAAAGAAATACCTTTATCATTTGAGGTCACAAGCTTGTAAGCTATCTCAAATTGTTTTGTGCTACCCCATGAGAGTGGTAGGAGATGCAATTCAACTTCCCTCATACATATAAGGAATCATCACCTGGTAAAACGTCAGAAATTTTGGATAAAACGAAGAAGGGTCTCCTTGCGTTCCAAATCAGATTTCAGATTAGAGCAGCCCTGTAACGCACCAATAGATTGCCTTGTGCCCTGACAAGCTACTAGTAATATAAACCCCTTAGTCCCTTAGCTGCACCAAAGCAGACAACACATTCTGGTCCTAAGGCAGTAACACAGCATGTCATACATTCTCCTTCAGCCACTGTGACATCTCTATGAGGGAAAAAAATCACAGTAAGATTTCATAACATTGGTTACATTTCTGTGACAAGGTAATTCATCAGCACCAACAAGCTTGTGCAGTGCAACACTGAACCCCCATGTTATATTCCTGCAGCATTAACATCAGCCTCAGATATTTTGTGTATTTCCCACTCAGCCTTTACTATACAGGAGAGTGGACAGTGAATCTGTGACTACAGAGATAAGACTGAAGCCAACAAAGAAAAAAAACCCAAACAACTCTTCAAGCCCTCATAGCACTCAAAGCTCTTTCTCTTAGTGATAAAATTGGCCTAAATATGCACTAGGATATTATTTTCACAAACCTTGTCAGAAGAAGGTCAAGGTACAAAGGTATTTTAGCAAATGTGAGAGCAACAAATTTATCACCTGGGCACTGTTCGATTTGCCAAAGAGCCCACCTGTAAGTAATGTAAATACTACCTACTCTTACTGAAAACTGCTGAGCAAATACTGCATTTGATCAGTAGGGCAAGGTGTTACAAAGCATCCCCAAAGGGTTAGTACTTCCAACTAAATCTCAGGGATTTCCTAGTTAATTCCCATTTCTTTACCTGAAAAGCATGATCAAGAACAATTCCTTGCAGTAAATGCATGGTTTCTTGCAGGGGCAACAAACTTTGACAAACATACCACCAGCCAGACTCATTCCCCTCTTTCCAGCCCCAGCAGCAAGAACATACACCTGAGAGCACACAACTTTCCAGAAGAGAATGGAATATGCTTGTAATGCTCATTAACCCGTACATTGTAAAACAGATTCAGGCCTAGTCTAAACTCAAATTATTACTGTGCTGCCTGTGGAATGGCTATGCTGTACCTGCAGTAACCTTCCTGTGAATGTCTTAAGTAATAATGAATAACTCTATGATGAACCAAAAAGTCTCCTTTTACTTGTAATAAAGACAACATACCATTCCTCATGGAAGAAAATAGATAGATGGAAATACAAAACTTGAATATTCAGAATATGAGCCCTCCTTCCTTCCCACTGAAAGCAAAAGGCTTAAAAGCATAGGACACCCTAAATTCAATCAAATTAAAATATACCAGGCTCCTAAATTATGCTAGCTAGCTGGTTTTACACTTAGAGGTCTAAATGATCAGTATCTGAAATATGTCAAATCAGAATGTCAAATCAATAATTCAATTAATTAGAAAGCTACTCAAATTTGGGCCAATGTATTTTGCGTGTTTAGGTTAAGGAAACTGGAGATACTGAGCATAGATTCAGTTTGCTACCTGAAAAGATTGTCTATAGAAATATCAAGCAGCTGATGAGAGTAGAAAGCAATTTTATATAGTGGGTGGCCAGGACATACGTGACTAGTAGTGCTGCCACTTTTCTTAAGTCAGAAATGTGGCATACAAAATGATTTATTTTTACTTTAGACAAGACTTGCTACACATGCATAGTTAGGATTATTAACATCGTCTATATCTTCTAGCACACACTGAGTATACATTGCATTTCTAGGTGTGTAATAGTCTGTTTGGGAATCTTAACTTTGAATAACCCCAGACAAATATCCCAAGTCCTCAAACTGCATCTGGATAAAAG
>VYZV01044436.1:2958-17588 GCA_013401275.1 Pandion haliaetus
TGAAGTTGCCTTTTACAACAGTCCATAAATAGACTTAAAATACAGTACTGTTCAACACACACTATATTACTCCAGGCAAGGCAGACTTTTTTGCATTTCCTTTACATGGAAAATTTTATTTCTTGCCTGTGCATTCTATAACTTCAGTCTGTTTTTCTGCATGTTCAGAACGGCTCCTTTCCTAAGGGAATAAAAATGGTCATTTCTTTCATGTAAATAGTTTCTGAAGATGGTAGGAGTTGTCACAAGCAAATGTTTTCATATTGTTAACTTTTTCCCTGCTACATCATAACCCCCCCAACCCCAACAAAAAAACAACCAACAAATCCTGTCCCTAGAATGTTAATGAAGTAACAGGAAAGTAAGTCAGATTTACTGCTACTTATGAGAGGGTGAGAAACTGAAGAACTAAGTGTTTGATTGAAGTATAGAATGCCCATTTAAAAAGGATTGAGGGATAATTAGGATTAAGGAAAATTGAAAACCAAGAATAATATTTGCAGAAAACTGCAGTTCCTTCTTGAATATTCAGTTTTGTTTTAAGCCTATTGTGACTCTTTAAATACATGCTTAATCTGCAGGAAAATATTTCAGTCTTAGCTGGAGGAAAACACTGACAAGGGAAGTTGGGGTGGGGAATGAACTGCACTGTCAGCTGCCTCTCTGTTATCCTGCACTCACTTAATTTTATATTTATATGGAGAAGGTATTGAAAGTCTTACTGGGAAATACTGTGTTAATACCTTCTTCACTCGAGTCCCATTGTCCTCCAGGTGGCAGTCAGGGTGAGTGTTCTGAAAAGATTTCGTTGAACTGATTGAAACCTGAGAACAGCATACCTGCAATTCCTTTTAGATGCTTCTAGTGCCTACAGTTGTGCTAACCTCAAGTCCTTGAATGCTTTTTCCTATCTTTACCTCCATGTTTATACAAAAAATGCTGTTTGTATTGGAATGTAGTTCCAGATGAAGCTTGGGGTCCTTGACAACCTAGTGTTGCAAAATGCCATCAAGCGTTCTTTCCTTCAACAATACTTTGAATGCTGCTTTTTCTTTTTTCTGTCACATTGCATTAGTAACACACTTAATGTAGTGCCTGAACTTTTTTTGTCATGAGTTGAGTTTCTCATCAGAGCCTGAGAGGACTGCAGTCATGAGGGTGAAAAGGAAGGAAAGTCTTTAGAGGTGACTTCTAGCAACTGTGTTTTGACTCTGGATCCTGATCAGAACAGCAGTTCTAGGAGTGGCAGAGTAAGTGAAGTTAAGGATTTCTTTGTATAGCTGAAAAATGAAGGAGAAATAAGCAGAGAACCTTGCCTAAGGGCTAGCTTTGATAAACAGACTTTTTCTGAAACAAGCACACTATAACTCGCAGAAATACCAGTTCCTGTAGGCATTCTCTCTGTTTTGTTTTTTTAAAGCATTTGGAGCTGCTAGACAGCTGGGAGTGGGGAGGTTGGATGTTCCGTGAAGCAGTCTCTGAGCTTCTAGAATGGAAATGTGCTGGGACAGAGGTCTGCTCTGATCCTGTAAACCCAATAAGGATGGTATAGATCGCTGGTTTTTTTCATTACTAGTCAGTCTGTGATCATTGATGCAAATACACAATTTCCTGAACATGTGGTGGAATTCATCTAGCACTTAGTATTTTATTGCTTATTTCTGGGATGCTTGAAATGATTCTTAAAATTGTTTGATAACTTGAATATACATAAAAAACAAATAACAGTACAAAACAGATGATCCTACCCAGGATGATCCTAGTGCATCCTGTTGCATTGCTACAGTAGGAACATTTGAGTTTAATATCCTATATTTTCTGGGACTTAAACCAAATGATAAAATTGTGTGGGTTTGGGTTCCATCTCTTGGATTTCCACACCAGCTATGTTTGAGTCCTGTACTGATAAGTCTTGTTTTTTCTCTTGTACAGTTGCCTAGGCTGTACTGTGATACAGCACTGGGGTATGAACCTCATTGGTGAACAGCTGTGGTTGCAGACAGTACCATCCTTGTGTTACATGGATGTTACCTACAGGGTTGTGACAGAAACTACGTTCCCCTGAGTATTTGGTAATCTGGATACAGGTTTATGAACAGTCAGGCATGGTATCTTAAAAGTGAATGGGCATAATCTCTTTGGGGATAATGATCATGACTCAAAATACTCTGAGGCAATTAAGTTCTTACACATAAAAGTTACTGGTGTATTAGTACAGAGGAAGGCTAAGAAATTGCACAGAAGACTGAATATTATTCTTGAGTAAAAATGAAAGGGAAATGAAAAACACTTTACGTTTCAGGCTTATAGCAGTTGGGCAAGATGACCTCCAGAGTTCCCAACATCAACCATTCTGTGATTCTGATTCTGTGAGAACAAATCAAACCACCAGACCAAAAAATTTGAGAAGAAGCTGGGAGTTCTGGCACATCACAGGATGACTGTGAACTGGTAGTTTTAAGCAGCTAGGAAAAAAAATACCGAAGGATGCATCAGGATCAGGATAGGGTGAGGGAGCACTTGCTGGCAGGTAATAAATATCATGCTGGGGGGACCAGCACATGCATTCAAGAACAGGGCTGCCATCCAGAGTGACCTGGGCAGGGTATAGGAACAGGTCTTGGGCAGTGCAGCTTGGACAAATGCCCAGCTCTGATAGCATTTAAAATGACACCTTAGAGAGTCTGAGTGCCTTTCTTACTGGGATCATAATGGACCAGCAGCTCCTGGTGCAGAACACTGTCCTTGGTAGTTTTCCAGGCCAGACTGGATAGAGCCCTGAGCTACATGTTCATCTCTTCACTGATGCTTTGAGCAAGAGGTTGGACTGGGTACCTCCTGTGATCTTTACTATTTCAGGTAGCAATAGGAGTGAAGAAGGCTGGGGAGAGTCTCTTCTGAATTCAGGGGGTGATTGTAGTCATTGGTCTTCAAGATGAATTGAAATAGTAGTGCGGATGGGGGAGAGAATTGGAAGGAAAGTAAGACTTGTGGGTTGAGATAAGAACAACTTAGTAGAACAGAAAGGAAGAAACTAATAATGATAGTAATAACAATACTAAAGTGACAATAATAATGAAAAAAGGATTGGAATATACAAAACAAATGACGCACAGTGCAATTGCTCATGACCCACCAAACAATGCCCGGTTAGTTCCTGAGCAGCAATCTGCACCTCCCCCCTCCAACTCCCACCCAGTTTATATACTGGGCATGATGTCATAAGGTATGGAATATTCTTTTGGCCAGTTTGGGTCAGCTGTCCTGGCTGGGTCCTGTCCCGACTTTTTGTGTCCTTCCAGCCTTCTTGCTAGCTGGGCATGAGAGGCTGAAAAATCTGTGACTTAGTCTAAACACTACTTAACAACAACTGAAAATATCAGTGTTATAAACACTGTTTTCATACTAAGTCTAAACTGTAACACTATACCAGCTACTAGGAAGAAAATTAATTCTCTCCCAGCTGAAACCAGGACAGGTTGTCAGAGAAACAGAGCAGACAACAGCAGTCCAGAGAAGTGTAGTAGGGAATTTTTTTCCAAGTTAAAGTGAGATTTGATTTTTATGGGTCATCTATAAAATATTGACAGCAAGAGTTTTGGTTTTGTTGCTAATGGGATGCCAGTTTGAGTACAAATGATGCCCAATTCTTGTCACAAAAGGAAAATGTAGATTAGTGTTTACAGCCTTTGATCTGCAGCTACTCGATGGGCTATGGACTAGTTTTAAGGGATCTGCAGGTAGTAGCTAAGAAAAGCAGGTATTCTGACAGTATGTTTAAATTTGATTAAGGGCTGCACCTTCACTCAAAAATTAGGCATAGGAATTGAAGGATTGTAAATTAGTTCAGACCAACAGAAACACAGAATAGTATATCCTCAAAACTAATACCAGATTGCCAAAACATTGTGAAGGACTTAAATCAGATAGGAAGGCAAACTATAGTGAAAACTTTATAGCCTGTTCTGAAAACATCTTTTTAATTGTTGGTAATATTTGTTGCAATTTGCATTCTCCTGCAAATTAGTTTAAAACATACCAGAGAATGGTCCTGTCTCTCCTTACTGATCTCAGTCGGGCCAGGGAGTAGAAAGCGATCTCCCTGGACATTGTCAGTGTGTCAGCTGGCTTTGTACAAAACCTACGTTTTGCTTTAAGACAAACTGTAAACTTTTAATGCTAGGTTGTAATAAGTGTGGTTTTTCTGTGTTAGCCAGTTCAGTAATTTGAGCCTGCTGGTTCAGCAGCTCCAGGGAGTTCCTTGGTGACACAAGGGGATATTGTGGCATCTGTCCCGGTTTTGTTCTCAGTAACACCATATATGGATGGGTCTTGGTCAGATATGGATATCTGCACATGGTCCTGCACATAAGGAACTGTTGAAGATGAAGATACTGTTTAGTTCTGTCACTGCAGATTTTACTTTCAGTGACTATTATTGTGTGTGTTTAGTTTGCCTTTGGCAATGACACTTCTTATAAACCCTCTGTTACTTGAGATTTTTGTGGTATGATTGTTTCCATCTCTTAACTGCAGTAGCCAATAAGCAACAGTAGAAGAAATCATATGCCTATGGAATGTGGACCAAGGACGTAGGAGTCTTACGTTTTAAGTGCAGTCTCTTCAAATTTATCTGATCTTTGTATTTTACTAATTAACTTAAGGAAAATTTTCGAATCAAGTGGGATAGTAATTCTAGGCTATAGTCCAGTAGTGCTTGAAATATAAATACTAAATGTTTTTTATATTATGCTGTTTATTTTCTTAAAAGTAACTATGGTACAGTCTTTGACACCTCTGAGTGTAATGAGTTTGGCTTTTATTTCTTTTTATTAAGCAGAAGTGAAAATATTACAGTGAGGAGGGATACTTAGGAGCTACTTTGAGTTCAAGATTAGGGAGTCAGCTCTTTGTTCAGAGTTGACTGGAGAAACTATGTTTGGGAGCCAAACACTACTGAAAATACCTGTCTTCCTCTTTATGGTTCTAAGTAGTTGTAGAAATCAGACTCATCTGTCAGAGCCTAATTTCCATATATAGATGAAGAATAATATTTTCTTTGGAACTCACCATAAATGTGCTTGTTGCCTGCTAGTATTGTCTGAGAAAACTATGGACAGTGGCTGTAGTTAACTGATTTTAGTGTACTAGCTTGTTGTCACTACTGGAGTATAATACTATCAAGCAGGATTTCCCTGCACTGTTTTCTTTTCCCTCCTTTAACTGAGTCGGCTAAAATAGGTTTCAATATCTAGTCCTTACTAAATAGCTCCAAACTTCAAAGAATACTATGTTTTGCTGTTCCTCCACTATTCAAATTGAAATGTGGACATAATCACAGGAGATGGGATGGTTGCTTACAAAGATTTTTTTTTTTTTTAATGGAAGGATGAATGAGGTTTGAACTGGAAGAAGTTGACTTGATTTTGGCCTTTTGGTACATTCCCTTTTACCACTAGTAGCAGGGAGAGAAAAACAGGCAGATGACTTGCCAATAATTCTTTGTCTTGAAAAACTCAAAAAATCCAAACAATCAACTCTTCCCCCTCCATAACCCGCTGCTCCAAAATGCTGTTTTTCTCCCTTTAAGACCATTACCATATATCAGTTTAAACTGTGAAATCACCCCTGCAGCTCTATTCCATGGGCTTCTCAGTCTAAACATGCCAGTCATATAATAAACTAAATTATATTAAAGACATGTTTTTCCTTAGGAGAGTCTGTATTTTGGGGTTGTTTGCAGCATACTCAAATGTACTAAGTAAAAGGTACCATTCTTCACTAGAATGAATGAATTGCTGAGCATGCACTGTAAGCTTTTTTTGTAGCAGTTAGTCTGCTCAGAGTTTAAAGTCACTTCTAGAGCTGAACACGCTTGCTTTATTCATGTCTACTGGCTAGACCAGTGAATATGTAACCCACCCTGACTGAACCACTTTGGGAATGTTTCTTGTCCACAAAGACTGCAAGTACAATATATAGAACTTAAGAATAGAAAGAAATGATTTATAGGAAGGTGTAGATAATTGGTAGCATGTTAGTCCTAGCTAAATATTAATATGCCCTTTATAAGATATCTGATAAGTTGTGCAGAAGAACCTGACCTCAGACCAGCAACAAAAATGCCCGGTCTTACCAAGTAAAGACTTGTTGTCCTGACTCCTTGGGAGGTACAGTTACGGGTATAGAGAGGGAGGAGTTCAAATAATTCAATGAATCCTGTATGAGAATTTTTGAGACTTGAAAGTAAGTAACTTGTATCAGAGACATTTCCTAAACTGTTTGTCCTATTCCAGAAATATGGTGACTTGGCAAGAACCCGCACAGTCTCAAATTCAGGTTGGTCACGTGTGCTTCTGTAACTGCATTTCTAAGCTAAGGATATTGGTTTATTTTTATAAAGAGCAGTTGTACTTCCATATCATATTCTTCAGTCACCAAATTTACCTCAGATTTGTGGGGTTAGATTCATCAGTGAAGTGGTTTACCTCTTAACGTTTCCCACTCTTCGGAGTTTCACAAAGCACTTTGTAACAAAGCCAGCATACTTCAGAAGAAGGCCTGTTCATACGTGCTACAGTGGCTAGTCCCAAGCTGCCCAGCTGGAGACTGACAGTCTGCAGGCCCTCTGGTGGTTCTAGGTCGAACCTCAGTGAACTAAAGTGTCATGACCAGCAAATGGGAGTTCATAGTGCTTGCAGTCAGCTGTTAATGACAACAGATGCTAAAATCAGCATGTCTGGGGCTGCCAAGCAAAATGCCAGAGCTCTTGCTGAAGTTCTTGGTGGGCTGCTGCTTGATTGTACCAGCTTATCCTTAGCTTTCTTTCTGGGTGCTGGCCCTTCAGTACAAGGGGATTATAGCTGAACCTCCCATGAGTTTTTGTGTACAGACAAGGTGGTTTCAGGATTGGCAGCAAAGCTTCATGTCTGAAGTGCCCTCGCTTTTATCAGCATATGTCATCTAGTTGATTTGAGAGGGAGCAGAAAGTAGAATATATATGAATGTGGTGTGTTGGCCCAGGCTAACAGCTGAACTCCTGCCCAGCTGCTCACTTACTCCCCGCTGCTGCACCTCAGCAGGTGAGAACGAGGAACAGGAACAAGAAGCTTGTCAAGATAAAGAGGATTGCTTACCACTTACTATTGCAGGCAAAATGGACTTGACTTGGGGAAAATCAACTTTATAGCCAACTAATCTCTCTCTCTTTAATTACTGATTCAGATACTGGAAGCCAAAAAGACAAACATTGAAACAGAGGGAAAACACCTCTTGTCCCCCTTTTCCAAGCTCAACTTTACTCCAGGGGCTTCTGCCTGCCTTGTTATCATTGCAGGTTACTCATTCGCTTTAGAGTGGCAATGAGGGATGTGGGGAGGATTGGGGACGGGGGTGTTGTGGTCACTATGTAGGGGTTTCACTCTGCTCCTTCCTTCTCCCACCTTTTCTTTGCTGTGGTCCAGGTCTTCCACAGGCTGCAGACACTATCTGCTCTGGTGTGGGTCCTCTGTGTGCTGCAGGAAACACCTGCCCTGCCATGGAGCGCCTCCTCTGGTCCTGGAGTTCCCTGTGCTGCTTCTTGATCCTTTTTGTTCCCTTTTCCTCTGCTTGTCTGGTGGTTTTGCCCTTTCTTAAACACATTTTCCTTGAGGCATCACCAGCTTGGCCGAGGGGCTCAGCTGTGCCCCTGTGGTGGGCCCGTGGGGCTGGTTGGCACAGGCTGTGTCTGGCACTGGGCAGCCCTTGCCTCTCCTCACCCCTGCAGCCCCCGGATACCCAAACCATGCCACTGCAGAGTATACCCACCCTGGGATGGCATATGGTGTGGCAGGAACCACATAGTTCTAAGGTAGAAAAGCTGAGAAATAATGGCCCCACTGTCTTTTGAGGGCCAGCTCAGCAATGAGCTTTGCTTAGCAGAGATTCAAGAGTCTGCAGATCTGATAATTAACATAATTTGCCTTTGAAGGCGCTGTTTTGGCTTGGAAGTTCTGTATATATCCCCTGGGTGGTGGTGTGCTTCCTACCCTTTAATTTGGAGAAGTGCAGTGCTGTTGGGCATACCGCCTTTGAAAGATGCTGGCTCCAGAAATAATGTAAATCTTTTCAAAGTCGAACGTTGTGTGTGTTGGAAGAGAGGAATATCTGTATGATAAGCTGTTCTCAGCTGTTTAGGCTTTTTCTTTTTTTTTTGGTCTTTGTTAAAATGTACATTTGTGAGAAACTAGTTTTCAGTGTAGGTGTTTGTTACTACACTGTGACTCTCCCTGCATAGTGGCTCTGTCAGGAGTAACTCATGCTGGTTGTGGTCGTCATCAGGAGTTCCTGCTAGCTGTGGTCTTGGCAGGGCAAATTAGAGGAAACAGCATCTTGTAGTCTTGCTATTAAAGCCACAGGGGATTTTCAGTAATACCCTTAGTCTGTTTGCACAAATGGGTTTAATTATGTTTCTCTGCCTTTGTAATTGTAATAAAAGGTTTGGGAAGTTTGAATTACCATAGACTGAAAACATTTTAAAAAGTTTCTGTAGTAGACCTCCAAAGGCAGCACTCTGGGGATAAAATGTCCCTTCTTTGCCAAGCATTTTAACAGATTGCAATTACAGCTGATGTTACAGTGTTGCAATACTGTGAAGGAAGATGTGACGGGAAGGAAGTATTGCATAGTTCTTTATTCTGAAACCGATAACGGCTTTGTGGCCTTCTTAGGAAAACACCTGATTCTTTTCTTGAGGAATAAATCCTGTCTAGAACAGAGATTAGGAAGATACACAAATAATTACGCTTCGCTGTTAAAGCCTTTCTGCATATGTTAAATGTGGGCAGTTGCTCACTGTGCAGCATAGCAGTTGGCACATTTCTTAGCCCTTCTGTTAGGTTTGGACAGTTTATAGGTTTATGTCTAAAACTGTCAGATTAAAGTGACAGTTGTTGCATGTTACTGTTGCTTATTAAGTGATAAGGTGGTCATAAGCTTGCCTGATGTATTGCATTGAAATGAAGGCTATAGTCATAAATCAGTAATTTAAGAGCATGGTTTTGAGGGTGCTGCTGTTATGGGATTTTTATGTTACCCTAAAATGAAATTTATAAGAAAGACATAGTTATTTTTTTCACCCCTTAAATGCAGCCTTGCATGGAGGTTGATGCTAGTAGATTTCTGATGACAAGTTATTTACTGAAAAAGAGTTGTGTATACTCAGCAATTGATAACAGAATCTGGCAATTTTTGCTGGATTTTAACCCTGCAGAAGTTAAATCAGTAGGGAATAGAAGGACACTCACAATTTTTATTTGTGTGTGCTTCTGCAATGGCTTAAGTCAATAAATTTCAGTACCCAGCTTCTCCTTTTACGTTTAGGGGAATGAGGTGGTTCAGGTCATTGGCCCAGGAAAAAAACAACCTAAAAAGTGATGGTAGGACTGAGTTAGCTTATACAGGGTCTTGTGAGCACAAGTACTAGCAAAAGAGACAAGTCGGGAATATTGATGAGGTAAAGGAGGGACTGGGGCAATGCCAGCTTTTACTGGCTTGCATTGCTGTGGAATTGTACCTCTTATAAACTGATAACTGCATCTTCATATGCAGAAGAAAGTTTTATCGTGTTGCTGACAGGAAAACCAGTAACTCTTACAATGACAGTTTCTATTATATTACTATAGCTACACGACTACATGTATTTGGTGATCTTGTAAAGCAGTCAGTGTGGCTCAGTTTGCAGTGTAACTTTAAAACCATGCTACTCATCTCCTATGACATTAACCTGCCAGATCTGAAGTCATAGCAATTTTAACGTTGCTGTGCAAGGAAGCTGTAGGTTCTGAAGCAGTTAGAATTTCCGAATGTGAATACAAACTATTAATTTTATTTGCTGTTTTATATATCAGGAAAGCCTTTTTTCAAAGATGTGCTGCTGTCCTTTCAGTAGCTAGAAATCTAAGATAAGCTAGAAAGAAGTAAGCTAGAAATTTAAGAACTATGTTTCTATAAATAATTAAAATAGTTAAAATTAAATATGAAGTTACAGACTGCTTTTATGTTAATACTTTTTTTAGCTGTAAAACCTGTCCACAAAAAGTGTGGCATGGCTACCTTTGAACTTCTGTAAAAATAAATCCAAATCTCACTCAGGTGGTCTTTTGCAGGCTATATTAACATAAGCATTAAAGTTGACTTGAGAATACAAACAAAAAAGACTAAGTGTAAGTGTCTTTCATTTAGAAACCAAAGATGCAATGTTTTTCTGCTTCCTTTTGCAATTACACTATGACTATAAGTTTATAGAAAAATAAAGTTATGACTTTGGTATTTGAATTAGTCAATACTTTGCATCATGTGTAGGGAAAGTGCCTGGTGTTCAAGAGGATGGCTGATCAAGATCTGACTGAAGCCTTTGCAGCAGGATAGGAAAAGAAAGAAGTATTGCTACAAGGATTGGGGAACCTGTGTGGTTTGGAGAGCCATAGGCAGAGTGGGAATAGATGGAAAGGGTGGAGTTAAGAGGAGAGTTAGGTTTGATCTTGCTTTGGCTAGGCATTTGTGAGGCAAGGTAGCAAATCTATCAGAAAATCTCAGGCAGTGCCACCTTCTCAACATATGTTACTGCCATGTACATCTTGACTTCTTCCTTGCAGACAGCAATGAGCAACAGCTTTTCAGGATGCTGGTGAAATGGTTAATGTGAACATGGCCAGTTTGCTTCTCCTGGTCATTACTATTTTGCACATTCATATAGATCTGCCTGATTCACTCACTTCTGCCTTCACTTCACTGATGATTAGGCTGGCAAGGATGTTTAGCTTAGAACTCCTTTTGGTACATAACTTTCAAAATACTTAAAATGATCGGAAGTGGCCAAACAAGTGATTTGTAAGTAGAAGTGTCTTAATTTTTTTTTTCTTCCTTGAATGAGAATCTGACCAAGTAGTCCCTGAAATTTTGAAATGTTTGGTTCTTTTCTTGTGCAATTGTGGCACTTGTGTATCTTTGATTTTACAAGTTTTGCATCCCAGTTGGATGGATCAAAAGAAGATGCACATGTGGCTCAAAATGTGGGAGAGTTTTTAAGTGCTCCCTGAAATTACAGTTCCAAATGCTTGAGGGCTTCCTCTGTGTGGATGATTTTTAGAAAGTATTACTGTCTCATGTTTTCAGTAGTTGTTGGGGGGGGGTGAGAGGGTGTCCCTCACCTTTTCTTATGTTATCACTAGGTCTTCAACTATTTCATGGTTAAAACCAACTTTGTCACTTCTTGAAGTAAAATTTTGTACATATTTTGTACATCAAACCTCCTTTCATCAAGACTGCAGTATTAAAGGTTGCAAAGTCAATTTGCAGACTGGCCAATGAAAAGGCACCTTATTTTCCCACTTTACACTATTCTCTCTTCTGTGCCAAAGTGTTAATTTATACAGACCCACTGTAATTATACAGTGATTATTAACTTTATAGGGTGTGGTCATACGTAATACAGAAGATAAATGCTTTCCAAAACTGAGCTACTATAAGGTAACAAGTTAATGTGTGATGGTCAGACTTTAGCAGTAGTTCTGCAGTGTCCGGTCTCATCCTGCCAACAGGGACAGTGCAAATGCCTCCATTCAAGGAGGACTAGAATCTGGGATCAAATAGTCCCTGGAGCAGCCATCCCTGAATCACCAGCCACAAGAACACTGGTAGAGAGAAGTGGGCAATGACAGCAGTGAGTCTTCCTTTTGAAGACACTTTCTTTCCCTATGTTTCAGGAATAGCGGCTTCACTTCTGGGCCCCTCCCTACAGGGAAGACCTTGAGGCGCTGGAGCGTGTCCAGAGAAGGGCAACGAAGCTGGTGAGGGGCCTGGAGCACAAGTCTTGTGAGGAGCGGCTGAGGGAACTGTCGTTGTTTAGCCTGGAGAAAAGGAGGCTAAGGGGAGACCTTATCACTCTCTACAACTACCCGAAAGGAGGTTGTAGTGAGGAGGGTGCTGGTCTCTTCTGTGCGGTGGCTGGTGATAGGACGAGAGAAAATGGCCTCAAGTTGCAGCAGGGGAGGTTTAGATTGGATATTAGGAAAAGCTTTTTTACTGAAAGGGTTGCAGGCATTGGAACAGGCTGCCCAGGGAAGTGGTAGAGTCACCATCCCTGGAAGTATTCAGAAAGCATGTAGACAAGTCACTGCATGACATGGTTTAGGGGGCATTGTTGATGGTTGGACTTGATGATCATAAAGGTCTTTTCCAACCTAAATGATTGTATGATTCTATGATTCACTTTTCCTCCCACTCTCAGGACAGAAGAGTATCCTTTCAGAGCATTCATGTGCAAATGTGATAAAAGTGTAAGTATGGATATGAAAACACATTTTTGGCATGTTTTCTGTTATACTCTAAAGGTTTCCTGTCTTCTGTGGCAAATTACTTTTGATAAATCACATCACCTTTTTTTGTAAGATGTTTTTCCCTTTACTATTAAATCATTACAAATGGTAGTAGCTGGAGCAGTTACTGCCACTTTCATTAAGTGCCCTCTGCATCCTGGAATCTCATAAGTGCTACAGCCCAGTCCACACTGAAACATTTAAGACTATGGGAGCTTTAATTTAAGCATGTAAGTAGTCCTGATGCAGTCAGAAGTATGACTCAAGGTTTTTAAAAGTTAAGCACTTGCTTAAGTATTTTCTTAGGTTTGGTGCAACTTTTCATCACTCTGAAAGGTTGAGCAGCCATCTTTCAGTAAGTCAGTAAAAACAATGTAGTAATCTGTCAGCACAGGCAACTATTGGACCAAGTCCAGAACACAGGTCCAAATGGTATTTAAAAAAAAAAAAAAAAAGGCCTAGTCCTGCCCTTCCTTTCATGCTCGGTAAAGAAAAACAAGAAACCACCTGGTTTGTCAGGGAGAGTTTAGGTTACAGTTTGGGTTTGTTTCTGTTGAATCACCTTTCTGTGTTACCTAGCAGTAAAATAAATGGAAGTTGTCAAAATATTGGTGTACATGCTAATGTGTTACAATACTCCTAAATAGCAGAGGGAATTCAGAAACATCAAAGCAGTTCACAGTGCAGCCTTATATTGGGGCCATGGGTGATGAGGAGATAGCAACATCATTAGAAAAATAAAAAGGGAATCAACAGGCTACCTGGCTGAATCTGATGATTCGCTAAAGAGGGTGAAGTGTGAGTGCTCTGTATGTTGGAGAGGGTGCTGAGCTTGTGGGTTCAAATGGTCAAATGGCTGCTGTGAGAGAGAGGCATGCAAAAACACGAGCTGGACAAGTCACGGCAGTAGGAGGAAGTCTGTGAAGTTGGGCATCAGCCCACCAGCAGCTTGGCCTGAGACATAGGGCTTGTGCTTGGGGATTTTGGTCTTGGCCAGCTGGCTCATTCACAGACTGGGATCAGTAGGGAGATGTCGGATTAGGTAGTTGTGGCAGGCCAAAAAAAACCCCCAAATTGTGAATGCTGACAGGTAACTGCCACAAGTAATTCTGGTGTGTGTGCAGGGTGAGGGTTTGAAACTGAACTTTTGAAACTTTTGAGTACAAACTTGGCTACAGCTGTGTGGGCTGCTTGTGAAGTCTTGTGACACCTGAACTAAACAAAATGGGCATTTCCTGAATCCTCCCATCAATGAATAGGCATATGCCAGTGAATTGGCTGATCGTGCTTTGTGCTTTTGAATGTACATTTATTGCATGGAAAGGCCAGGGGTGTGGGAAGGGGAAAGAGGTATTGGAAGGTGGCAGAGAGACATGGAAACAAACACTGGGGGAACCTGGGGACTGTGGCTGGTAAGGCTTGGGGCCAGTAACAGCGAGCAGCTGTGGAGTGGGGAGCTGGCACAACCTTCCCAGTCCAGCTGCCATCTCCCTGATGGGAAGGGCTGGTGGGCCTAGGTGAGTGGGCAAGGTAACTGATGAGGGTGACAGCTCAGGCATTGCTGGTTTTAAAATAAATCTCTGTATCCAAATCTACAGCTTGTCTTGACTGTGCCACTGATGTGGGACAAACACATTTATTGTCTTTTCCTGGATCAGGGCTGAGACCTCTGGATGGCATCTGTATTGATTCAGATACTAAATGCAGTATCTGTTCTTGGACTGTCGGTGCTTACTGCGAGGCACATTACAGAGGACTTTGGCCTTCCATTTACTAACTTCATACCATCTCTCTTAATTGCAGTATTCCTTTTACTTCTCGTTCCTTTTATTCCTTTTTACATTGCTGATAGAAGACGACTGCAGCCCAGCCGTTATTGGAATACATTTGTTAGCTTTAAAAGGGATCGTAGCTTCGGTTGTTTCTCTCGCGGTGCTGATGCCCTACGTAACGCGTGAGGTACATATGTGCGAGTGCTCCTCGGTGATGGCTGTTAACCTAACGCCCTCGTTTCCCTGCGCACGTTTATGCAATTTAAAGACGTTGTTGACTCGACTCACCAGCGTCACAGTGCTGCTCTGTGCGCGCACCGCTCTGCAGCCGGCTGCTTCGTCCTCCCCCAAGGTACTGCGAGATCTGTCCCACGGCCCCCGAGAAGCTCTCGCCGTCGTGGGGGGTGCAGGGTCACCGCCCCACTGCGCCCCCCGCTCCTCCCGGCCGGCCGGAGCCCCGCCCGGCAGCTGGGGTCGCGGCGGCGGGCGGGGCGGGGGTGGG
>VYZV01044436.1:17685-30183 GCA_013401275.1 Pandion haliaetus
CGCCGTCCCCCGGGCAGATTTTCCCGCGGGCGGCGGGGCTCGGCGGGGTGAGGAGGCAGCTGGAGTCGGGCGGAGCCTGACAGCGCTCCCCGTGAGTCCTGGCGCCGGGGGTGGTGGTGTCTGTCTGTCGGAATTACAGGAAAAAGTGTTGCTCGTGCTGAGCCTGGTAACTTCCCATTTTGTTGCATCCCATCGCAGTCGCGGCGAGGCAGGGGTCACTGTGAGGAGAAACGGCTGTTCTGCAGCTCCGGTAAGTGAAAAGTTTGGGTTTTTTTTCTTTTTTGGGGTTTTTTTGTTTGTTTGTTTGTTTGTTTTTTTAGCGGAGATCCCTCTGCTCGTTTTTGTTAATAGGGAGCGTGGGAAAGTGAAATTCTTCCCCGAGTGTTACTGGAGTGGATCTTTACCAGCGGTGATGCATGCTTGCATTCACATCTCTCCAGATGTTCTTCCTAGACTTGAGGCGGTACATGCTTCTATGCCTCTGCGGGCCAAGCAACTCCTTTCGGTTTCTTTCTTTCAAGTCCATGAGACAGTAAGAATTGAAACTTCCTATTTAGCTGATTGCATTTGTCTCTTTTTGGGAAGAATGTGATACAGATGCTTGGCTGTGGTTTGCTTTGTGCAATGACAAGCGTTAGTTCTCAAAATGTTTGCAGTGTATGCAGTCATCAAAGGCAGTAAAAGTGCTTTCCTAGCTGCTGGCTGCTTAAATAGTTTGTATTCACTCAAGTTTTCCCAAAGTGGTGCATCCGATTTGAATACATTGGCCCCATGCCTCTTCTGTGCTTGCACAGTTTCTGCCTCCTGGGAAAAAATAATTTTGTATTATGTTTCTGTACACATCTGTCATGAGTATCATCTATGTGCACTCGTGCTTAGATTGGGTAAACTGCACTGAACTTCTCATGTGTAATGGACTACATCTGTAAGTGTTGCCTTTTGAAGATGATTGTCTAAAATAGTTGAAATCCAGCTACCCTCTATCTGTGAATTAAGACACTGGGCAAGAGACTGTTTTCATGCCTGAAGAAAACCTCATGTATCGGGCAAAAGAAAGGAACAGTCAGTTCAGATTTTTCTGTCAGATAGAGGATAATCAGAAACAAAACAGGTCTCAAAAGGGATAAAAACGGGGAAAAAAATGCTTTAGGTTTATATCATAGAGGTTGCAGTATTGGATGTTAAAGATCTTGACTTTAATAATCGTGTAAGTCTGGTAATTTTCTGGATTGTTTGGTGCTTGTAGGGAACATCTTCAATTAAAAAATGCCATACTTGAGGATCTCAAAATGTAGCTGGTTTTAGTAGGTCCCATGGAGCCTGGCTTCACACCACCATGCCATATTTCAGCTAGCAGTTTTGATTATGTAAAATTTTGACACTATAAAAATATTGTTAGTAAAGTTTACAGTATAGGTAGTAAACAAAAGAAAACCAGGATATATAACCTTTATGAGATGATCTGAATTAACAGGGTGATATAGCAATTGTCTATGCAGGTCAACATCAAGTTAAATACATTTGGTACCAAAGAATACAGGGGATGCTCAACAAGACACAAAACTCTTGGAAAGTAGTAACATAAAGACTATTCTAGATGACTGTGTCCTCTGCTGGGGGAAAGCGCGCGCTAACATTCTGCTTAGATGTACAGTAACAGGAATAGCAGGGAAGTGTCTGGTAGTGATCTTGTGTTCCTGTAACAAGGTACATGAGAGATTTAGCACCCAGCAGTGAAAGGTGGTAAGGAGTAGGTGAAGGCTGGCTGTGCAGAGGCTTCCCTGTCATGTTATATATTCACTGCATCAATGCAATGGAGGCTGTAGCTCACTTCTGTAAGTCTAGCTTTCACTATTCAGGTACTGTGTCTGCGCTTCAGGAAGGGTGTGAAGTACTGGAGAACCTTCAAAAGAGAGTATAAAAAAATAACCAAAGGAAATGGAAAACCTTTTAAAGAGGACTTAATGTATGCTTTACATTTATATAAGGTTGCAATGAATACGGAGAAGGATATTTGATAGTGGAGTGTAAGCAAGCTATTTGCTGTGAAAAAGATACGAGATGATGCAGTGTAGGTATTGTCTATAGTCCAAAGTAACTCCTAAAAACAGGAGTAAGTGATGCAATAGTCATGTAAGTGCAAAACTCACTGCTAGCTGAGATTGTAATGAGTCTGCGTTTCTAATGTTTTCTAAAATATATGATTAAGTCCTTTTCAGAATGGTATATTATGCGTACAGGTAAGCTGTGGGGTCATGGTCATCTTTTCTGAGTGATAAGTTATGAAAGTGAGGGTTTGCGCTCATTTTGTTCTCCTTTCTTGTGTCTGTGGGAGCACAGGATTACCTGCATTGTTCTCTGCATTCTTGTAAGACTTGCAGCGTTGCAGTAGGACAGGGATTATAATTACATCCTGGGTTTTGGGGCTGTAGCTGATTCTCTGAACAGTCCAGGTAAGTTTTTATTTGCTTTCTTGTGAAAAACAGTTTGCTGATATTATTCAAGTGGGTGTATGTTTTACTCTGGAATTGGTCTTAGTTTAACAGGCAAGGCTGGACAAGGTGAACTAATGCTCTGAAGTAATACAGAAAATCTTCCTTCTGATTTTCTGACAGGTGTGTATTCTGTACAAACCTTGGGTTAAAAGCACCCAAATCTGGCAACTGTAAGAGATTTGGATCTGGCCATCCTCTCTTGATGAGAGTTCTATGATTCTTTAAAGCTCAATGCATGGATTTTCCTGCCCTGCCCATCCATTTTTCTCACCTAGTTGCTTACCATGGCAGAGGCATCTTGTTCTCCACCTTTGAGTGACTGTGCTCAAGGAAGGGACACAGGAGCAACTGTCCTATCTAATAATGTCTTCCTAACTGAAAACATCTGACGCAAAACCATCTCTCAAAGTAGACCCTTGTAGCCAAAACAGACTTTGTAGTCCCTCAAACACTGAGCCAAAGAAGAAGGCTCCAAGACCAGACCTGCACTGGTTTTTTTTTTTTTTTCATTCTCAGTGGAAAAAAAAGAACAAGGAATGATACTGCTGCTGTGAGAGCTTCAGTTCTCTCTAGCAGTATCACCAATATTCAGTTCTAGTGATACTGATGGCCTGGCCTTTCTTCTAATGAGCATTATAAAATCAGATATAACCATGTAGTTAAAAAGAAAAAAGTGACCAATATGTAAAAATGAAGAAATTAAATCTTGTTTTGTGTTTGTTGCTTTAAGCTTTTTTCCCTAAAAATTAAGTTTTTATGATGAGGTATAATATATTAATTAGCCAACAAGTATTTGTTTTGCAGCTTTTTTATCTATCTATACCTCATGATTACTTAGAGGCTAATTTCTTATGCTTGTTCAGAGAATAGTACATTATATTTACTAGATATGGATTAATTATTTTTCTGTGCTAGTATCAAGCTGCATTTAGGTAAAAACTGCATTTAAATTCCAATGTACAGCATTTTATATTAAAACGTGCTAATATTCAATATGCTGTTAAATAGTATTTTGTGATAGGGTTTATCAAAGCATGTTTTGAATCTGTAACTCTAGGCTATACTAAACAAAATAACTGTTATCAGCAGTTATTACCTGAGCTGACCTTTCCTGGTCACTATGTCCTTCAGGATTTTAGAACAAAAGTATCTTATCCTTTTGTGCTTATTTTTTTTATTTAAAGACTAAAAGAGGAAAACAGCTTTCCTGCTTTTTCAATTCCCAGCTGATTTGCAGCTTTTAAATTAACAAGTCATTGAACTTGATGAATACCGCCTTTGTTTCTATTTTTTTTGCCCACTATGGCATTTTTAGAACAAGTTTCTGTGGTCAAAAGTTGGCACAGCATTTCAGGGAGCTCTGTTCCACGCTGCTCCTTCGGATGTGTCAATAAGCTTAGTGTTTTCTCTTTTCTCAACAAATACGTATTGTTTGAATTTATTTAAGTGATTTTAGTAGCTTATGGTAGCATTATGTTTTAAGGTAAGATGTCATAATTTCAAATTTAAACAGGTTTATTTTTCAAAATAAAATGCACCTAAGTCCTGTTTAAATCAAATTCTATTTAAATGTTGAAAACATTATTCGTCCTGGTCTGAGGTTCAGCTGACTATTTTTAGCTGAGTTAAGTAAGGACTGTGGGTTATGGAACCAGTGTGCTCAGGATCTTTCACTGCAGTGTCTTGTCATTTTTCCCATGGATGAGCTTGTCAGTGCATGATTTATAGACATTAGAGAGTTGGGAAAAGCCATTAGCTGTCCCTTACATTTACTGCTTCCTCCAGTATGTTTACATGTCATTCTCTTCTCTGAGCTATGTAGAGAAATCTCCGTTTTCCTTTTCTGATGCTCACCAGTACTCATCCTTGATGGAATCCTGACCAGTCCTGGAAGCTGATGCTTCTACACCCTGTTGCCTAGGAAGGAGTCTGAAGTTCATATTTGGATCGTTTTCCTGAAGTGTCTCCTCTTTCCCTCTAGGATTCGTGTAAACGCTGATGGATTTGAAACTTGGAGTTCTGAAAGCTGATGGTTATGGCTTTTCCAATTGCATCTGTGTGTAACGTCACACTCGGGTGGCTCAGTGGGGCCTCGTGCAGGCTCAGGCCTTTGGCATTCAGTATTGGCTGATTTTGTATAGGGCAAGGTCTGTCTCTCCATATGGTAGCTGGCATGGCAGAGCTGCAGCAATTGCCACTAAAGACTAAATAAAAGGCAGCGATGACTATTCAGCTTCTTTCTAGTTGTTAGGAGAGTGTCAGACTTAGTAGGAAAGGATGCCCTGTCAGTTTCCAGCAAAGATGTTAGAAATTCTTGAAGATGACTGGGCATATGTTTTATATAGGCTAAAGGCATACTGACTTTCAATTTATAGGTGTACCATGTTCTTTATTCATCTTCGAATTGGATCTGAATGGAAAAAGCTTTCCTGTCCCAAAATGGGGGAGAAGGGTGATTAAGAAATAGTCCTAACTGGAGTATGGGGAAAAGTTACTTTGGGTAATTTTTTCCTCTGACTTCTTTAAACTTTTAAACCATAGCTCTTCCAAGCAAGTCGAATTTCAACATTAAAATGGGAAACCAGAGGTTTTGGTATTGAGAAAGCCTTGTTTCATTGACTATGTTACACAATTTTTTTATTTAATTAATGAGACCTTCATTGAGATTGAGATTGCCCCTTCCTGCAAGAAATCTGGCTTTGGTGAATCAGTTTTTAAAAGAGTTGAGGAAGACACTTCTGTCCATGCTATTTATTTAGTCATCAGAATTCAGCTTTTATAGGTATCTTTTAGTGAAGCATTTCTGAATTTACGATGTGACTTTTACTCAGGAATGTTCTTTCACCACTTTTACGTATGTGATCTCTTAAGTAAACAGCCAAAGAGCTATTTAGTCACATATTATTATAGTGACAACCACATAAGCCATGAGCAGGATTGTAACCTGCTGAGTCACTACCCTGGTCTCTGACTTGTAGTAACTAGCAGCTGGCATGTCAAATAACTGGCTGCTAATTGGTACTGGAGAAGGTGTAAGGAGGTACAGCATCGTATCAGGACTGAACCAAATTAACAGCTCACAGCTGGGAAGAAGTGTCATGGAGGTCTCTCTCCCCAGTCCTCTCCTCTTTTTCACCAACTCGGACGCCTGTCAAATCTTGTAGCAAGTTGCTTACATTTGCTAATGTACCACAAATACATTTTTTGCTTAGTTTTCTGCTCTTTTAGCAAGTGGAAGTGACTTGCTGTGTGAGGAGGAGCACTAGGAGAGGGGGAAAAGGTAGGTAAGGGCACAGGATGAGGAGTGCTCACTGAGTGTGGATGGGACCTTTGTTTAAGCTTTCTGGTGAGCGTGTAGAACTAGAATTTTTCAAAGGCTTGTAACTTGGCATCGGGGCCAGATTTGCCATGCCTGATCTTTTAGCACTGTGCTGCACTGTGGCGGAATATGTGGTGGTATGTGGTATTTTTGGCACAAGCATAATTAAAAAATGTTTTTATAATTTCCCAATGCTTTTGAATTCCAATCCCTTTATAAATAAGTGTGGGATTGCTGGAGCTAGTCAAAGGAATATGATAAAAAAATTTTTTTCTTATTCTTGGAAATAGCTGAACTATTTTGGCTGAAATGCAGCGTATTCTGTCTCGTGTCCACTCAAAAACAGTGAACCAGCATATGTAGAACATCAGCAGAAACCGTTAGAGCTTTGCCAAGTTGTAAGCAAAGACAGTGGGAAGTGTTTGATAAATTTAATAGTGTTTTTCCTTTTTTTTTCTTCAACTCCCTGCTAGAGTTTTTGCACCCTTTGAAGTGTTTTATGCCTTTAACCAAGGCCATGGTTCCACTCATACTGTCTTTTTCATTTTTCTCTCAAATTCTCAGCAAAGACCTATAAAATAATTTAGTTTCCAGAAGCAGGGTAGCTGCTCCCAGATAAAGTCAGTGTCCATGTCAACTCATGGTCGCTTTTTTTGCACCAGAACTACAATTGAAATGAAGTTAATTTTATTAGAAATGTTTTGTAAATTGATTCTTTTCTAGGCTGGAAGGGACTTTGCATGTCGTGCCTGGGGAGAATCATCATGTTCCTTTTGTTCTTGGTATTAGCTGTGGGTTTGGTTTTTTTTTTGGGGGGGGGGGGGGNTGTGATACTTAGTTTCTTTTGTGGTTGGTTTTTTGTGGGGTTTTTTTTTTTTTTGAGTAGTCCACAAAGTAGGAAAACCTATTAGCCCTTTTCACTTAGAGCAGTGTACTCAAGTTCAGTATTAACAGCTGCTCTGTGGTGACATTGCTTTTCTCTCTTTTTGCTTGATTCTTTTATAGTTGCATATATTTGGCATGGTGCTGCTGCCTGTATGATCTGGAAGCAGTTGTTTCTTCACATACTGTTATCTAATCTTAAGGCGTGTTTTACTGTTCTTTGTTACTGTGTAGTTAGGTTCAGTGAATCTAAGGAAGAAGTCAATCACTACGGGAAATTCTTTAATTAGTCACAGCCATAATATGTAACGGTTGATGCAGGTGAAGTGGAAAGCCTGTGTTTTGAACTATTGGTTTTATTTCAAGTAAGTCTTTATAATACAGAATACACAGTGAGCTTTTATTACATGTTGCTAGCAGTTAAGCCTACAGAAAAGAAAGAACAGAGCCTTAGTATTTGTTAAGTGTCGTAGGCTCTTTCCTGTAAACAGTTATATGTATGCTTATCTTCACATGCCATGTGGAGGATTTGGTGTTCTCATGAACTAGTATATCCCCCAAGATTAAAGCCATATTCATAGAGCTGTTGCACAAACATTTTATTTGACTAATAAAATTATTTACTTTTTAAAGTCTATGAAAAAATACTTATGCCTTTGTAGCATCTCTAACTTGATTTGTCTTCAGCTTACCACTCTTCCTCTGTCAGGTAGTTTTGATTGGGCACATCATCTTGTAGTGCTCTTGGTTATTTTGCTTGGTTTTGTTGATGTTGATAATCATCTTTGAAGCATGTTGGTTTGCTGCAACTACTAGTCTCCTAGCTGATGAAATACTGACTACATCAGTGTTTACCACAGCTATATAGCAGTCATTGGTGTGTGGTCCTATGAAGTTGGCAAAGCCTTTTTTAGTCATCATTATGATTTTTGTTTATTTTGAATGGAATGTAGTTTTCCTGTAGCCATGACTTTGGGACTGATTTTTTTACTTTTGTATCTTTCTTAAACTTTAAAATATGTAATAAGAATGGACACACACTTTAGTGCTTACAAATACATTCTTAGCTTTAACAGAGTAGAACTTCCAGTATCTCAACAACATTGCTGTGGACTATATTAATCCTAAAATTTAAAAATAACTATCTAAATATTTCTAAACCTGCATTTATTTTTAGTTCTGCACCTACATGGAACAGTTGCTTAAGGTTCTTTGTTTTTATTGCCATCAGTAGTGTAATTCGTCTTCACTGCTTTGAGAACAAGAACTTACACCCTAGGTAATTAAAGAAGTAATAGATTCTCTTTTTGTAATGGCTTTGTTTCTTGTTGGTACACATTTTGCTACACCTGTATTTTCAGAGTGTGTCACTGGGCAAACTCCTCCCTCATTTCTCTTCTTACCCCATGTGCCCTTTTCATTTTTTTGTCCTGTTTCACACTGTCATAGCCTAAAGTTTATAAATGCTTCCTGAGACAGACTGAAAATAATGCTTAAGATGAGTTCTGGCAGAAACTGAACACAAAGCATTTTTTTTTTACTAAGGTTTTCTCTTCTAGATTACTGTAAAACTTTTTATTTTGTATCAAAACCAAGAAGTTTTTGTGGAAGGGACCATAATACAGGGCAGAACCCCCTTTGCCTACATCCCACCTATAGATGTGACCTGGTGCACACCTGCTTCTTAGCATTGTCCAAACCTGTGGGAGGAGGAGATGCCTTCTTTGGTCTGAAAGCTTCTGGTGTACCTGTTCTAGTGAGAGAGCACATGCTTCCCATCTGAAGCCCTCCTGAGATTACAGGTTTGCTTGGAGAGCTGGAATTCCAGCAACTCCTCAGATAAACCTGAAAACCTAATGTGAAACAGGGACGCTAACTAACTGCAGCAATAGTAGTACCCACCTTTTGCTTATAAACATAGTAGCTAGAGCTACTTGTCCAGTAAGTAGGAATATTGGGCCCTAGGCCTTCATCTGCTCCAGGGGTTCTGAAACCTCTCTTTCAACAGGCAGGTCGTCTACTTACTAGCCAAAGGAGTAGTCTGGGTTGCAACATATTCTGCCCTTGATGTTGGAATTGGGCCGCTTTACAGATGGACTTGTTACTGGCAAGCTGATGAAGTGTGGGCTGGATGAGCAGACAGTGAAGCGGATTGAAAACTGGAAGAATAGGTCCAGAGGGTGATAATCAGTGGCACAAAGTCTAGTTGGAGGCTGGTGACTAGTGGTGTACCCCAGGGGTCAGTACTGAGTCCGGTCTTGTTGATCATCTTCATTAATGATCTGGGTGATGGGGGAGAGCATACCATCAGAAGTTTGCCGATGACACAAAACTAGGACTGGCTGATACGCCAGAGGGTCATGCTGCCATCCAGAGGGACCTTGACAAGCTGGAGGAATGGGCTGCTAGGAACCTCATGCAGTTCAACAAGGAGAAGAGCAAAGTCCTGCACCTGGGGAGGAACAGCCCCAGACACCAGTACAGACAGGGGGCTGACCAGCTGGAAGGCAGCTTGGCAGAAAAGGCCCTGGGCGTCCTGGTGGACACCAGGTAGAACATGAGCCAGACACTTTGCAGAGTGTCCTCAAGTCTGGTGTCTGGGACACTTAGCTGGGATAAAAACAACATGAATTCACCCTCTCTCGGGTGGATGATGACCTGGGACTGTTGCCCGCTTCATGAACAATTTTTTATAAGGTAGTGATGCCCAAGAGATGCGGGATCATTCCTTCTCCTGCAACAGCCTTCCTTTTCAAAGGAATTCACTCTGCTCGGTGAATCTGCTCAGAAGATAGGGCTAGGCAGTCTGGATTTCAGGTGGATGTATATATATTTTTTACCAATTCTTTACATGGTCCTTGGAAGGTAAAGTGCTTAGGTGGCTTGGATTGCCCTCAGAAGGATTTCAGGTGCACTTACCTCTCTCTTCTTTATAGGAAAAGTATACACTTGTCTTAGGAAAACTGCATCAGATTGCTCCCATCGTGCAGGAAAGTAACGCTTGGACAAAGTAATACTTGAATGCAAGTGAGAAATGCTGAATAGCTTTATTAACTCATATACAAATGCTTACAAAGTATTATAGGGGCATCTTTACTTGAAGTATATTATTGTTATTTTTATTTTATGACAGCATTTCCTGCCCAGATACTGAAAAAGAAATGTTCAAATGCTTGATTTGGATATTCGTCCTGCTTTGCAGCTGTGTAGCAGGTATGTTTCTTGATTATTAGCACCTGTCTTGTCAAAAGAAAGTTTTCCAAAAGGTGACCTTCTCCAAATGAAATTTCAGAGAGTTTTGAAAATGAAGAAAATGTATTTTAAAAATAGAAGTTAGTAAGTGATTAACTAGTATACAGTATAGAGAGAAAAATTTATGGCACTCTTGATGACCTCTTGTGCAATGTTAATTGTCATCATGATAGCCTGGATTTGTTTTCTTTTGTATTTAAAGTATTAAAAAAACTTTTTTTTTAAAACTTAGTTAGCTGTTCCCCTGTTGCACAGGGTATAGAAGGGTAATTTGTTTCTGTGAGTCATATCAGAGTTCAGTTCTTGTTGGGTTGTGAAGGCTGGTAACTTTGGAGATCTGCTCATGGAACAAATTAATTTTTATGGAACATGAACACTTAAAATGCAGTTAATGTCTACTGGTTTTGGACTGTTTTAAGTCAAATATTACCTGTTCAGAGATTCATGCAATGCCTACTAATGTTCTCATTCCTATTTTTAAAAGTCACCCGACAATGTGTGACTATTGATTTTTATTTTTTTTAATGTGGTAGTTCCACAGTGAGTTTAAGCTAGTGCGGGTAACCACTACAGTTGGAAGAGCAGGTAGTTCTGCACTCCTTCCAGCTCTCATCTCCTTCTTCTTCCACTAGAGTGCATGTTTGTGTGCCTAGTTGTGAACTGTTGAGGGCTCTGATCTGGGTGGAGGACAATGTTATTTTTTGCCAAACTTCTATTTTTAATCTGTATCAGTTTCCTTTTGGTTCACTATGCAGGTACTTCTTCTGGCATGCAAAGGGGGATAACAGCAGTGAATGAGTGGTTGAGGATTAAAAATGCTTCTTGTGACAACAGTGCCACTTTAAACTGGTTAAGTTGAATAGTATAGGTCAGAATAGGAAATCACAAGGACAGACTGAAATAATGACTTTGTGACACTAATTGAAAGTTCATGTGCAATTTATCACATACAACTCAACACACAACAGTAATTTATTATGTAGTGGTTTTTGTGTCTTAAGTTGTTTGGGGCTTACATGGAAGAGGGTTGCATATGCTTGTAGAAGCTTTAACAATACATGAAACAGTGCAGGTAATTGCTTACAACTGATACACAGTAAAATTTGTGCAGTAGAGTGTAAAGTAGCCATTAGTGTGACTTTGAAACATAAGTTACTTTGAAACAAAAAGGATACCAAAAGAAAGCAATTTATGGTTAATACACCCAAAAAAGGAGAGAATTGCCAGAAAACAAGGAGGAAAGTTTAATATTTGATTCCTTGTCATTCCTAGATTCTAGCAAAGAAAATCTATCTATAAAAGTTGGGGGTATTTTTGTTTTATTTAACAGATTTATTTATGAAATTTTGCTTCAAGAAATAAGAAGCAAAAAAAAAAAAGCTAGCTCCTTGCAGGACTTGAATGGGTGATTCTTGCACTGTTTGATAACTTTGTTGCTGAATTCATTCATTCAGCCTGCTTCTGTGTTTCCCTTTTACATGCATTTTGTATACAATTCCTGCACTGTGTCTGGGATTATAAATTCTATGAAGGGTAAAAGTACTACTGAGATACTGAAATATATTGCAGCTTAGTTGTAAATTTTAAACTTACCAGTTTGATGTATTTTGTGATATAGTAATTAGTAATAACGTCTAAATGGTATGTATACCTTTTACATATAGGAATGTTTTTTTAAAAACAGATTTAAAAGAGAAGAGTCTCTCTTCTTCATTTTCAGCTATTAAAAAACATTTGAATTGAAATTTCTCCTTTTTTTCTGGGAAGGTATAGAAACATCATTCTTGCATAATATCTATGGTAATATAGTAATTAATGTGAACTGAGTTTCCAAAGAGCAGTATCTGATTTGAGTGACTAACTGAGCAGTTTATTTCAACTCCATATGAAAAAAACATAACTAAATGATCTGTAGACAACAAAATAAGTTATCATTTTTCCACTGGTATTTCAAAAGGAATTAGGTTATGCGATATCTTTGATTTTGTTTTTAGATGAAAACTCTATCAGAGATGCTGACATTTTTCCTTCATCTCCTGAAATTGAAAGAGGATCCACCCTGAAATTATTTTGTGTTCTTGGAAAACGCTACGCACCTCACAGAAATGCAAGCCACATCATCTGGAAATTGAATCATGAATTAGTTCCTCAGGAAAACTATAACATTGTGAATGAGACTGTATCTAGTATAACCATCCATAATTTCACTTACAGCAAAGCTCATGTGAAATGTTTCACTAAGTACTTGGACAAGGAACAACTTTTGGTTCACACTGAAGTTAAAACCGGCTGTAAGTAGAAATGCAGAAAAATGAATTTTAACTTTTTTTAATAACTTACTGTAAAAATTTTAGTTTTAAAACTACTACTTTTTGTTTTGTTTTGTTTTTAGCTTGTGGCATTGTAAGACACCTCTATTCAAGTATCTCCTTTTTTTTCTGAAATAAAGCATGAAATTGCAGGCATTTCTTACTGACACTGGTCCATATCCTCTCTGACCCTGACTTTTGGCCAGATGAAGTGAGTGGAGGTTTTCTGTTGAGTTCAGAG
>VYZV01044438.1:11369-21872 GCA_013401275.1 Pandion haliaetus
TTGTTTCTTCCCCAAGTTGAGCCTGTCTTTTGCCCGTGATCATAAGTGGGGAATGATCCCTCCCAGTCCTTGTCTCGACCCACGAGCCTGCCTTTGTATTTTCTCCTCATCCCAACGTGGCCAGGGGCGGGGGTGGGGGGTGAGCGAGCGGCTTCGTGGTGCTTTGTTACCGACTGAGCTGACCTGAAACCACGACAGTTACCTGAAGAAAAGACTTTCTATAACCATTAGGGATTTTTAAGAATGTTGTATGATAATGTTTTGTCAAAGAGCTGCTGAGCGTACTGCAGAGCTTTTATAAATACAGAAGATGAGGTTGACATAGGAGAAATGAAACTACTATAAAAGTACATAAAACTTGATAGGTATCTGTCCGAGTTTCGGCTGGGACAGAGTTAATTTTCTCTCTAGTAGCTGGTATAGTGTTATGTCTTGGGTTCAGTATGAGAATAATGTTGGTAACACACTGATGTTTTCAGTTGTTGCTAAGTAGTGTTTAGACTAAGTCAGGGATTTTTCAGCTGCTTATGCCCAGCCAGCAAGAAGGCTGGAGGGGCACAAGGAGCTGGGAGGGGACATAGCCAGGGCAGCCGACCCAAACTGGCCAAAGGAATGTTCCATACCATGTGTCATCATGACGAGTATATAAACTGGGGGGGGCGGACTGCTGGTTCGGAACTAACTGGGCATGGGTCATTGAGTGGTGAGCAATTGCATTGTACATCCCTTGTTTTGTATATTCTAATTCTTTTATTAGTATTGGGGTTTTATTATCATTATTATTTTCTTCCTTTTCTGTCTTCTTAAACTGTTCTTATCTTAACCCACGAGTTTTACTTTTCTTACCGATTCTCTCTCCCATCCCACTGGGTGGCGGGGAAGTGAGTGAGCGGCTGTGTGGTGCTTTGTTACTGGCTGGGGTTAAACCACAGCAGTATCGTACTCTTAACTCCCCTTGTGGATACTATTAACTTCGCATGTCTAGCAGAGAAGTAGTATCTGTGGATACTGCAGCCACTGCAATTTACTAATAATGTAGCTTACGACAGTCTTTCTCACCTAAAGAAGGATTAAAACTAGTCTTTCCTTAAAGTGGTAATGTTAGGTGAGAACCAACATGTTGTATTACTGCCAGACCTGCAAAAACCCACTTGTTATATTTATTCTAAGCAGCAAAATTGGATAACTGAAAAGATCGCCTTTAAAAAGAATGTTGTGATTTCATCATGAAATGGTCTGTCTACATGACTTTATAGTTATATTGCTAGAATGCAATGAAAGCAGATATCAAGACAGATGTGTAGAGTTTTTTTAAAATTCATCACAGATTAAAATTTATTAGCAGTGTATATTCAGTGATTTTTTTTTTTTCAGGCAGACCATTCATGTCAACTTCAGAGTTCTGTGAGCAGAGTTCAGAAGAAGTTCTGCTGAGAAACGTACCTGTTGCTTTATATTAAAAGATACCATATTTTTTGTTTTTCTTGTTCTTTGCAATGCCTGCTCATAAAAATGTAAAAGATTAACATAGAGAATTTTAAGAACTAATAAACATTTGTTGGCCAGTTTTGCAGGAAGAAAGGTTGCCCTCTGACTTTAGCATCATGGAGCAGTTTCAATGTCCTAGCTCTTACAGATTTCAATGTATATTTTCTCGCAATGGTGGAAATGCATGTGCTTAGAACTAAGCTGAGTAAGAATGTCCTTGGCTGTCTTGAGTTAGAAAATACACTGTCATTATCACTCAGTTTCCCACACATGTAAAGTGGAAGAGGTCAGAAGACTTCCTGAAAGTCAGCGTGCTCACGGCAAAGCCTATGCCTGCTATGAGCCTTGTAATTGTGTCGTCTCTTTTTTTGTAACAATTAAACTAATTCCTGTTAAATAGTTAGCAATATGATTCATGATAATGGGTTATACTCAAAGACATTTATGTGTATGTGTGATATTTTTTTACAGTAATTTCAGTGAGGCCACCGTGGCACAAGATGAAGAGTTATGCCTGTGTTAGAATACTGGGAGTAAATTAAGCTCAGGAAAAAGGTTGTAGTTCTTTTACCTGCTTGATAGCAGTTCTTAAAGTTTTTGCCAAGTCTTTAAATGGTTACTGAATCAATTTTATTATTTTGGCAATGCAATTTTTTAACGTACATTAAAGACCTTTTGATTTCCTTCCCACAGAATATTTTAGAAAAATGGAATGGAAAAGATCTGCTCATTCATCCGTTAATTTCTTTGCCAAGATGTGGCTGTTCTTGTGTGGAGTTTTCTTTTGTTTTTCTTTAACTAATACTCTGTATAGTTTACTACTACATGAGTCATGTGCTTGAACTTCCACCACTTGCCTACTGAGAGTGTTCCACAATTTAGAAAAAAAATCAGGAAGTGTTTTTTTGATAATTGCCTTCCTTTTTTCCCTGCTATAACTTTTACAGTTAAGCTATATACTCATTTAACTTGGGTTAAATTGATTAAATCTGTGTTAGAGTAGGAAGGGCACCTGGAGGCTGGGTGTCAAAGTGCAGAAGTGCGGATTTGCAAACCGGTCTTCAAAAGTGTAATTACCCAGTTATATCAACAGTGTCATTTGTGCTTTTGGGCATAATAACATTTTTTCTAATTAAAGTTGTGTTTTATGCTTCCATCTATCATATGAAAGTGTGACCATGCAAATAAAAAACTGCTATGTTGGATAAATAAGCTAGATTAGTTGATCTCTTGTTTATTCTTTGTAGCTTAACTTTGATTTTTCATTCATTGGTGAAAACACTGCACTGGTGTCTCAATGGCTTTTGCTGATTAAAAATACTGACTTAAAAGGCAGGGGGCTTTCTAGCTAGCATCACCTAAATAAGAAATTCATGTCTATGTTCAGCATAGGCACCTCTGCTTCCCCTCAGGGCAACAGAATCCTTCTGTGAAAGAAAAGTGTTATACAAAAGTGTCTGAGTTGGCTGTGTGCTCTGAGCTTCTCTTGAGGTAATGTGTACTAGATATTTATAAATAAGTAAATGTTTTATAACAGCACTGTACCCATAAATGCATTTTATGCATTAAGTTCCTAGAATAAGAAGGTGAAAAACCAGATCCTTTAAGTCCAGATACTTTTTGTTGTTGTTGTTACAATAAGGTGGAAATAATTAGTTTAGTTTCAATATGATGCACCTTCAATTTCTTCATGCAAGATAGCAATACACTGCATTGTGGGCTGTATCTTAAAAACAAAGCGAGAGCTAGCTCTTGATGCCCAACTATCAACTGTGCACAGATCAATCCCCTTTTCTAGATGCCCATGAAGGGGGTGAGGTACAGAGCATGTGAGGGGTGGAGGGGAGACATCTGGCAAGGGGCCATGCCCTGAGGTTAAGTGAGTCTGGGTCATGTCTGTATGTGGAAGTTGTAGTAGCTAGTCCAGAATTACTTTCTGTTGCCTGCTCAAGAATCCTGTCTGGTGTGGGTACCACTACTATGCCTGTGAAAGGCAGCTCCCTCACATACAGCCACACTCAGCACCTCCTGAGGTGCCCACATGGGAAGTGGATTAAGTGCAGCATGATGATTATGCATGAAATCACATTTCTGACAACTGAGCACCAATCTCTTCCTTCTGTAGACATAGTGTATATGACAAATGCAAAATCTAGTTTCATATCCAGCATGTTCTTGGTTGCTTTTTTTTTCTTTCCAGCACAGGTTTTCTGATTTCTTTGTTAATAAGGTAGTTTGTTTTTAATATAATCCACAGATAAGAGACTTTCAAAGGCAGAAGTCATAGTGTAGGAACATAACTGTAACTGAAAGCTAATAGGAAGTAAGCAGCAAATGCTCTTGCTTTGAGCTAAAGAATGAGATACCTTAATTTGAGGGTGCGGAGGATTGTCGTGTGGTTGTTCTGGGGATTTTTTTGAGGGGTTAGGATTTTTTGGGAAGGTCTTATTCTGTTGTGGTGGCTACTTGCTAACCCAGAATAGAGCTCTCTCTGGTCAGTCATAGGAACCAAGCCCGGTGAGAAGAGCTGGACAGCTTGTTAATTTTTGTCTAATGAAATCAGAACCTAGTTAAGACTCCAGGTAGCATAAGCACTGCGGTTGGCTGTGCGTTTACAACATCTGCTTCTGAACACCTGGTAGCGTGATAGAAAGTACTGTTTTTCAAACTGCATTAAATTGAGAAGCAGATAGCTTTGCCACGAGTTGAGTTTTAGTGTACAAAAACCATTTTCTGCTAACAAGGAGGTTAACAATTACACCAGTGACTGTGAAGGTAAATTGAGCAGAAAATGTCATGCTATTTAAATCTTCTTTATTGCCCTGGATAGAAGCACAGAGCAGACTTACAATACTGTATGCTCTTTGCTTTAGAATGTCTTATTTTTTGTGCTGCAGTTTTCTCACATGTAAAGCAAAACCATTTGCAGTGTAGTGGAGGTAGCACTGAAAGCTGCAGCACTGAGATTTCTGGGAGGAAATGTCAGAGGCAGCATGTACCTTCCCTTTCCTATCCAATGTTTGGATTGAGATTGGAGCCTGAAAGCCAGCCTCCTTTCATATGATTCCTAATGTCTTTTGGTGTACTTTTTTTTTTTTCCTAAGCTTGTGCTTCTAAGAGGAAAAAATACTATTCTGATTAATTTTCAATTACGTCATTCATATTGAATAGCTGGCATGACTGTTTTGCAGATGTCATGTAGCAGTTCTGTCTCTAGTGAATGTAATTTTTATTGTGTGACATGAGCTTAGCCTAGAATGTATTGGGAGAAGAATAGGAAGGGTGTTTCTAGTGCAAAATATGCTTAAGAGCAAATAAAAAGCAGCATTTTTAAGGAAGAGGATTAACATCAGATGCCTGAGTATGTCAAAGCCACTGGCTGAAACACTTTTGCAGTCAGAATAAATGAGTAAATGGGGTTCAGGTGAATCAGGTTTTTTACTGGGGAGAAAAAGAAAACCTTAGTATCCATCTGTTACCTCCTTCAGCTTTTTAAAAAGCTCTCGGCTATCTGCACTGGTGGGTACTTGCAGATGTGTGTAACAGTGAGGCTGTACCTGAGCTGAGTGGGAGTCCCTGACCTTGTCCCCTGGGGAAGGCTGGTCTGCCTGCAGCAAGCTGGATGCCAGGTGGCTGCTCCCACCTGCCCTCCTGCACCCTGTGCCAAGAAGCTGCTCCTAATCTTGCCAATTTACCTGCTCATCTGTCAGTTGTCCCCTGCTGTCACATAGGCCCAAGTCTTAAACAAACCAAACACTTCTATTTCACAGAAAACTTTAAAACTAATGGTGAAATAAACACAACTGACAAGGTGGTTATCTTGAGGGTGGACAAGAGACCACCCTCTGAATCCAGATGTATCCTGAAAAGTTTGTCTGGCTGTATCCTTGAGGAACAAACCAGAAGTGTTTGGCCAGGTATACTGTCTCAGTCCTCTCTTGCGTATTAGTGTAACACATAGAAAATATTTCCTTTGCATCGCAAAGAACAGACAGGTCTTTAGCTTGAGAAATGTTTGTGTTTATCGCAGTTCATTTCAAAAGGAGTGGTATTTTTTATGTTTTTAGAAATTGAGGGGTTTTTTTTAAAGGAAAAAAAACCCAAACTCAGAATTTACAAGAGCAGTTGTTTATGTTGTGAAGCATTTTTAAACACATTCTGTTAGAAGGCTGTTGGATAAGATTGGATAGTTTGTGACATAGGATAATCTCTGCAATTTATTAATCAAAGTTCTTTAAATTGTTGGCAGTCTGAATTTGCATCCAGAAAATCATATCCTATCTGTGATATTCCTGTTTTTTAAGAGGATGTATGGAAGTAAAATTTTTAACTCCATGCTATGAGGGCATTTTCTGTCTATTGTATGAGAACACAGTTTTGAATAGCTGTAGTTAATATAAGCAGAAGTTCATTATGGAGTTCAAATAGTGTCATCCTGTGGTTATCTGGTGTCAGAGTACAGTTCTCACATTGCCTATTTACTTCCTGATAGTGAGCCACTGACTAAGAATCGACATACATAAAGTTTCTTTCATATTTAGTAGACAAGCATTGCTAGTTGTTTATGCTTTCGTTGTCAGCTTTCAGTTTGGGGAGCTGAAATGAACCTGTTTAGCATTTACAGGTATGAACAACTTGTTTTAAAACTCATTGGAAAAATAACTCTTAACCTTGACACATCTTTATTCTAGGTTTTTCTGTTCACTGGATACCTTTCAGTGTAGGTAAGCCATATGCTGCTGTACACATGGACGTTTCATAGGAAAGCCAAACCATTTGAGATTTACAGTGGTTTTACATTGGCAGTAAAACTCCAGGTGACTTAACCACCACTGAGATATGACCCGCAGGGCATTTTCCAAATGGGCATTTTTAGCAGTAATGTACTTGATTTTGTGGGTACACAGGGAACACAATTCAGTGTTTCTTGGCAAGATAGGCAGGTCATTTCTGAGGAGGCAATTTAGCTTCCTGTGTGTTCAGATTTCTGAACTGTTCTACTGAGAATATGTACTTTGTTAAAATGTTTCTGGAACATTTTGAAACTCTCTTTTTTGTGCAGCACTTTGTTTCTTGTCCTTAGTTTCAGGACATGATTTAGTGGGCATGGTTGATGGTTGAACTCGATGATCGTAAAGCTCTTTTCCAACCTAAATGATTCTGTGATTCTTAACTAGGTCAATAATTCTGGTATCTCCATTGAAATTGCATTTCAGTATTGGAGATTTGTCTTGGGCACCGTGTATTTTTATGTTAAGATGACTATATGTATGCTTGGCTATTTTTCTACATCTCTTACAGCATAGTGTCCTGGTTGTAAAACAGCACATCTCTTTACCCAATTTCTTAAACTTTATTAACTTCTAATTAAACTTTATTTGGTAAAGTTGTTCATGGTGTCTAGTGTATAGAGAGACATGTGTTGCAGGTGAATTAAGAGAAGTCATCATTATGGGGTTAACTAAAAGGGTTTTATTAATGATTAAATGGTGATCAAATGATAATAAATGATTGAATGAAAATTAAATGGTAATCAATTAAGCAGTAGTTGAATGGTAATTAAGCAGTGATTTAACCCAGTTTTCAAGAAGGGTAAGAAGGAAGACCCTGGTAATTAGAGGCCTGTCAGTCTCATTTCAGTGCCTGGTAAAATTATGGAGAAGGTTATTCTGGAAGTTACTGAAAAACATTTCAAAGACAATGAAGTCATTGGTCATAGCCAGCACAGGTTAACAAGGGGAAGGTCCTGTTTAACAAAATTAATTTCCTTTTATGACAAGGTCACCCATCTAGTTGACCAAAGGAAGCCAGCACATGAGTTTTTGGATTTTATCAAAGCTTTTGATACTGTCTCACAGTATTCTTCTAGACAAAATGTCTGGCATACAGCAAGACAAGTCCATAGTATTTTGGGTGAGCAATTGGCTGACGGGCCGGGCTCAAAGGGTTGTAGTAAATGGGGTTACATCAGGCTGGTGGTCAGTCACCAGTGGGGTTCCCCAGGGCTCAATTTTACAGCTAGTGCTCTTTAATGTTTTTATACAAGACCTGGATGCAGGAGTCGAATGTACATTAAGTAAGTTTGCCGATAATACTAAATTAGGAGGAGCTGTGGACTCCCTCGAGGGTAGAGAGGCCTTACAGAGAGACCCGGATAGACTAGAGAGCTGGGCAATCACCAACCATATGAAATCTAACAAGAGCAACTGCTGGATTGTGCACCTGGGATGAGGTAATCCTGCTTATACATACAAATTGGGGGATGAGAGGCTGGAGAGCCGCCCTGCAGAAAGAGATCTGGCGGTTTGGGTTGATGGCAAGTTGAATATGAGTCAACAATGTGTCCTGGCAGCCAAAAGGGCCAGCCATGCCCTGGGGTGCATCAAGCACAGCACAGCTAGCTGGTCAGTGGAGGTGATTGTCCCACTCCACACTGCACTGGTGCAGTCCCACCTCAAGTCCTGTGTGCAGTTTTGGGTGCCTCAATATAAGAAGGATATCAAACTATTAGAGTGTGCCCAGAGGAGGGTGACTGAGATGGTGAAAGGTCTCAAGGGCAAGACTTATGAGGAGCAGTTGAGGTCACTTGGGTTTGTTCAGCTTGGAGAAGAGAAGGCTGAGGGGTGACCTCATGGCAGTCTGCAGCTTCCTCAAGGGGGGCGGCAGAGGGGAAGGTGCTGATCTCCTCTCTCTGGTGACCAGCAATAGGACACAAGGAAATGGAACAAAGCTGAGTCAGGGGAAGTTCAGATTGGACATTAGGAAGAGGTTCTTCACTGAGAGGGTGGTCTGTCACTGGAACAGGCTCCCCAGGGAAGTGGTCACAGCACCAAGTCTGTCAAGAGTTCAAGGAGTGTCTGGATGACACTCTTAGTCATGTAGTTTAGTTTTAGGTAGTCCTGCGAGGAGCAGGGAGTTGGACTCAATGATCCTTATGGGTCTCTTCCAATTCAAGATACTCTATGATTCTATGATACTTTTAGGCCTAATGTAAAATGTTTACCTCGTTACAAATGTCAGATGCTGGGTAAGGGGTCTCTCAGCCTTGAGGAGTAACCTTGAGAGGTGCCCCTGCTCAAGGGGGAGATGACTGCTGTGCAGCCTGCTGCTGTACAGGAGAGTTCAATGGGCTTGGCTTTGGGCTGCAGGTATTTATAGCAGAAGCTTATTCACTTGTAGTCAAACCCTGCTTTGGTGTATGCACAGGTGTGCAGCTGTAGCAGTTCTAGATTTGTCTAGTCCCAGCTCAGGCTGGTACTGTTAGCTCCTGATAAGACATCTCCTAGATTCCTTAGTCCCTGTGAAGATAACGGCCTAGCACAGCTCTCACGGTTTGCACAGTGGGGCTGACTTCAGTCAGACCTCCTTGTTGGTGGAACAAAACCACCAGAACAAAAGCACTGTTCACTCAGAGCAGGTGCATCCATCATAGACTTGCCTAACAACAAACTTGATCTGTACTTCCAGCCAAAAAATTAATAAGCAAATACCCATCATGAAATGAAAATCAGTGAGGATTTTCAAGACTTTGTTTGCAGTTAGGCTTTTTTCATACTCTTGCCTTTGTGGAGATAAACATTTTATCATGGTTTTGCAAAAGACATACAAGAGCTTTCTGTGGTCAAGTATTTCTTTCAAAGAGTAAATACTCAAATTCTACTGAATATTAAGGATCATTTGCAGTGACTCTCAACTTGGGGAGGGTGAAGGAAAGAGCAATAATTCCTCTTAATTAATGTGCAGTATCTGGATCATGCTGCAGTCTGAAGGTGGTCCCAAAATAGGATACTGAATTATAGGACTTCTTCTACGAAACAACCATGTATAGGTATTGGTGTTATGGCTATTATTGAGCTGTGTCTATGTGTACATGTGCAATGGCTTAGTGTGAACAATTGTAGAGAGAAAACAATCTCCTGAAGAGTTTTTCTCCAATATTCTCCCCTCCCTAAATCTCATTCTGTTTTGAAAAATGAGTATTCCTTTCAGTAAAAAAAAGTGCTGTTGACCTGCAAAATGTCATTTCAAACTGACTGCAACTCTAATACATGAAATTTTTCTTTACCAGCTGACCCTAGAAGCTTTTTTTCAGTTTGTAGTTGTTCTCCTTAATATGGACTAGCTGTCTGACGTTCATAGAGGTAAAAGCTTGTTAGCTTTCTGGTTATTTTTGTACTTTCTGTATATAGCGTGGTAACCTTAGCCATAGGAATGAAATACTTTGTGATTGCTGGAGTTACTGAATTATAGGTTGTGTGTGTGGCTTCATATGGACATGTGCATGCACATGCAGTCATGGTGTTTGGTAGGGTTGTGTAGAAGTGGATAAGAGGGGTTATCTGAGCTGTAGAAGTCCAGAATGTCTGTGCATACTTCTTCTGTAGTAGTTATTTCAATTCATTGCTTTCTTTGCAATTGCTTAAGGATTATAGAATTAGGACGCTCTTCTGCATTATGACATATTTAAATTATGATACATGAACCCACCTTCTTTGTTGCTACGGTTATGTTCAGATTTTCCTTTCCTTTAAGTGGCTGAAGACAAGTCTGGAGGCAGAGGAAGAGAACTGTCTCTTGCTGTATGCTGCTAGATAAAGATTAAACTTGACTCTTCTGTCTGGGTGTCACTTCGTGCTGCATCTTACACAGTAGTGTGCTAGCAGATCTCTGGCTTTTGATGGGAGAAGAAGAAAATGCCAGGCAACTTATCAGATCTGCACCCCCTTGCTGTGCTCTGGTCTGAAAACACATGTAGCTGTGGTAGGTGTTTTTACATGTATGCATATTTCTGACTAGAGCATTCTTTTTGATACCTGCTTTGTCAGTTTACTGGTGCCGCTCCCCAAGNTAATTTAGACTTGCATTATGTGTGAGTGCTGTTTAACCGAGCAACCACTAAAGGTGTTAGAAGTTGAAGCCTATAACTTCTGTAAGTACATACTCGAAACATCCTAAATTCCACTTCTGTTCTAGAGTGATCCAAGTATCTCCGAAAATGTGGTTTGTCTTTGCTTA
>VYZV01044439.1:3655-23829 GCA_013401275.1 Pandion haliaetus
AAGAAGTTCAAATACTGCCTATATCTTACCACTGCAAATTTGCTTGCCTGATAAAGGTCCTGATCTGAAAACACAGAACTTCTGTAATTTTCTAATGTAATGTTTCAATTCCTGAGATAAAACCCAGCATGTCCAAAGCTCAAAGAATCATCCCTCTTTTCCAGGAGATACGGATATTTTCCATACCAATTAGAGAATTATTAGATCATAGTATGCAATATGGCTCAAAACAGGTGCACACTATGTATCATCTAGTACATGATAATTTAGCACATGTAGATTTTATAGAAATGTTAAACTTCTGAAGCCTAAGGCTAAAAAAAAAAAAAAAAAATTTACAGAAGGTAAGCACACAACTACCAACCTAGCAGCAATATAGTTCTGGTTATTTTTTTCATGTACTCTTTAATACTTAAGAAGTACTTTGATACTACCTGAGAAAAGTCAGTTAAGTATAAAGAATAGCTTTGGTGAGATCAATCGATTGAGTGCAATTTCTAGTGAAGACCTGTATCATGAAACCTGCCATCAGACTTGGTACTATTGACATTCTTGCTACTGCTAAAAGTACAGTAGGAAGGTTGTGAGGGATAAAATCCCCATCCCACAAAAGTCAAAGGCTAACTAACCTGCATTGATCTTGGTCTGGTTATGATTTCACCCACGACCCCGTAAAGCCCATTTCCACTTTGAAGTGGTGGTCAAAACCTCACCTGATATAAGCTGCCAGTTCATTTAATTAGATGATTTCAGTGAAATTGTAAGAATAAGTACCATATTAGAGCCTAAATCTGTATCTCTAGGTTAGGGCCAAGACCTGTAATGGTGGAAACTGCACTAATGATGCTGTATCGGTACTGTGAAGCTGGAATTCTACAAGGCTATCAACTTCACCTTCCATGAGCTCTAAATTCTCAGAGAATTAAATTAAAAAAAAAAACCAAAACAACAAAACACCAAAAAAACCCCACCACAACCCACAACACATAGCGCTGCCATCAGAAACTCCTTGCAGATGGCATAAAATAGCTTAACTACAATTCAGTGGGAGCTAATTTCAGTCATTCCTAATACATGCTGGGTAGAAAATTGGTGTCAAACAACAAAATGGCATGATTTTTTAAAAGCATTTGGATTCAAGTTTCAAATACTCTCAATTAACCAGTATTCAAGTTTCCAGATTCAAATCTCTCCTATAGAATTACACACTGCCAGCTATTCTTCCAGTTTTAAGAAAAAATACGTAGGATGTTGAATTTTGTTCGAGTCCAATAATTAGAGCGATGAAACCTATGGCTGTATAATACAGCCATATATTTATGCAATGACTGGACAGATCTAGCATTTTGCTAAATATTTGCTTATCTGAGTCGCTTTTCTCTGCTGAATGGTGGAATGTTTGCACAGAAGTTTTCCTTTTGTTCTGTATTCGATCCCTCCATAGCTTCGTTAGTAGAGACCTGCGTGAATGGGCCACGTTACTGAAACTATGGAAACAGAACATGCAATTCAGATTTGTTCCCCTGTGTCCTTTTATTTATTTCTGTAAAAAGCTTTTTTACTTTTTAATCTGAAGACCTACAAATTAAAATATTATCAAGTGCACCATAAACAAGTGTATCCAACAGTCTGCAGATTTGAGACAAAAATAGACTTACTGTAAAAATACTTCTAAAAAGTACCAGACCTGCTGCTTTAGTAACACCACATGTGAAGATTTAAGCAACATTCATGGATGATATTTTTATTTTGTTTTCAAACTTCATAGATTAATATCAAATTGAAAGAGGCAATAATGGATATGTACTCTGTACATCTAAGATGTTAAACTACAGTTTTCATCTATATAAAACTGCAATACTGTTAATTCTACAGGGTTTCTGAAAGTCAAGATGTAATTTTTTGGATTAGATGGTGAAAAGTTGTTTGTAAGTATAGTAGATTTATTTTTTAAAAACATGTAGGCACTAGTACGAGTCAAGCAATGGGTTACATGAAACTGGAGGCAGGTACTTGACACTAAAAAAACCCACACAATTTTTGCTTTCTGTTATTGTGGAATTAGAGAGCTTTCTAATTTGCTTTGCACTTACACACATTCCAAAGCTTGACCTGTGTTTATATATACCAGCCAGAACATACCAGATAGATGTACAGAAAAATACTAAAAGCAGAGGCCAATTAAAGCTAACGGAACTAACAACAATTTCATCTGTAGCTTTCTAAAACCTTTTGAATATGAGACCTTCTTTTACATTCATCTTTAACACCAGTGTTGTTATTCCATATTAAAACTCAGAGCATTCTCCACTCCATAGATTAAGTGACATCTGTACTGGGCTTTTTATTTTCCTCCAGGCAAACAGCGGAAGGATAAATACTCATTAGTTAGGAAGCCAAAAGTGTTCCAATTCTAAACAAAATAAATTATTTGTAGACTGAGGTTTTGTTATGAAAATAATAATTACATGGCAAAAGCCTCCAAACAATTATGCTGGGACAAAACTATGACTTAGGAGATAATGGATAGAGCCAGCGGGGACTAAAACGTGCAGGATTTCCTGGTCATTTACTCACTAGAAGATTTGAAAATCAGTTTGTTCATGGGAGAAAAATAACCTATTGCCATCAGTCCTTGATCATAATACACACAGAACTTTAAACACTCAGTGCAATATTGAAAGGAGATAAATGTGCATCTAATCAGCTTTGCCCTTCATAGCAGGTATCACTTTGGCAATCAGGAGCACACTGTGGATAGCAAAAATAATGGGAAGACAATATTCTGAGTGGAAAAAACCTACACACTTTGCAAAATACACAGAAAGACTGTAACCACAGGTGGCTATTTTTGCTGACCTAAAACAATTCCCTAAAACGGTGGCTGTGATGCAGCCAGAACATGAAGGGCATGTTTTCTTTTTAACTCATGCATTCTTCTGGAATCCTGAGGTCTGAGTAAACTGCACCATCCCCAATAACCCTTCAAGATGCAAAGGAAAGCTCACACTGACAATGCACAAAGAGGGTGCATTAAATGACTACCTTTTACAACTGAAATCCCAAAAGAACCGTTTTTCTTTACACGTCTATATCAGGAATTTTATTCACTTCCACTTGAGAGAAACCTGACAAAATGAAGCACCCTTACTGAACAGGATGGTAATTTTCATAAAATGCACAAACTGGTAAAGACAAAATCATCTAAATTCTCCAATTTTTACTTCAATTTCAAATAAAATAATGTGAGATACAGTCATTGTGGGTTTCTTATAATAAGAAACGTTTTACAGGTACTAACACCAATAAGTAATGTATATGAATAATTTTTTTCTGGCAATTCTGAACTGCTTGTCTTTCATAGGATTTCTTATGGCTATTTACATTTTCACTCAGTGAAAATCAATTACCTTCCTGCAATAAGCCTCATTTGCTACCTTTGAGTATAATAGAAACACCATTAGGATGATGACATTACCCAAAAGAAGGGCACCACACAGTTGGTAGACATAAATTAAGGACCCTTTCACATATGCATTAGAAATACTGCTGTGACTGAAATATGCATAAAATCTGTATCTATTAGAGCTATTAGTGTGTGCTGGTGATGATTTTGAAGGAGGAGGGGGAGATTGTGATCTACTACTTTGACAAAATTATGTATTTCCTTTTTTTCTCAGTATGTGCCACTGATGCAATAAGCAGAGGCCCCCAGCTGAGCTGCATTTGGAAATGCCACTGAGCATGGTATACGCGCTTCACTTCCCTTTGCTGAAGCAAGACACTGTCAGGAATAGAGTGCATGTGTGCCGCCAAGCCCGCTCCTCCTTCCTCACCCTGACCTCCGCTGCTCTGCGGATGTATGCCTGGGTGAAGGCACCGCTCATGTGGAAAACAGCTCCTGCAGATCAATTCATAGGATTTAGGGACATTTAACTTCCATCAAGACCACATCATCTTGTTGATATTTGAAGACTAACTTATTACCAAACATTAATGGGACTAACATAAAAGGCAGTGTGTTTGCTTGGGGGTGGGGGGGGAAGAAACTAATTTAGAGATTCCTCCCTTGGAGTCTGTTAAGCAGAGGAAACTACTTCTGAACACAGTTATTTTTACCTGCGTTCTTATGAGCTTAAGCAAAACAAAATTATAACACAGTATGATGAGGTATTATGTATTGAAAGTGTAAAATGCAATTCCCCTACTTCCATATGCATTTGACATACCAATGAGCCCATTAGGAATAAGGAAAATATTGGGATGCTGTCTCTCTTACAAAAGGATTACTGATCATATCTGTCATGTGTTAGCAGAAAAGATCTAGCTAGCTTCTCCTGTGGACTACTTAGTTCTACCAGTACTTTGGAAGAAGGCAGGTTTTAATCTTGCTTTTACAAATCAAAAGTTCAGATAATCTCAGTCCTACAGTTGAATGAATAGAGTTAAATCCATCAAACATCCAACATAAACGTATAAAAACTTGCTTAATTAGCAAAGACAGAAATATTTAATATGCAGAAGGGTGATCCAAGACTCCTGACATTCCATAATGAAAAGCCACATTAGCAATACAAGAAAAGGAGTAACCTGAGGCTCCTCTGGTTTATAAATTAGACAGATAAAGGTGCATAGGCAAAGGCAAATAAAGGACAGAAGAATCAGATCTAGGCACTGTTTTCTGCAGTTAGAAGTTTCCTGTATTTTGAGTCTCCTATGCTGCAGTTCTGTACTCTGACAAATCAGAGATAGTAGTCCTACACAGAGTACTTGACACTGAGCAAACAGGCATCATTAAGCAACGCAAACATGTGCATCTGAAGAGTCTCCCTAAAAGTCAAACATTAATGCCATTCAGTTAAACAGATGCATAATGGTTTTACTATATTTGGAAAAAAAAAAACCAAAACCGCTGAGAATCTTACAAGGTAAAGCCCACAGATCAATAGTACGGTTAGTAACATTCTTCAGATGCAAGATTACCTTACCTCGCTCATGGTAGAAAAAGGACTTTCCTAGAATACCACCTATTTATACAATTATTTTTAGGAAGTTGCCATTAAAACCTGAACTATCATTGTAATCTAAATATTCAACCACACTCTAACAAAATTAGCATGGAATATTTCCTAGGTAATTTTCCTTCTAATCTATTTCATTTTTCTGTTATGCACAAAAATAATGTCTGTATTTGTTGGCTACATGTTATTTCCAAATAAGCTTGAAAGTAGTAAGGTATTACTGAGTTCTTAAGGAAAATGCATTAAGAAACTAGCCTTTTCTATATTTTTTCNAAAAACCCTAATCTTACAGTGTGTATGTTATATATTTTACATTAAAAATGATGATTGGTAGAGGAGTGCTCATATCTCTTCAGGCATTTACATTGCTACAGTGAAAAACGTAGAAAATATGCAGAATGGATGTGGCTTCAGATTAATCATTTAGACACTATACATTTCATAAGGATAAAGGTCATAACAGTTGAGCAAACCATTTCCATCAACATTTTAAATAAGAAGATTATATGATACATAGAATTTTCATTTAAACTAACTGGACAGAATCTGTGCAAGGTATTGTGGCATTCCAGAAAATTATCTGAATGAAGAAAACACTGCAATGGAAAAGAAAGCAGTTCTTTAAATGAAGCAAAAAAACAATTAAGTATTAGATTCTTTTTTCCACTGTCTCAGATAAAGTGAAACAGTTTTTCTTAAATTGCTTCTAAGTACACATACAAGCGCTGCATCTAGTTAAACCCTAACCTTAGAGTTTTTGAACATATTTGAACTTTTTATTTTTTAATATACATACAGGATTCTTTAAAAAGCACACTTAAGCAAAATCTGAAAGGAATGTTTTCTCAGAAATAAATTTAAGAAATTAATAAGAATTTGGAATTAAAATAAATTCCACTACTTATTGCAAATATATGTATCTAGGTACAAAACTACAGAGAACGCTAAATATATTGCTTTTCTTCCTCAAGTAATTACATTGTTCCCATCTTCACTATATAAATGTATGTGAAAAGAGGCATTTCTTGGTTTTCTTACTGTATTCTTTTGCATCTAATTATTAGCAATGCTCAGTAAAGTATTTGATAAATGTCTTTATTAAATGACTGATGGATCTCAGTTTTGAAATTACATAATCTAGGAAGGAATTAATTCTTTTTCTTGTGAAAATTTCTCTCTCTTGAAAACCAGGACCTTGTAAAACAGACACCTTGCTTTCCCTTCTTCTCTTTCATCCCAAGCTCCCATTCCCCAAAGTGGTAGGGTTAGAGGGAGAATGAGTAAAAATTCTTTCAGATTATGAAATAAACATTCTAAGAAAAGCCTTGTTTTATCACAAATATATTGCAAAGTCCAAAATAAGTACACTTGATACCAAAATCAGGGAAGAAGGAAAGGAATGTCCCATGAATTGAATGTTTCCAAACGGTCTGGAAGAAGAAAATACGTCTTGTCACATTAACCCTAACTTGAAGCTATAGGGAGTGTTTAAGCATCTGGTATTATTAGCTTGCTTACTGTTGCTTTATGCTGAAAGGGAGACGTAAAGAGTTAGAATGGAAATTAGAGAGCCCTTCCTTCTCCATCTCACTGCCACTTTTCAATTTTAATCAAGAATCATGCCCAGTCCCTTGAACTCAGTCAAAGGTAAATTGCAGAGGTAAAATGCCAGAGCAGCCTTGATGCAAGCATCCAGTGTTCCAGTAACGTTGGGAGCCCCCAAGAACCAAATTCAGCAGCTTTACAACTGTTTTGCAGTACCAGACTAGGCTAGAGCAGAAAGAAAACGACTGAGGTCTTGGGGTTTAATTTTATTAGGATAACACTAAATTCTTGCAAGTTTCATATGTTGATGTAAAATGTCATCTACAATCTATGAAAAACAAGTATTTTGGAAAGTAAGACCACACAATTAAACAATCAGCAGTTAGGAAACTAAGGCTGAATCTGAATTCCAGCCTTTAGCTCCTTTGTTTCATATAACTGATTTTAAACTTATTCATTTATAGTAAGACAAATGCTTCCCAATCAGTTGAAAGATACCAACGATAAGTTTAGTCTAGATATTCTGATTATTAAATATTGCTTCCTTAACTTACATATCATTTTTTTGGCACTTTAGATGTGCTGGAGGATTTGGATTCCAGGAGATTGCCCTGCTAGTCCTGTAAAACTGCTGCTGCTCATCTGGCTGAAGTATTTCCAAAACACTAAACATTGGAGCAGTCTCTTTCGGAGGCTTCAAACAGAAAGGAATACTTACAGCAATGTCTCAAACTACCCCTCTCCTAGCTTCCATTAGCACACCTCTGCATATCACAGCCATCACAGTTTTACTTTAACTAGACAGCGTAGAGATACTTATTCTGCAGTGTTTACCAAACTTTATCAGCCCCATTAAACCCAATCTTCATACATAAAAAAAGGGGTTTTTTCTTTGCTGAAGCTTATGCTTCTGTAGAATATTACCTTGCTGTGTTCTCTACAGCTTTTGTAATTATTTAACTCCAGTTGCCTGCTGAAGAACAAGATATTGCAACAAAAGAAGGTCCTATGGAAATTTCATCTGCACAGCAGATCAGTGTCAGGAGAGCAGATCATATTTCAAGCATTATTAGAAAAGAGTATTGAACGAAAATGAAAATATCCCCATACCACTGTTAAATCCATGGAGAATCAGCAACCTGAAAAAAAAACCCGCAAGCAGTTCTGGTTCTTGCCATCTGAAAAAAAATGTAGAGAAAAACTAAAAAAACCACATGAAGAGGCACAACAAGTATGATCAAAGGTGCGTGGTGGTTTCTAAGCAAGGAACAGAGTAGAATATGATTCTTCAGCTTGGAAAGAGAAGGCAGGCAGTATGATGGAAATCTAGTAGTTAAGCATGAAGACGGAACTAAGGGATGCCTGCCCGACTGTTCGGTGTCTATTTCAATATAAGAAGTAGGAGGTCATCAGATGGAGCAAGCCATTACAGGTTTCAGAACAAAGAAAGGAACGCCACTTAACAAATCCCTAATTAACCTGTGGAATAACTTGACATATAATGTTGTAGATACTGAAGGATTATACTTTTTTGAACAAAGTCACGGAGTAACTTCTCTTGGGCTTTTAAAAGTCTGCATTACCTTCATTATGCTGATAAATCCTTGTAATAAACCCTTGCTTCATGTCAACAATACAAAGCAAATTGAAAGATACATACTGCTGTAATATTCTTTTGAATTATTTCTGCTGTGGATTCATTATATATACCACATAAGATTATTTTTTTTTCCAAAATCCTTTTTAATGAACTCGAATAATCATAATTGTCACCATGAAGAAACACCATCATCCCCTCAAAAATCAAAATATATTATCTTCATCTGCCTCAAAACATATGTATACACTGTAGTTCAAGAGACTGTCATGGTATGGTTATCTCACATTCAGGGTACTAATAGGATGATGGTACTTGTTCCTGGGTCAGTGAACAAGCCAAAGCTGCCTAAAGTCAGACTCAAGCTTCAAGAGAAAAGAAAGAAGGTTGTGCTTTCTTTTTTTTTTTTTTTAAGAGGAGAGGAAAATGTACAGAAATGGTTAGTTTTTACTGGCTCCACACTGTTTCATCTTTGCATGCTCTCTACTTTCTCTTTCAGCATAGCTGTGCTAGTAATATTCTTGCCTTCAGGCCACAAGGTCAGGGGTTGAAGGACAACTTAAAAACTTAGGCTCTAATTCAGCAGTGACACAGAGGCACAGTGCTCGTAGCAGAAGAGCAACCATACTGTCAAAGGTGTCTTCTTTGGATGAAACACTGAACAGAGGTTCCTACTGGCAAAGTCAAATGAAAAAGGAATAAAAGCTCCACTGTGAAAAATGTATTTCAGAATGACTGCCGTAGAGTTCAGAAAGCAAGCTAAAGTTCTGATAGTTTTGTTATTTAGCTAATAAAAATTTGGTTTACATCCATCTTCAAGATTTATGGAGGTCTGTCCAAAGAAAAATATTTCAGTTTTATGTCTCATCAATTCATATTAGAATAATTAGAATATAAAATCTGTATCTTATTTAAAGTCATGTGGCTTTGTTTAATACAAAGCAAGGTTTATAACTGAGTAAAAGTTAAGTAACTTTTATTTTTGCCTTTTTGAAGCCAGATTAGAAGGGACTCTTAGTTGTCACATTTTAAAATTTTTAACTTACTGTCTTCATGTTGGTGTGGGTTATTAGAGAACAGGGGTTTCAGTTTGTAAGAAAATTATTTAGAAATTGTGGTGAAATATATCTAAAAACGAATTAATTCAGTGAGCACTAAACTAAGAACAAAGCTTATCTGAAAGCAAACAACTAGCATTATTTCAAAGTCCATGAAGCTGAAAGAAGAAAAAAGATGGATAAAATACGTTAAGTAGAAAATATACCAATAACCATTCTTACTGTTAAGTTTGAGGAAAGATATGTAGCAGACAGAAGGAGCAGCACATGACAGTTTAGGGGGAACTTCAATAGTTAGGTGTAGAAGATAAAATGTTAACAGGAAAAAAAGTCAAAAGAAAAATTAATCTGATCAACAGAAAGAGTAAAACATATGCCACTTACAAGGGATAAGTCTTCTATAATTTGAATCTGTATTTTCTATGTTTCCTGAAAAGTTTACAGTCCTCTTCAGGTGCCATAATGATATTTTGAAAATGTCCTACTGCCTGCCTTTAATGAGACATTTCAGGGTTTTTTTCAAACAGAAAGAGTTTCAAAGACATAAATAGAAGTTACACCCTGTGAAATGTGCACTTCCATTGTCCTGGTTTTTGTTGGGATAGAGGTAATTTTCTTTCTAGTAGCTGGTATAGTGCTGTGTTTTGGATTTAGAATGAGAAGAATGGTGATAACACACTGATGTTTTCAGTTGTTGCCAAGTAATGTTTGGTCTAAAGTCAAGGTTTTTCAGCTTCTCATGCCCAGCCAGCAAGAAGGCTGGAGGGGCATAAGAAGTTGGGAGGGAACACAGTCAGGGCAGCTGACCCAAAATGGCCAATGGAGTATTCCATATGATGTGACATCATGCCCAGTATATAAACTGGTGGGAGTTGGCCTGGGGGGTGCAGATCGCTGCTTGGGAACTAACTGGGCATTGGTCAGCAAGTGGTGAGCAATTCCACTGTGCATCACTTGTTTTGTATATTCCAATTGTCATTTTATTATTGTTATCATTACTAGTTTCTTCCTTTCTGTTCTATTAAACAGTTCTTATCTCAACCCACAAGTTTTACTTGTTTTTTTCCCAATTCTCTCCCCCATCCCACTGGGTCGGGGCGAGTGAGTGAGTGGCTGCATGATGCTTAGTTGCTGGCTGGGGTTAAACCATGACACCCATACATCCTGGAAAACCTTGGAAGTGAGTAATCAGATTGAAAAATCTGGATTAGAAGATTATAATTTAAATTCACAGATCCTTGCTAGTTTATAAAGATGTACAAGTCTGCAGATGCACATTCCTTTTGTATAGGCTTCCAAAATCTGGTCCCTATGCTATTGCCTCCAAAGTGACAACATACAGGGAATCAGCAGCTGAAGGAGCAGACCCTGCAGGATTCTGAGCATCTCCAGGGAGGTTTTTGTTTGTGGATTTTTTTGTTGGTTTGTTTACCTATCCCCCCCAGCCCCACTCAAGCCACCTATGGTGACAAATGTTTACAGGTCTGGCACTTCTATATATGCACACTCACCCATACACCCAGAAATGTGAACACATATACACACTTACTTGTTTTAATAGCTTGTAGATGGGAGAATCCTTCAGTATTGTGCTTTCGGACTTTTTTATTTCTAAAAATACCACACTAACTTTTAAATACAATTCCATATTCTAACAGTAGAATAAAAGTGTATCTGAAAGCACAGTTTAACCTTTAATACATTTATAAACAGCTGTAATGATGTTGGTCAACAACAACAGAAATTTTGAAATCCCTGAAGAAAGTCGGTGAAAAACTAATATGATTTTATAGAAGAGAAATTCACAGATTTATTCTCAGTATTATTCTATATAGCACAGGCAAATTTTTAGAGTTCTGAAAAATAAAACTATCAAAAAATCTATCCACTGACTTTATAATTTCTGAGTGTTTTCACATGAAAAAACATGACTCAATATGTGGTCACTGTCAAACAAGTGCTACATAGACTTCTCTATCCACTGTACCAAGAACAGTGATCCCTGTGATCTGCAAGACCACATCTACGCTACAAAGTTCTGCCAGCATAGACAATCACTCTGAAATGAGAAAAAGCAGAATCTTTGATAAACACAGCAACACTGAAAATATGCTTTCATCAGTATAACTTTTTACTTGGGTGGGGGTTCGGGGGGAATAGAAAAAAGCACTACTGTGTTGACACAAAGTTAGCTGATACAACCATGTTTGCACTAGGAATACTGTCCTAGTAGGTACAGTACTCTCGTATGAAGTAATACTGAGAGAAAACCAAGATGGGTTTACAACAAACTTTAGATTAACTGGATTTTTTTCTGTTAACATACAGATGTTATTAAACTGCATTAGAACAATAATATATTGGCCCAGTCCTGCAGTGTTTTTAATAGGAGGTGGTACAAGTATTTGCCAGTGCTTACCATTTAGCTTTCGCTTTGAATATAATATAAATATTTAAGACCCTATATTGGCCCTATTGAAAGCTCATTAAGGCTGTGCATAAAAGTGTTGAAGCCACTTCCAAACACTGAATTTTCGATCCTACATTTTCCAAGAATGTTTGGAAACCTGAGCATAAGCTTAAAAAAAAGCACTTGTTAATGCTCTTAAATGCCAGAATCACCTCTCAAATGCACTGACAGCGTGAAACAGCCTCAAGAAAAGCACGTGAGTTGGAGTGCAGAAAAAGACATGGTTACAATAGTTCAGAAAAACTTTTTCCTAGTAAGCACCCTTGCAATGAAGTGTAAGATTCCCCTAGAATGGAGGTGAGTCAGAGTAAGGTGAAGAATTTAGTAAGATGCATTTCTCATTTAAATAGGCTAGCAAAGTAACCATGTGTGACTTAACTAAGCTTCACCATAGAATCAAGTGGGATAAATTCCTATCAAAAATATGGGAAAGGTGCAAACCTGTGTACTACAAAGGGAGTGATGGGAGTAAATTGAGCAGACAATATTTTTTGGCTGAATGTCAGAAAAAATATTCCTAACAGAGAGAACAACTATTATACTGTAGAAAAGACATCCCCAAGGGAAGTGATAGAAGTCTCATTCCTTCAGTCCTTTACAAATGAATTAGGTAATGCACAAGAAGAAAGATACTGTAGGAAACAACCCCATATGACCTATTACAACTTTCTCATCTCTAATTTCTCTCATTTTATGAATATGAATGTAAGAGAATAGACCATGCATAGCAAGGAGGGAAATCTCAGTCTGTCAGTGGTTTGCCTCCCTGCTAGCCTCCCTGTTTCTTCCCATTCACAACCATTTCCATCACCTACAGATGGCTAGAGGAGTAGGGGGCAACACACAATTATAAATTAATCTCTATTATTGTTGCAGAAGCCTGGAGTTGCAGTCCAGCAGCACATAGAGCTAATTTTCTTGTCTTTGGGAACAGGAATATTGGTCATGCATTTGTCAGTTTTGTTGGGGGATTGTATGCTCAGCATAATGAGATGAGTAAGTAAAACAACATTTCTCAATTTTAATATCCTAAGACTTTTCACTGACTTAAGAATTACTGGCACAAAGTTTTCTTATAAAATTGTTTTGTCACATACTTTACTACAAATCTATCAGATTCTGTTTATTTCAGAGCCACTGACACATTTTCTACCCTTTCTTAACCTTTAAGTCTCAGGATTTTCACATACTACCAAAAAAGAGAAAAAAACTCACCAACCAGAACCCCACACCGTTTAAAAAGCATTTAAAAGCTGATCTCAAGAAATTCAGCCCAGATCCTCACATACAGTTTCACTGTGACTTCCAGATATATCTACTTTTAGCAAGAAACAAGGATCATGTAACTATTAGTCAACTTAATATCAATTACTTTGGCCTGTAATCTAGGATAAATTCTCAACTTTTACCTTAATTAAATTAGATTTGGATTATGAGATATGATTACTTCAAAATATCAGCTAAGAAGAAACACTTCCCTTTCTGTCTTCACTCTTGTGTATGACTTTACCCAGAAATAAACTTATAACTTGAAAAAATACCCAAAGCACAAAAAACACCCCAAACACCCCTGCTCCAAAACTACAAAAAAAGCAGCAAAAACAACCCACAAAACACCCCATCACAAAAAAACCCCAACTCTCAAGAACTACTACTTGTGACAAAAAAAACCTCAGGAGAGTGTTTGTGCACTGCTCACGTTTCTTTACTATTCATTCTTTTGTATTCTGTACATCCCATCTTTCTTCGTAATTACATTTCTCCAGTATTTTCTATGCTCCCTCTGTATCTTTGGAAGAGGTGGGGTTTTTTTTTTTTTAAAAGCAGGATTCCTTTAAATGCAACTAAATAACTTGATATTGCTGTTATTCGTTAAATGAAGTGTCTCAAATCCAAGAACAGAGTGAGGAAAGAAAACTGAGATCACAAAATCTGACTGGCATAGGCTAGGAGGCTGTAACTCACATAAGACAAGATAAGACCATGGTTAGATTGTTTGTGAGCTTATTTCTATTCCATAATCACCAAAGGAAAAATAGTACATCTCTTTCAATTTTGACAAATCAATAAGGATTAGAACAGTCGCTTCTTTTATACCTGACACACACTGGCTGTCTAGGAAACCCTTTTTTTCCTTCTGTCTCCTATTGCAGTATGTTAAGCATTAAAAAAGCAGCAACCTTTGCTAACCATAGTTAAGTTGTCAGTGACTCAGTTCCTGCTGTGGTCTTGCTCATTCAAGTTCATTATCTCATTCAGTTTGTTTTTATTATCAGTTGATAATAAGCGCTTGATAAATACATGAACCTGGATGAAGATAGGTATAGGCTTTCAAGCATAATCTACCTATAAAAGCTGACTTTTTTTTAAGAATTTCTTCACCTATTAAGCTCATTTGAAAGAAAAAGTAGGGTACTTCATATGACTTAAGTAAATTATCTCCTAACTAGCAACTGTGAACATGATTGAGCTCTGTACAGAACTGTGATGAAAAACATTTTGAAGGCTAAAAAAACTGGATTGTTACTTAATCAAGTCATATTTTAGTTTATCTAGACTTACATACTTATCTATGGGAAAATCATATCCTGTAAAAATATAATAAACAGCCTATACAAGACATTCCATTTTGTTAAATATTACATATTTTTGTGTGATTTCACTCTCCAAATTTTTATAGCACTGCAGATTCTACCTCCTTCATAATTTTCGTTAAAATACAGGAAAAATGTAAAGCTAGCATTTTATATGAAAATACATGTGTGTATACAATATAGAAATTTGCCCAATTTTTCTGAAAAAATAAGTGTGTCCTTATAAATTTTTCATTGAAAACTTTCATTTCCTTTAAAACCTTCAAAATTAACTGATCAAAGAGGTAGTTGTTGCACTGTCTTAGGAATTTAAGATCAGTTTCTCACTTTTCAAATAGCTGGTATTTTATAACTGGTGGCTAATTATACATGCTCTGTTAAGACAATGATTGCAAGCAAAAAAATTTATATGAGCGAGTGTCCACCTAGCCAGCAAATAAAAGTTCCATTTCTTTTCCCTTCAAATTCATTATCTGTATAACAACTTATTGCTCATATTAAGTCATCATATTACAATACTTTCTTTTTTTGTTTCCATACATCTATTGAACTCTCAACACAAATGAATATTAAAAAGCTCTGAAAAAGAAGGGATATGGCTTCCAAATGAAACTGTCAAAATGTGCTTTTACTATTCAATTCCTTGCTGAAATAAAGTTTTTGACAGAGATATATAACAAATTTAACAGAACACCTCATTCTTAAATTGCAACAAAAATAGTGACCATGCTCAAACCCAATGGGAGCTGTAGAAGAGACCATTAGTTCCCAACAAGGGTCCCTGTACTTCCTGGCTGTGCTGAACCCTACATGCAGGCAATGTCCTTCCTCTGGGTCAATCAGCAGACTTCATGCAGCAAATTTCTCCCTAAAGTCAAGTTTAGCAATTCATCAGAACCAGAGAAAACCTGAAAATCTACAACCAAGTAACTAAGATTGTACTAACCAAAAAGAGACCCTTACCAAGATACTGCAAACTACCTAGCAAATTAATTGTTCTGAATTTCACCTTAGAAAAGAAAACAAATAACCCATAGGGGATGGATTCTTTTTTTTTTTTTAACTGGTTCTCATTAAATCTTTTTGTGGAGGATGAACATACCCAGAGGACTAATGAATTTTAAACCCTTCACTGCAATTAAAAAAAATCCCAAGTTAGTCACTTCTCTGATGACTATGTGAGTCCCTGAAAGTCTCAGGCTAGGCTCCTAAGATCCACAGGCCTTTTTTTGTGCCTTGACACTTAGTGATGAAGACATCACTTACAGTATATGTATTTTGCTTCTGCAAGTGGCACAAATAAAAACAGTAGCATTTTCTTGAAAAAAGTTGAGGAACACCATCTCTGCAACTTTGTAATATGTATTAATATACAATTATTATTTTTAAACAATAGTTTAGTGAGAAAAATAATGCCTTTAACCTAGCAAAGCTGTCCTAAATGCATACAGATAGATAGATATATATATACATATATAAAAATATGATAGCAGGGCAATGCCTCTGCAAAGAATTTGCAAGTTCTAGAATCTGATGGATGTTTCTGTGCAACTCCGTGGCTTCAATCGATATTTAAGTTTCTCTGTGGCATTAACGTTTGTTAAGAGAAATAACAGGCTTCAGTGAGTTTGAAAACAGCTCTTCGTGGCACAGCTCTCATTTACTTCCACCAGGAAAAGTAATGTGTATTTTTAGGTTTTTGTCAATACATTCACCTTCCTTTCACAAATGTTTTTAGAGCCTAATAGCTTAATGCAGAGGTGTGGAACTGATTAACTGCTTCATAGAATATAGAGAAATGCCGTAAATTGCAAGTCTTCTGTGGACTGGCCTGCATATTTACCTAACCAGCCAAGACACACTGGTCCAGGAGGTACCAGGCAGGAAACTAGAGCATCCCTTCGGAGCACCCTGACTCCACTAGTCACTGCCAAACAAGCCCAGGCAGATCACCTCCTCTCTCTGTGCCAACATCCTCTCTATCTAGCACTTGTTTGCTTTATGTATATAAATAAGGAGATCGCATATCTACCCAGAGAACACACAATCTTCTTCTACATTGTCAGGAAAGTAGGATCTCATTGTGATTAGAACAACAGCACTGACATTCGAGAAAGTGTTGGTTTGGGGTTTTTGGTTTTTTATTTATTTCCTGTTACACATATGTGTAAATGTGAATTCAGAAGGCACCTACAATGCTTCTCTGAACTACATACGACACAGTAGAAAATTGTGCTGTATTTGCACATCTCCTGTTCACCACAATGTGTCTTTGCACCACTTAAGGACAGAGGATTGCACAAGCGATATAGCAAAAATGGAGCAATGGGACCCATTATTATCTATATATAATGGCTCCTTCACCACACAATTACCCAAGAGACTGTGCCCTGTATTCTAGATTGTGTTGGATGCTGTATTACAGCCCTCAAAGGAACCAATTCATAAATCTGTGTTCTCAGAGTTAAAATATAAATTTATTCCCCTTCCATGTAAACACTATCAAGTGCGGCTTCAACTTGGAACATGAAACAGCCAAAGAAAATGAGCAAAAATGTGTAAATGAGAAGACAAATTTAAGCTCTCCAAAACCTACAGCAAGAAAACAATTAGCACAAAAAAAGATTTCAGCCTTAGGATGCTGTACTTTCAGTCTAGTAGGTGAAGTCTTTAATATTCAACTCCTGCCAAGCAATTTGTAATAACCTACTCCAAGCATATTATAACATAAAAGCAGTAAGGTATATCAACCACATAGAGTATTTACACTTTGTTAAAACAGCTAGCTTTACACTTTATAAGTTATTGTGTTAGTCATTCATTTTTCATAAGTCATTATTTCAAGTTTTTCTTAACAATTATCTTTCACAAATCAGCTAAGAACTCTATTATGAGAGCAGGCATACCTATATTTAACAGTATCCTAGCTGAAAACGCTAATAATGGTGTGAGCAAAGTTATCCAAGACTTAGCACTACTGTACCAGAAAAGACATGCATACTTCAGTCAGTCTGGAAGAGGAAGCAATTGTTTCCCATGATACTAAATAAGTCTGTGGAGGGTTGCTTGTTTGGTTTGTAATAGATCATTTAACCATGAAAAGATGCCTAGTTTCATTGTACGCTGGATTATTCAAAGTGTTGTTACCAGTAGACTCAATAATTCACTCAAAATAGTTAAGTATGACAAGATATTAGGAAGGAAGGGTACCAACAGACATTGAACACTGCTACAAGTCATGTAGAAAAGAGAGAATGATAATAGGCATGTTTACAACATACCTTACATGAATATAGAGAATATTTTCATTTACAATAACCAAAAGTTCTATTTCTATTTAATTTCTTGTTTTTAATGGTATAAATGCCAAGTAAATCATTAAAAGAAATGTCAGCTCTATCAGTGGCAGCTGCTCTTACTACTAAAAAAGGAGGGGAAGTGTAAGAGCAGGGCAGCCAGCAAACCCCACAGCGGTCTGCAAAGTCACTAGTGGGAAAACAACAAAGGCCTTTCCATGCAACTAACACAGATGTGCCCATAGCCAAACTGTCAGAAACAGTTAAGATGACAGCTACTCACAGTTCATTATTTCCTTCTCACAGGTCACTGGGTGACAAGCTGGGTCAGCATGCTTTGTCGGCTGCTACAGTCTTCCCCAGCCCCCCTCACCCCCCAGTTCTTATTCCATTTAAATAAAGGTAAGCTGCTCAAACTGGTATAATGTAAACAAATATCTTGAAATGCTTTCCAAAAATGGGAATGTAATGTTTATTATACCTTCCTTTCATTTTCAAATGGATATAAAACATTTCTTCTCTGTGATGAGTGGAGAACTGGATTTGTATCTGTAGCAGATACAGCTATTAGAATAATTTTGTCAAGATGTGACTAAGGCAGATAATGAAAGCTAATTTATCACCAATTCAAAGCTTTAACCTTTAGAACACTTACATGACAGATATATCATGGAAAATCATAGCAACTCTGAAAAGATGTTTTCCTCATAGAGAAATTTTCACAAATAGAAATCTGAAGGGGTACTTAAAATGAATACAGACTTTTTAAATGCAGAAAGTACAGTCCAAAGTGCTTTTTTGTGGAACATGTATAAACAGATTTTAAAAATAATCGAGTCACGAATTAATTTTTTTAATGCATTCTCATCTGTCTTCATGGAGTAATCAATTTACAATACAGATGTAGATTACAATTTTTACCTATATTCTGCCCACTCGGAATTTAAAATTAATGAACAGTGTATAAAGAATCAAGGTCAAGCATTTGCTTAGCTGTTACAAACAATTGTACCAATTCACAGCTGTGTCATTGATGGAAATGGTAGAACATTTCCATCTCCTTAGGGGTATTCCTTAGTCATTTTTCCTACACTAATAAGTCTTATAAAAATGTAATAAATGAATTTGTCCAAGTGATTCAGAAAAATTAAAACAAAACCAACTGTCCCAGATCTGTGTGTCTTAGTATTAAATATGACAAGGTCATAAGCATTCTGACTCAGATCCAAGAATGCTTGTACCTAGCATGTACTTAACTTGGAGCATACTTAAATGCGTATCTGGATTGGAGACAAAATATTCAGAAACTTGTGAAATCAAGCTTACTTATGGAAGCAAAGTGATCCAATAAGGCCTGAAACCAAAACTGCATTAAAACAGGTGATTAATTTTAGAAATATGACTAGTGCCTTTTAAAGGGACAATTCACAAATTGAATATACTGCTAGGACAGCACAAATCTATTACAGTTGATGACACAAGAGCACTCTGTTACTTTCCTAGTTGGGCCCAACAAGTAAGACCCTAACAATCAGAGAAGTAATTTAAAATGCTGTCCGAAGTTACAGGGGTTACATTTCCACAAGGTAACACCCAAAGCATTATTATCTTGACCCAGGCAAAGACAAGACTATGTAATGTCTTTCTACAAGTGTCCATTAAAAAAATTTTTTGAGTAAAAGGAGGCAACAGATTTGCTGTTTCCCATAAAAGAACAGTGAGGATGAGAATAAGGATGGGAAGGAAATTAGTGGCCATTAGATACTTATTTAAGTCATTAGTTCTTGTGCACTGAGGGATGTACATAAATCACAGTCATACAGCTCACCTTTCTACTCATCCTTATCCTAAAGGCCACGTCTTCTCAGCAACTTGAATCCTCCATGTCTAACAATTAGCTTCTGACTGGATTTTGGTCTGTTTGGAGCAATACTTGTCATTTAGAAAGGATTTTTTCATCAATGGTATTTGTTGGAATGGATAAGTTTTTCACCTTTCTCATAGAAACTCAGGGATTCAGTCAGGTAAATCAGAGATGAGGTTCAGATTTTCATATATTTCATATATTATAGGCATCATGTATCATGTAAATTGGTAAAAGTATTGAAAACAGCAGCTTTGGAAATAACACTGAATAAGATGTCCAAAGGTACTAAGGATTTGGTGAAATGACTAAGATAAGACACAAAAAAAAACCCCAAGCAAGCTCACTGCCTTGTCATCTTTACTGTCACGTATCATAGGATAATGGGCAGCTGGCTAAATAATGTGCAGGTAAAAGGGGCTGACTGCAGCCTTCAACCAGCCAAAGTAAATAAGGAAAGAAAGTCTAACTGTATGAAAATTATTGCAAACAGACAAACTTGCAATCTAACTAATCACATTCTTTGAAACAACCCTTTTCATAAGGCTCTTCCTACAACCTCCTACAGAATAAGGTTTTCTTTCAATACGGGTCTGACTTCATGCTGTTGTGGCTCACCATGAAAGTGTGACCATTTCTCAGAAACCAAACCAGGAAAACACTATAGAATGACAGCTCTGAAATGCATATTCCTCCAAAACAATAAGCTGGAAAAGGAAACATTTAGGG
>VYZV01044439.1:24162-35636 GCA_013401275.1 Pandion haliaetus
TAACCAAAAAGCATTTTATAAAAACCAGTTGAACTTCTCTGGAGGAACAGTGATCATAATCTTCACTTTATCAACCCATATAGCTGGACCAACTCCTGAAACAAAAATTCTAGGACACAGAAATATAGTTTCCTCTGCTAACACACAATTCATACCCCATTTGCACTTACAACAGTTTTTCATGTTGTTTTGTAAAGGAAGGCAATTTTTATTGCAGAGTGGAATGTGGCAGCTATTTAACAGAATACATGAGTATTTATCACAGTCTAGTGAAAAATTGCAGCAAAAGAGAATTTGAATCACTTAGTACCTCCCATAACGGAGATAAATGCAGAAGTTTTGAATTAGTTACCATTGCTATTTAATGCCAAATATTTCTGACAATAAAGTTATTTTAGTATTAAAATTTATTTTTTCTATATTTAATTCTAATTCAGGAAAATGCTTTGGACTGCATAACTCCACTTTTGGTGGGAAGAGGTACATAAAGACATAGAAAGTCAAGCATTCACTGCTTAAAGGCTATCTTGACTGCAGATAGCTTTCTAAATCAAAATGTCTGTCTTCTGCAAGAAGAGATTTTTAGCTTAATATTTATATACTGTTATCTGAGGCTAAAAGCACAGACATTCAGATGAAGAAATTTCACTTATCCTGTTGTACTTTAATGAAGTGAAATAGTTTGTAGTGACCCTGACATCATATTGCATATTTAGAGCATAACAATTCATGCTCAAAGCACTGGGGAGAAAATGATCTTGTATAAACCTTCACCTTACATTGCAGAAGGCATCTTTTGAAAGACCCAATGTAATCAATATTAACTTTGGTACTTTAGTTTGTTGGAAACACAGAAGAGTATTTACTAATAGTTAAATCATTTACGTTTAACAAAGCTTTGAATTTATCTGATTAATCAAAAAACAAAATTACCCAAAATACAGGTAACCTACCTCTACCTATGCAATTCCCCAAAAACTACTGCTAGCCAATACCTTCAGGTACCTCAGTCATGTTACAGTCTTCAGACACATTTGAGAAATATTTTGGAACCTCAAAGACTAAATATTTGCAAGATAATATTACAAATGAAACACCAGAAACACTAGTCCTTGAAGGAGGAACAGAGGAGCAAATCTATGGGTTCTCTAAGGGTAATACTTGCAAGGGAAGAGTTACAATAACCTAGATAAACCAAACCTGGTTGTTGCTTGCAACCACCTGTAAATTACTGTTACCGACTTATCGCCAGTAGTAACAATATCATCAACTAGTAGTAACAAGATCATCAACTTTCATTCCAATAGCAAGTGACATCTTGTGGTCTTTCATCTGAATGGGAGGTCCATTTTTAAAATGTTTTGAACTAAAAATACCCAAAAACTCAAAAATAACTAGCCAAATGCCATTTGTAAAAGAGAGTTTCAGTTATCTAGAGAAAAGCAAAATCTTTTGCCTGCTGTAAGTAGAAGCAATTAAGAACACTACTAGTTTTTATTCAAATTAAAATACAGTCCTATAGTGAAAGTGACTGCATCACTTGGTATTTTGGCTCATCATGACTTTCAGGTTTCTAGCAAAAGCTTTACCATCTAAACATAAGTCTTGTGGCACAAAATGTGTCACAATGTTGATACAAATCCTATTTCTTCATGTAATTTGTGTGATGTGAGGATTATAGATAAAAAATTAAAAAGTAATTTTGCAAATACTACCAAACATCATCCACATCAATCTTCAAAATAAAATAAAAAAGCACATAAATGTCACCCCTTTTCATTAATTTTGGTCAAAATCGCTGTTTGCTTATCAGCCAGAGGGTTTCTGAGATATTTCAATAATATCCAGGAAATCAATCTTACATGAAACTGAAGGAAAACATCTAATGTCATTGAACAATAAATATCAGTTCTGTCAGTGGCTTACCTTTGAGCTGAGGCCTTAGGATGTTTCTCTTCTAGTTTCCTCACCAGTGCCACTGTCAGCTGTGTAGTCTCCCCTAGGGGATCTGCAGGCATTAAATGGGCGTCCAAAGGTCCTGAAAGTTGTTTCTGATTGGGGTTGCTGACATTTTTTTGCAGAACCTAAGAGATAGAAGTACAACCATGTAATTTATATATTACTAATTAAAATAATGTGTGTCTACTTTTTCAAGTAAGGCTGTTGATTAGCAGAAAATGTCAGAAATACAAATAGCTATGTCAAGATGCATCAAGAAGCACAAATCTAGAGATCTAGTGATTTTTTTGTTTGTTTCCCTTCCTTACTTGAGTTTTTCCACATAGGAAACAAGAAATTTAAAAAATTTGTCCTACATGGGCTATAAAGCTTAAACTGTTCTGAGACACAAATATATATAAATTTTTATTCATTAAAGTCCTGTATATAACTATTATTTGTCTAATATTTATACATCTAATTAAATTAAGAAATCAAGTTAGGTTATTTATTTAAGGAAATAAGCTGACTTCCACACTGATATTTCTCTTTTCAAAATGTGTTTTTGAAAGGAATGTCTCTGACCTGCCTCTGGCTTAATACTGTGACCTCTTCTGCTGAGCTGCTGTCTATCTCCTGATGAGCTGCAGACCAGGCCCCATGGTGAATGCAGTTTTCTGTCTGGGTCACCTCCTCTCTTTCATTTAGTTCCTCTAGGTAGGTCAGGACAAACTCAGGGTAAGCCTGTAGGAAAGGACAAAGGCAGAGGAATAACGAACATAAACATCAGCTACATCAGCAGAATCACAACAGTCTAAACACCAGGAACGATGGGAAAAGAAAGTGGTTGTTGATGTATGCAATGTCACAAGAGTTGCTGCATGTAAGTAACTTTGTATTTCACAAAGTTTTCAAAGTCAGTGTTAGATAGCAACCTTTTCGTATGCACCGAAGTGAAAAATATAAAAAATATTTGAATATTATGTATCAGTTTAAGAATAGAGACCAACAGCTCTCAAAATGAAAATTCTTATAAACAGGAAGAAACAAAATTTTGTATCTCTGTCTTTAGGTAATATTTAATCAAGTATAGGTGACGTTTAGGTAGGCTTTTCCATGTAATATATTAGAAGAATCTAAAACAGCATATGCTAAAATCACAACATCACATACAGAAAAATCCTTCCTGATGGTTTTGAAACCAAAGAAAATTTTACCACTTGAATTCATTAATGAAGTCAATTTGCCCTATTAATACTCTTTTGATACTTGCTTACATTGCAAAATTTCCCAAATAAAAATAAACAATCACAAATTAACAATTACATTCTGTTGAATTTGAGACATTAACATTTCAGCTACTTAACCTTATAATACCCAGATCTTGTACCATGGTAACACGATCAATTTTATTTCTTTACCAGAGTCTGTGAAATGACTTCATGACCATTTCTCAGGTGCTACTTCAATTCAAGCAGTAGTCAGTCCACTGTCCTCATGAAGACATGGGCAGAATCTTAGTTTATATGAAATATTTTTTAATTATAATGAAAATTGTAGTTTAAATTTCTGTGAGCACCTGTACTATTTTTAATAGAAAATGTATAGATATTAACTACACTAAATTAGACCAAAAAATAGTAGCTATTCAAATACTTCAACAGTTAACACTAACAAATTGAAATCAATAAACTATTAAACCCTCATGGTTACAGAATGAAGTGTCTCACAAGAACAAGAAAAGCCATCTTTTTCTGTTCCATCACTCATTAGTGAATAAACGTAAGCAATCTCATTTATAAGGCAGGTAATATTACAGTATTTAAAGAACTTGGGCATATTTTCCAAAGCCAATTATCCCACAGATTCAGTGAAACTTCTAAGCTCAGAATACCAAACCTGAAACCTACCCGCAAGTTCCAAGACGACTTTTTTGCTCATATCTTAAGAATATTTTATAACATTTTAATATTTTGTTGGTTTGGTCTTGAATTTTACTAGACATTCCTGACAATAAAGCTCTGGTTTTAGCTTCAGTTGCATCACTGTTTCTTCAGCCTTCTGTCAAACTTTTCCCATGAGTGCAGATGTTTTCAACTTTGGAATATTTATATTTTACCTTAAAATAAATCACTTCAACAGCAAGCATACAACACAGTGGGGTGCTTTTCTTTCTTAAGGAAGAAAATCCTTCACCAATCAATAATACTAACTCTCCTTCTGTTTATCACCTTGTATAGACAATATATTATGAAACTTTTCTCTCCTCCTTCATAGTTCCATCTGCATTTTAATTCTGATGTAATACACTAACTTAGGTTTCTGGTATATTTTTCAGACTTGGCTGCACGAATGATGAGGTAAGATTCCATTTCTTTACAGAACACAGTAAAATTATAGTTACTACCCACATTTGTACTCAAATCCAGTTCCCTGTGTGGCACACTTGTGCCAGAATGCCAGGCAGCATGGAGCTGGTGTGGGAGTCCCTGGCTCTGCTTGATTCAGCTCAAGGGCTATAGGTCTGTATGTCCTTTATGCTGAACAACTTCTGTAGGTTTTCCAACAAACCTCTCTTCTTCAGGAAAGTGAGGAAACAAAACAAACTCACACTGCAGAATGTAACAAGAGCCTCAAACCTTCCCAGGACAAGAAAAATCATTTCCCAGCTAGTTCAACCCTTAAACAAACACAATACTTTGGAAAGTTTTATTTCTAGTCCAAAATGTGTTCTGCCATGTCTAGGATACATTGTGCTTTCAGCGCACACCACTTATGCTGGAATCTATTGTGAAATAGATGTTCAAAACTCAGAGCAGTTTAAAGAGCACTATTAGCTTATCTTGCTTATTTTCTAGAATTGATAGTTGACTTACACTTTTATTCTAAGCTATCCATAAAGTTAACATGAATAAGAGTACATAACTTGACATATCACAAATATGGATATCATTAGTCTATTAACTAAAAGTGTAAGGGAAAACATATCAAGATTAATTTGTTGTTTCTGCATAAGTATAGTTTGGGAATCAGGAAAGCAATACCAGGATTGTATTATGAATCAACATCTTAAAAACTACTTGATTATTTTACTGTTTTTTCAAAACAAGCTAGTATTCTCTGACATAGAAGTAAACCATACCTGGATTGCACAGGGGAGAGTGTATGCATAGAGGACAGTATGTTAATGGCAAACACAGTAAGTAGTCAGTATTAATTCCAAGAAAGTGAGTTTACTTCTCAATCTGAATGTGTCACATATCATTACAGTGTATTATGCTCCCTTCCTTTACGTCAGTTTTTGTTGGCCTCCATATGCTGCAACTTAAAATAACGTGACACTACAGATAAAGTGAATGTGATAGGAAACAGAGAGAGAAATACACCATACTCCAAAGAGATCTACTACTAATTACTAGCATTTTTTCCTGATAAAAGGAAATACAGGCTAGAACCGAACAGTGTTATAGTCACTAACTCTCAGAAACTTTAGAAACCTTTCTCCTCATGATATATGAACTACAATAATTTTTATATAAATAACAAACAGTATGCATAATGAAATAAAGAAGAGTATAGCTGACCACTGTATTTTTATTTTTTATGATGATCTGAATCATTCTAGCATAATTCCAGGTAACAGACAAAACAATGGGAACATGGTCTCCATTTCATCAGACTGTTGGAATTGTGCAAGTAATAGAATCTAATCTAATGTCCAGATGAAAGGATGAAAAAGGAGGATTGATGCTAGAGAGGAGCGTCTGGTATTGACTTTCTACTAGACAGTGGGTCTCTGCAATTTTCGCAAGGTTAACAGGATATAATGCTGCAGATGTTCCCAACGCTTCTGTGAATATCTTTAAAATGTCCAAATGCTCAGAAAAAGGTACGATTTAAAGGATCTTCAGAGGCACGAATCACTGGCTATAACCCATGGGTATGCTAATGCAAAACCACCTCTTACTGATTTATTTGAAGAGAACAAGGCTGCTGGGGATAAAACCACACTTCTGTGAGTACCACCCTTCCATTGCTGTCCATCCTGATCGCAACTTGTATGAACCAGCTGACCTACAAAACATCAGACTTCAAACAAGCTGCTGACCAAGATCCCTGGCCACAACAAACACAAATGAAGACCAGCTCCTCTGCCAACACTGTGCACTGAAGACCATTGCCCTCGCACCATCCAGATTTTTGTTGTCATTGAAACACTTGATCTGACCAAACTAGACGGGAACCTCTCAGCAGTATATTTTTCCAGGAAAATATATTTTGTTTTAATCAACAATCTATTTTAAAAGGGCTATTTTCTTTAGCTATGCAAGGGTAAGAACAACCAAACAGTAATTCAATATTATTTTAAAAAAACTTCTGTTGCAGTTACTTTTTCTACTTCACTGCGGGGAAGAGATGTTTCTAAATTTGGCATTTCTGCATAGACCTGAAGAGAAAAAAAAAAATTGTTGTTATTCAGTGTAGTTTTTAGGACACCTGCTTTGACAGAGGATTTTATTAAAACTCATTGTGATTCATCCATAACAACATTAAGGACTGTATTTTAAAATTCTCCCCACAGCATATTAATTTTGCACAAAGATGCTGCATGATTTGCAATAAAAAACGGATGCCTCTAACTTCTTTAATCAAAGAAGATTTCACTATTTACTAAAATTTTTGCCATGTTTATTCTAGAAACGAATTCATTACATTTTGTGCTTGTTAAAAGTTAATAGAGTGTGTTAGTAACACATCAAGTTTGAGCTTAAGGGTCTTAATTTCTAGCCAAGAATGTGTTTTAAGCTTCTGTTAACAAATTTATATAAAAGCAGTGAAGCGTACAGCTTATTTTAGATGCCAATTGTTCTTTGGACTTCTTTTAGAGTTGCCTCACTTCTAAACACTGACTTGTAGTTATCACAGGTTACTATACTGATTAAAGAATAAGATCTATTTTTACTAGATAATTGAAATAAAATGCACACTACAAACAAAGCATTAAAAATGAAATAAAAATCAAAATTCACAAGTAAAACCATGAACTGGTTCCATTAATTTTAAGGTTTTAATAAAATATAGTAAGTTTCTATTCACTAAATAGAAAATATTTATAAAAATATTATGAACAGGAAATAATGTAGTGATATCACAGCATCAAAATAGCAAACGGCATTCATTGAAGGTTTCATATAGAAAACGGAACAACCTAAAAAAACCAAAACACCCCAAAAATCCAGCATTCATATAATGCCATACTTTACAGTAGATGGAGCCATTATTTCCTAAAGTCACTCTTGATAGATGCTGCTTTTGTCCCTGTTACAAAATGAGAAATTCAAAGAGTTATATCTCATTTTACCAAAACACAAAATAAATTAGCAGAGAAAATGGCATTTACACTTCAAATAACATGATTTCACAAGGGAAAAACACTTGATTTCTGAAACTAACACCATGAATAAGCATCTAATGCAATAAATAAAGACATGGAAAAGAAATATTATTCTATTGGATAAAAAGAATAGGAAATGAGTCATGTGTTAAGAGTTTTTTGAAGTGAGAAGGAATTAATTTATTTTTATAATAATGCAAACTAAATCAGAAAAGCTACCTCAACCAGAACAGTTCTCTAGCTCTATATGATACCAAGAACATTGGAATTTTTAAATCAGGGTTGAAATTATTAGATTTGCCATTAAAGTCTAACAGTATTTCAACCCAAACCACATTCATTATGAAACAGAACAGATTTCTGAAAATACTTTTTCTTTCTAACTAGAGTAGAACAGCGTTTCAGTTGGAAGGGACCTACAATGATCATTAGTCCAACTGCCTGACCGCTTCAGAGGGTACCAAAAGTTGAAGTATATTATTAAGGGCATTGTTTAAATGCCACTTAGACACTGACAGGCTTGGGGCATCAGCTGCCTCTCTAGGAAGCCTGTTCCAGTGCTTGACCACCCTCTTCGTAAAGAAATGCTTCCTAACATCCTGCTTAAATCTCCCCCGGTACAGCTTTGAACTATTTGCATGCATCCTATCACTAGATCCCAGGGAGAAGAGCTCAGCACCTCCCTCTCCACTTCCCCTCCTCAGGAGGCTGTACGGAGCAATGAGGTCTCCCCTCAGCCTCCTTTTCTCCAAACTAGACAAACCCAAAATCCTCAGCCACTCTTGATAGGACATGCTTTCCAGCCCTGTCACCAGCTCTGTTGCCCTCCTCTGGGCGCATTTGAGTACCTTCACATTCTTCTTAAATTGTGGGCCCCAGAACTGTACACAGTACTCGAGGTGAGGCTGCACCAACGCTGCATACAGCGGGATAAATCACCTCTTTTGACCGGCTGGTCATATTGTGTTTGATGCACTCAGGGATGGGGTTTGCCCTCTGGCCTGTCAGGGCACGCTGCTGACTCCTGTTGAGCCTGTTGTCAGCCAGCACCCCCAGATCCCTTTCTGCAGGGCTGCTCTCCAGCCACTCCTCTCCCAATTTATACTCGTGCCCAGCATTACCCCATCCCAGGTGCAGAATCCAGCATTTGAACTTGTTAAATTTCATCCCATTAATCATTGCCCAATGCTCCAGTCTATTTAGATCTCTCCGCAAGGCCTCTCATCCCTCAGGAGAGGAAACAGCACCTCCCAGTTTGGTATCATCAGCAAACCTGCTAATGGTGCATTCAACTCCCGCATCCAGATCGTTGATAAAGATGTGAACAGAACTGGCCCTAGAACTGAAACCTGATGAATACTACTAGTGACTACTCACCAGCCAGATGTAGCTCCATTCATTTTCTCAAGACATATATAGATATATATCAATTTACTTGTGAATCCCAAGATATATTTCTGTATCTACATATGTTATTTCACTAACTGTATTGATAAAATACTCAATAAATACATCAGAGTATCATATTTGCTTAGGATAATAATCTAAACCTGATTTTCAACCTCAGAATTGCCTTCATTTCTGAGGGTTTACAAAAAAAATATTAGAGCTTTGAAAGTCTAACATATTGGAATGTAAAGCCTTTGTAGTAAGGTTCTTGAAGCCACTCCAAATTTTTTAGTTATTTATAGGTTAAAAAAGAAGTTGAAAATCAGCTGATGATTCAAACTATATAAAATTAATCAGTTGTCCCCGATTTGTTTCTCGTGGTCATTTTTTCATTACAACCAACCTTTCTTTACATAGCAAAAGAAACACCGAACAACATTTTTATGCCAGATATGAAAGTTGGGAACAACACATGCTAAGAAGGAAAGGAAAAGTTTGTATTCCTGTAACTAACACAAGAACTGCAATCTCCTTGTCAATCTGGCAAGCTCTACAACATTAGATAAACTTTAAATTATCTTATCTATATTAGCTGAACAGAAATCAGATAGTCACAAAATTTGAATTTATATTCCACAGGTAGAACTGCTAAAGTTGTATGATATAAAGATACCTTTATCTTTACCTAAGTTTGATATGGTTTTTTGAAACTGAAAAACAGCTTCAAAAACCAAAAGGCACTGCACTCATACAGAAAAAAATTATGATCCTGACATTTAAAATACAGTTTACATTCCTACTTTCTCTGAGATTGGAAGAACCCATATAACAGTTTTTCCTTGAGCCTTATGGATAAAAGTTGATGCAAAATTCTTTAAAGTTATTGAAAGCATAACGTTCCTGGAAAATTCAAAAGTCCAAATTTCAAATAAGTTTTAGTTTTTGTTTTGGTTATCTTAATTTCAGTTTTCCAGATTTCTTCAGTCTCTATTAATTTTAACATTTTATAGCTGTCTAAATAGTTTATTTTTAATGTGACAGCTGAACAGAGGTTGCTTAAATAGATGCAATTTTATCAAATCTTGAAATGGAAGCTGTTCCTGTTCTGTAGTTTCAGGGTGTTTACAAAAACACATTTCTGAAGTAGCGTCCTACATCAGGCAAGAAAGAATTCTTTGCATGCCAATATACAGACAGTTGCTCAAGGATATATCACCCAGCCAGGATCATGCGTGTCTGACTTGCATAACACTTGCTTTAAATGTAAATAAATCAAAACTAGGTTCAGGACACAATCTTATTCATCTGGGACATGTCTTGGGAATGTCTAGCAGAGGTGGGGGTTATTTTTCCCCTAAGTGTCAGCGAGGGACAGATCTCAATGACACCCTCTGCTGTTTTTCTACAGGGAGTACCAAGTAGAAATATACAGACTTACTGCAAATCTTGGACATCTCTAACAGTCCCAGGGTATCCCATCAGCCCCTTTAGGTTGTTTCAATTTGATCTACATAACCATGAAAATAAAAATCAATGTGCCCAATGGTCTAGTAAAACATTCGCCCTATCCTATGCAGTTGTTTGTTTTCTGTGAAGTCCAGGCGTAAAAGGCACAGTGACCCTTGGAGCTATGCCATTGGGAACGTATCCATCTTCACAAATGATCTCTCATGCTGAACAAGTGAACAGGTATAATCTATTAAGAGAACTTTCCCCTTGATTCTTCTGTGGTGGCCTAGGCCTAGTTATAGCGAACATCTTAAATATTTGCAGGTGATTTTACAGGAGCCACACAGAAAGACAGTAAGTGGGGGGGGTTTTAAGGCTCTTGAAGGATAGGGAAGACTATCATCAATATCTAAATCTAGTATGTATCTTTCCTGGTATAATCTCATGACATCACAGAGGCTTCAGTTTACCAACAGAATTTCAGAATGTTTCATTGACTAAAACAAAAATATGGACTGATTCTAAGAGAAAAGGCTTCGGTTTTGATATTAGATCTACCACATAATTTGCTATACAGGGCCTGGGTTTCAAGGTCCTCTGAAATTAGCAAATATTTTTTCTGTTATGTCAGTGAAATTTCTTAAGATTTACAGATCTTATGAGGGAGTGAATTAGAGAAAACTTAGCATAAAAGAGACAGCAATATTGAAGATAAACAAGATATTTATAACCTGACATATTCCAGGTATACCCAAACTTATCTACTTATGGTTGGAGACTGCTAAAGCAGCCCTTCAAAATGCAACTTTCTCACTGTAGGGCCAGAATAAACTCAAAGCTGTCCAGAATATACTATGCAAATAAAAACAAAACAAGCACTGCTCTTTTAGTGAGGAACAAAAAGAAGAAAAGAAATATAGGCATGGGTCCTCATCTGAGATAAAATCATACACTTCCACTAACTTTAGATCCTCACAAGATCAGAGGAAGCATTCACATCTGGAAACCAAATGCTGTACACTACATGTAACCCCTTTTTCTTTTCATATTTTGAAGTTGCAAAGTTCTTAAAATATATAAATCTTTAGCAGCATTTAAAACATTCAATAGGTAAGGTATTATGTTTCAATTGTAATTTAGTGACTAGTTACAAAATTGGAATTTAATTCCAGTCAGAATTTAAATATCAAATGTCAGCTATAACAGTACGGATTACTATAGCATGGATGGATTACTATATCAGATTTAACAACTACCAAACCAAACAGTACCGCAGATATGCCAATATTATCCAAAATACATG
>VYZV01044440.1:541-14773 GCA_013401275.1 Pandion haliaetus
AGTAACATGTCTTTTCTGAAGCTGTAGAACACCACTCAGAATAAAAAATAAATTACCTATGACAGTTGGCTGCGTCTGAAGGAATAAATTTTGCCCATCAAGTTTTAAAATACAGCAAAGTCCAAGAAAAGCCAGTCAAAACTCACAGTGCAGAATTGGATTATCTGTTCTGAAATCACTCCAGTGAAGTTCACTTGTTCTGTATTTAACACAGGAATATTACAGACTTGTGCGAAGCAAAGTCCGCAATAGATCTATGTAATGAGAACTAGAGGGGCAATAACACCAAATACTTTAGGTGACTATGGCCATTCCTATGCTCTAGTATATTATGCTGATAAGACTTTATAATGAAAGTGCATAAGGGAGATTACAGTGGAAATTGGTGATAATAAACACAACACTATTACATTGTTTCTCATTTGTTGCAACAGACTTTTTATGTGCAATTATGTAATTATGATTCCTAAAGAAAATTGAGATCTTCATTCCTTTGCTGTTGAGAGGTTTAATTCTTACATAATCCAAAAAGCCAATAATCATAAATTTGTTGCCTCTAGTCCATTATATTCTACAGATACGATGTGATGAAAAGTTCATACAAATTCAGATTTCAAGAATACGTTATTCCAAAGACAAATCTGAAACAACTACTAGATGATGCACTATAAAATATATCAACAATAACACCTCAAGTTTAAAGTACCTCACCACTAAAAGGTAGATTCGTACATTTGGTATGAAAAAATGAAACCAATTTGATGGCTAGACACCACCAAATATCTCTGAAAAATTAGTGTGAGATCACTTATGTTTGAAATACTTATAAAAATAATGAAAAACAACACCGTATGAGATACTTTCCCTGATTCTGTATAATTTTTTTAAGAAAGATGCTGACCAAATAAAGCTTCTGTTCAGATGGATAGCAGTTATTTCCTAAAAGGATGCACTGTTACTTGTAACAAATTGAAAATTACTGTTGGAGTCCAACTTTTAATGGAATAGAATCAGCTATTATTTTTGTTTGCTCTTAAAATTTTGATTATAAGTGAAATAGGCACAAGAGACCTTGGCTACAGTGAACTCTGCTCTATTTCCTTCATAAATTTTCAGTCTTGGTATTAATAGCCCTAGAAAACTGGAGAAGCAAAAACTATGAAGCCCTCGTGATCATATCATTTTGCTTGCTAATATGGCAGCATTTACTAAAGGGTATTAAAAAAAAATATGGACACTTTTATTGTCCTCCTTCAGGCAGAAAATACTGCAGTGAAGAGGTTCATTACTAAATATTTTACCACTGATCAGCTGCCTTACAGTCAATTATGTTCAGTTAATGTGCATCTTAATGAAGTTCTTGACATACAGTTATAATCACAAACTGTCCACTCCAATGTCAGTCTTCAGTTCATGATTGGTACTTTGTTGGCATACTATAACAAATATTTTCTAATTATGTTTCAGTTCATTAAAATTAAAACAGAGTTCAATAAAAGCAACTCGCAACGTTATTTTTTTAGCAAAGAGATAATCCTATTCTAGAGAAGAAGATTCAAGAAATAATAAATAAAAAATGCACAGACTAAAACTATCACTATTGTGTCTGGTCAGTATTGAGGATCACTTTCAGATGGTTACTAAAGTTATGCAAATATTCCCCATAGCAAATCAGCAGAGTCCAGCAATGTTGTGTTTTGGAAGAGAAGATACATGAAAAAAAGAATACCCCCAAAACACAAAGGTACTTCTGCAGCAGATTTCTCTTTGATTCAAACACCATGGAGGTTGCTATGCATGAAAAACAAGACAATCACAGATCTATGAAGATCAATCTATTCGGGAAATGAGAATAACGGGAAATGACAGAAAATGAGATTTAGCAAAACATGCTCCATTGTTTCTTATGTGGATTTCCAATCAGAATATACCCTCTAAGTTACCACTCTCTCATGAAACCATGAGTACATCTGTGTTGCAGGTTGGGGCAGAGTATCAACTAGTGTCAACACATCCACACCTCAGCCACCAGGGATAAAGGGGATGGCAGCCCATGCCCCAGGAGGGGGGACACATCTCAGACAGTATCACTGACTACCACAGCTTGAATACAGACTGTGCACCACGCAACTAGCTTGACTTTTATGCCCCTTTTTAGATGAAAGTCATTCCATTAGCTTCACACTGGCAGAGAAGAAAAGAATATGTTTTTCAAGGTGTTAGGAATAGTAGCTTTGCTTTGGGGACAGAAATGGGACAAGAGGCTGGTCCTCAGCTTCACTGCTTTATGAGGGTACAACTGACACTTCAGCAGATTGTTACTTCACAATGTTACCAATAGGAGGAACAAAACCAGCCTGTAATCAGGAAATTACTGTGGTATGAAGAAATCCTATTTCAAAATATCCTTCCAATGAAAGACATGTCTAGTTACAGCACTAGGAATAAAAATATTGTTGCTCTGAGAAGAATATGTGAATTTTGCATGAGCATTTTTACAGCAGAAAACTGCTATTTATTACATGCATTATGCAGTTCTCTAATTTTATCTATTACTATGGACCTCTTGTATTAAATCTTTCCTAGTTTCCTCATAAATATGTTTCTAATACAGTAGACTGTAATTTTTAGAGAAGTGCAGGGAATAATACCCCAAGAAAAACAGTTCCAATTTTCATAAGAAGACATCATCAAAGTGCCAGAATTAACAGATAACCTATCTAATTTTAATTATTTAATATCCAGGGCAAAGAAACCAAGAAAATATTGTCTCTCTCAAAATACTAAGTAAAACAACAGTGAAATTCTTCCCACCACTTCCTCGCCTGAACCTAGGTGATGAGATGCAGTAAGAGCTTGCTTAGACTCTTTGCAGCCTGGATATATGCATGACAATTGTATTATCTTTGTAGAATTGCAGTCAGTTAAGATTGATTTGAGTAGGCAAAATATAAAGATGCACAAGAATTCAGATCGCTGGAGAATTTTGAAAAGCTGGCTCTTATACATTCAGCAACTTCCCTGCTACAAAGAACAAAGCAATGGTGAGATGCGGTCACAGACTTGAAAATACATTCTCCAATTGAGTGTGACTCAGATTGTGAAAGAGTTAAAGTTTAATCATTTGAAACACAAAGAAAGCATCAACAGGAAAAATTTAGTTTTTAAAACTACACAAAAGGTTGCAAATGTATCACTCTAATAGCATTTTCTGTTTGTATATTTTTTATTGTAATCATTGGGAAAAAAAAAAAAGGTTGGTTTACGTATGCATCGAAAAAGTATCATGCTTGCTTTAGACATATCTCCTGAATGTCTATAAGCGCTTCAAGGTTCTTAAATTAATAGGAAATTGATTTTTTTAAACCTTTGTATTAGCTCTATGTTAATTTCCTCCCCCCTCTTCCTTCTAAAAGAAGAGATGGGATAAATTCCCTTCACATAATGATAGCAGCATTAAAATGGGTTTGAATCACCTTCCAATTCCAAGTCTTCTCATGGTAAATGAAACTGAAGAAAGGAGATTTCTCCCTTCTACTGTTACTTTGGTTTGCACTGTGGTCTCCAAATCTGGCCTACCCAAGCAAGCAGCAGATGCCACTTCCCCTTATCATTGCATGGGGAGTAGTTATTTTTGTTTTCTCATTGCAAGTTCAGAATGTAGCCAGTACTGTAGAATGAAACAAGTCTCAAACACATGCTAACGTTTCAATGATTCAACCTGTTGTATGCTTCATTCTTCTATTGTTCTGCAAGAAGGATTAGTAAAAAATGTAATAGTCCTCTCATCCAGAAACTAAAAATTGTTCACACAAAGCTTTCCTGGCATAAACAGAATACCAAGAATGAAATACTGACAGTGGTTAGGTCCTCTCTGCAAATAAAGCTGCCTTCACACTTAAATATCTCAATGTGAAGCTGTACTAGGGACCAGCACACCACCTAACACAGAAAACCTGAAAGTTATGAGGCATGTGAGTAGTTGAGTTGACCTCAACCAAGACGAGAGTAAAAATTACCTATGCTCTGCGTCTACTGCATAATTTTCAAATCAAGATAGGAAATTCATGAACAAAACTGTGATTTTATTGGGAAGCTACAGCCTGAAGTATTGTAAGCATTTACTGAGAATCCTCAGGAGTGACTCTTAACTGCTTGAAAAATTTTTTAAATCCAGTAATGCAGTATCCAATTTCAGTTTGTAAAAGACATCAGACATTTTCGCTCCTCTTTTCAGCACACAAAATTGCAGGCACACACACATGTACACACAAACATACACCTTATTTCATTAGCAAAGGAAGGAAAAAATATTTTTAAACAATTCAAGGGTAAGCTAAAGGTTCACTCAGAAAACCTTGTGAAGAGAAGAAAAAAAAATCAATATTTTCAATAATAAAGACAAAAATTTTAAAAGCTTACAAGCTTGTGAAAACAATAAGGGCACCTGCTTTATAAGGAAGGTACTACATAAAACCAATGAGGTAACAATAATCATGTAGTGAAATATAAAATCTCCTGGCCTCTATAAGCTGCCTTCATGTATTGCACATATAGGCTGTGTGCCTGAAGCCTACAGCAGAACCACTGAGCCTCAGGCACCTTCTGCAAACCAAGGCTCAGCAGTGCCAGGAAATCATTCAATGACGCTACTGAATAATCAAAGCCAAGGTTACACATGTTGTTGAGTCCTGCAGTGAACAGCAGTGATGTAGCATTTTTCGTCCATAATTATGAAAAAGACCAAAACCATGCAAAATTTGTCAACAAATAGCTAAACTGATGAAAACCCAAACCCATGCAGAGAAATAATTTGTTTCCCAACCATGTGATGCACAACAAACACCTGAGGAGAGCCCATCCTTTCTTAGTGTTCTCCTGGTCTTCCACATAATACCTGGTGGCGAACAATTACCTCCTTACTCCCAAACAGCTTCGCTGGCCAAATACATCTGGAATTATAGCACTGTTTCCTATTGTACAGGGGCAGATGTATCTAAAAATTGAGTGACCCTAGTCTATGCCATGCTGCAGCATTTAATAGCAGAGAATTGCGAGAGTCAGTTGGCCACTGAAAGCTTTTTTATAGTAGGATAGAAAGTGTAAATTTTAAAAATATTTAACTAGCCTATTTTAAAACTGAAACTTGAATCATATAAAAAGCTCTTGTGAAGCAACTTTCATACTTAGCTGAATCTCTAGATTACCACTTAAAGAAGACTTCAATGAGCAATGCAAATCCATACCATTACTTTATCAATGTGTATTGAACTATACCTCAATTCATACAGTTCCTGACAAAGCAGAAATATCTACCTTAGTAATTCCAAGACTTTAGAATTTACCTTCTGATTTGAACAGAGAAGTTCTAAAAAATTATTTTTTTACTATCTAATGTGCCTATTACAAAAAATACATGTGTTAGGTATCTTCTGCATTGCTACATGGTAACAAATTGTTACTAGCAGCGGGCACTCAGAACACAGTATGTTAAAAGACTGTCTTGAAGAAGGCAATGCTAGGCTTCTGAGGTTCCTTAAGAAAGGGGCTTATTCAAAATCAAATCCAATGTGGTTTTCAATTGCTTCAGTTTACTAAGCAATAGACAAAAACAAACCTCTGTCATATAAGTCAATAAACAGCCAAAATAAAATTATTTTTGATCACAGTTGGATCTAAACTGCATTCCTTTAGAAAGCCTGTAGCAAAAAATGTCTATCCTCTTTGTAAGTCTAAGATAATATTTTTTTTCTTTTCTTTTTCAAACAAAACAAGCAGTTAGGGAACACAGAAATTTGAGGACTCTCCTAATTCTGTGAACCAAACACTTGTAAAGTTTGCAAGTGATTTCGATTCCAAGGTTGTTTTCTGAGCTCAAAAGCATTACTTTCTCTGGAAAACTACTGCCACTGACAGCAGAAAACTATCACTATAAACCTGTCCTCAAAATAAGATTCTGATAGGGAACTGCCAATTTGCTAACTATACAATATTGTGGGCATCCTGCAAGCTTTAATGAGTGCAATAAACATAGAAGCACAAACAGGCAATTAACCTCATTTTCTTTGCAATGTCCAGAAGAGTCTTTGTGCTATCAATTTACCATATAAAAACCAAGAAAGTGCTGCTGGGTTTTTAAGATACAAACAAGAGGTTTAGCTGTCGGTAACATTACTTTTAAATATCACATGCTGCTCTACAAGCTTCAAAGTGGGCCCGTGTGAACTCATGAGCTTCAACAAGGCCAAATGCAAGGTCCTGCACCTGTGTCAGGGCAACCCCTGGGATCAATACAGGCTGGGGGATGAAGGGATTGAGAACAGCCCTGCAGAGGAGGACTTGGGGGTACTGGTGGATGAAAAGCTGGACAGGAACTGGCAATGTGTGCTTGCAGCCCAGAAAAACAACTGTATCCTGGGCTGCATCAAAAGAAGAGTGACCAGCAGGTCAAGGGAGGTGATTCTGCCCCTCTATGCTGCTCTCATGAGACCCCACCTGGAGTGCTGAGTCCCACTCTGGGGCCCCCAATATAAGAAGGACATGGACCTGCTCAAGCAGGTCCAGAGGAAGGCCACAAAAATGATCAGAGGGATGGAACACCTCTCCAACGGGGACAGGCTGAGAGAGTTGGGGTTGTTCAGCCTGGAGAAGAGAAGGCTCCAGGGAGACTTTATTGCAGCCTTTCAATACTTTAAGGGGGCTTATAAGAAAGATGGGGACATACTTTTTAATAGGGCCTATTGCAATAGCACAAGGGGTAATCATTTTAAACTAAAAGAGGGTAGATTTGGATTGAACATAAGACAGACAATTTTTACAATGAGGTTGGTGAAACACTGGAACCGGTTGCCCAGAGAGGTGGTAGATGTCCCATCCCTGGAAACATTCAAGGTCAGGTTGGACAGGGCTCTGAGCAACCTGATCTAGTTGAAGATGTCCCTGCTTATTGCAGGGGAGTTGGACTAGATGACCTTTAAAGGTTCCTTCCAACACAAACTATTCCATGATTCTATGATGCTACGATATAGATAAGTCCCAGACAAATGTCCTTTACCTGGACAGAAATAACTCCATGCAATATTACAGATGAGGGACTGATTGCCTAGAAGGCAATTCTGTAGATAAAGATGTGGGGTCTTGGTGGACAACAAAATGAATACAAGTCAGCAGTGGGCCCTTGGAGCAAAGGCAGCCAACAGCCTCCCGAGCTGTATCAGTTAGACCGTAGCCAGCTGGTCTACGGAAATGATCCTTCCATTCTATTTACCATTTCTGACATGACATTCGGAGTGCCAGGCCCAGTTTTGGGCTCCCCAGTACAACAAAGACATGGATGTACTGGAGTAAGTCCACAGGGTGACACCAAGCTGGTCAGGGATTTGGAAGACAGGACCTCCCAGGGGAGGCTGAGAGAGCTGCATCTGTTCAGCCTGGCAAAGAAAAGGCTCAGGAGACCTTTTGGCTGTCTACAACTACCAAATTGGAAGATACAGAAAAAACAGAGCCAGACTCTTCTTGAAGGTGCACAGCAATGGCATGAGAGCCAGTGGACGTGGGAAGTTCCAATCAGATACAAGGGGGAAAAAAGTGTCCTGCAAGTGGTCAAACAGTGGAACAGGGACCCAGAGACGCTTTGGGATCTCCATGCTTGGAGACATTCAAATCCTGGACATGGCCCCCAGTAACCTGCTCAAACTGCACCCACTTTTTACAAGTAGCTGGACTAGATGGCATATGAAGTTTCCTTCCAACCTACAGTTCTATGATTCTAAGACCATTTTTGGTTTTACAGTGCTCAACATTACCTCTCAGTAGTCAGGCATTAGTTTCCTTGAAGTATATTAACTAAACAAGTTTTTTTGCATACAATTTTTCTAAATAAATCCTGTCCCAGATGATAAGGGCAGTCCAAAAAAGACACAATGCTTTTAAAAAAAACCCTAGGTGCCCCTCATGACACAGTGATGAAACTATTTAATTGAATATTACTTTTAAGCCAAAATAGATTTTTTTAAATGTCTAAAGTCAGCACCATAGGTAGTTATCCAAAATATATTATTGCTTATAATCCCAAACAACTATAAAAAAGGCAATATATAACAAAATTTTAAGTCAGATAAAGTTGGAAAGTTGCCTAGTTTCCAAATAAGTTATATTTGTAGATGTTAAAACCACCTTATGAACTCACAGATACTACTGCTGTTTCATAGCTGAGCTGTGCAACTATATAAACTTATTCTTCGTAACAGAATTTTTTCTCTCATTGCTAATTGTTCTTTTAAAAGTATTCATTTTTCTCTTAAAATTAATATCAGTCTCCATGTAGTTTATTAGATTGGTTGCTATAAACTCAAAAGAACAAAACCTTTGTCTTTAGTATAATGATATATCACAGAAGAAGTGAAAACTTCTTCACAGAAATCTCTTACAGTGACTCAGCAGAGACGTTAAGGAACAACAGGTGGATTTGTTTTCATTTATTTGCAATATCTGGTCTTTCTGATAAAAACTTGGAAGAAAGACAAGAGTTAGTAACAAAAGCCCAGAACTTTCAGAAGCATCACTAAATCAAATAATCCTGAGTGACCAAGGAAAGGGTTTAGATTAATTTGACAGAAATAACTAATCATTAAGCAAAGTTTTGATATATATTTATACACTTAAAAAAAAAAAAGTTTGATACAAGGATACATTTCAACTAGGTACATTTTAGTAAGGAATTTGGTGCCCAAACATACATGTCAAAAGGCTCTATATGCCTCAGTGTCTTATTTTTCAATTTAATGATCTCTGGGCACCTAGGGTTTTACCTCTGTCATGCCTACCATTACCTCATCATCTGTGGACACCTAGAGTTTTCTCTCCCTCATTTCTACTGCTGCTTCAGTCAGAATGTTTCTATCCTTACATTAATTCCTCTAGAGACTATACGTAACCTGTCACTGCTGGAACAGGAATTGAAGCCAGATGTCCCACAGCACAGGTAAAAACCTTAATCAGCAGACACTAATTCATGCTGCTTCTCACCCCTCTTTACTCCACAAATTGGCAGTTCTTGGCTACACAAAGGAACAACTGATTTCACATAGCTGCACAGGTGCCGGGACTTCCCACAACATTATACACAACAGCTAGGTGCCAGTCTCTGTCCCGAGAGCTGCAACTGAAGCCCTTCAAGGTAAAAAAGAAGCTGAGCCCAGTAAAAGCCATAATCTCTAAGATCCAGAAAATGGAGGTATCATCCCCCCTCTCACATTAATATAGATACATACCTCCTCTGCTTCCAGTTCTTTAAGACCAACAATAAGAATTGATCAGGACTCCAGAAGAAGTGCTGTGGTACCTACCAGGCTGCAGATGGCAAATGGAGGAAGGTGCCATCCTGAACATCCTCTGACAATCTGAACAAGGAGCTTGATCTCCAAGGAGAAGAGGGGCTTCAGACACACCCACCATGCTTATTGGTTCCTACAGGCTACTCGTAGGCAGGCGGTTATCCCATTTCCTTTAGACCTCATTCCAAGGCACCTATTTTTCCCCAGGAACATGCAAGGAGTCAAGAAATTGTAATGTAGGTTTCTGGATTTAGCTACCAAAACCTTTTCCTGTACCTTAAAACTAGTATTCATAACGTGTGATGAACTGACTGCAACTCCCATTCCCTATCCCCCTTTGCCACTAGGGGGGAGGAGGGAGAGAAAATCGGGAGTGGAGTTGAGCCAGGAAGGAGGGAGGAGTGGGGGGAAGGTGTTTTTAAGATTTGTTTTTACTTCTCATGATCCTTGTTTTGATTTGATTTTTAGTAAATTAAATTGATTTTGTTTTTTCCCCAAGTTGAGCCTGTCTTTTGCCTGTGATCATAGTTGGGGAGTGATCCCTCCCAGTTCTTATCTTGAGCCGTGAGCTTTTCTTTGTATTTTCTCCTCATCATCCCACTGCAGCTGGGAGGGGAGGAGTGAGAGAGCAGCTTCATGGTGCTCTGTTGCCAGCTGGGCTTAAACCATGACACCTGGCAACTGCCATGTCCATGTAGAAAGGTCTTCTACATGCACTAGCTACAGATTACACAAGTATATTTTTTCTCCTAAAATCTACATCATCTGTTCAGTCCTGAACAGCCACAAAATAGGATTGTAACCCAGCTTCCAAAAAGGAAATGCACAAATGACTTCAATTTTACTCCCAATTATAATAAAGATACTAGGAAAGTGTTCTTTGTCTATGTCAAATAGCGAAAATATGGAACATGTGTTACTATAAGCACAATACAACAGTAGGTCAGTAATTTATTTTTCAGAAACTGTTAACTTACTCACTCAGTAGATGTCTCAGTAGGATACTATAAAATCATAACAACAGATATCCCATAATAATCTTCAACATCGCAGTACAAATGTAGAAAACATCACCACATAATTCCACAAGAAGAGGCTTTTAGTGGAGAGAACTGGCTACACAAGCAGGAGTCAGATGACCCAGATTCAACCCAGCTCCTCTACTGACTCAGGGCTTATCTACCCAGGGAAAACAACCTGTAATAGCTTCTCCTACTGACATTCTTATTCCATTAGTCCTAAAATTTCTTTATTCAGGTAATTTAGTTCACTTTAGAATTTAACTGAAGACAGCATAGAATACTTAGAATGTTTAAATTTCATATGCCAGTTTATTTTACAACAGATTCAGTGTGTAAACAAGATTTGTTGATAAGGCACAAAATAATCAGTATATCACTTGGTGCTTTGAGTAATTCAAAGGATAAATGGCAGTAATTTATGTTACATAAATCAGAGTAGTATTTTGAATCTGCAAATATTCAAGAACTATGTCCAGATCCTCAAATAATGTCATACATATCTAATACAGACATGTAATTGGCAATTTTTCTTAATTATTTAATGATTATGTAAAACACTATTTTCTGATTTCTATTCCTCAGCAACACAAAGAACCATTACCTAGTTCCAGATACAGAAGAATTTAAAGATATTTCTTGAACAAGAAGGCAGAAAATTGGCTTCCCTTATGGAAAAATGAAAGAGGCTTGCATTATCTATGCACAAAAATAATTGTTAAATTTCATGTTAGGGTGCAGTCAATTGATACACTGCATTTAGAAATTCTTCTAGTTCAGACTGCACTTATCTAATTTTATGAAGCATCTTTGAACTATAATTTAAATTAAAAACTATTCATAAGTGAATATAAATTTTTGGTGCTACATTTATATAATATAGGGAAACAAAAATAGGCAATTATGTCTTATTCTTGATCAAAACATAATTTTAACTTATAGAGGTGCTCAATTTCCATCTGAATTAAACATCTTAAAGCTACAGGTAGTCTTACTCCTTATTTATGTTTGTTATGCAACTGACATGCAGTAACTATATGTTTCCTGGCACCCCTGGCATTTCAGTAATCGAAATGCATACTTGCTTGTTTGTGCAAACTAAAGCTAAGACTACTTAGTCTGAAGAGGTTTTTTCCAATAGAAACTACACCAGGAAAAGACAAGGTAGCTTTGTCTGATGGAATTAAACCAAAATTTATCTACAACTGAATATCACAAACAGAATAGCACTAATGGAATTATTAAAGACACATATATCTCTTGAAGACTTGTAATATTCCTGCACAGAAGTTTGTAAGTATTACACATTAAATAAAAGCCTACTGGTTTTGGCTGGGATAGACTTAAATTTCTTCATAGTAGCTGGTATGGGGCTATGTTTAAGATTTGAGATGAACACTGCTGATAACACAGGGATGATTTAGTTATTGCTGAGCAGTGCTTACACAGCATCAAGGCCATTTCTGCTTCTCAGCCTGTCTTGACAGCAAGGCTGGTGGGGCACAAGAAGTTGGGAGGTGACACAGCTGGGACAGCTGACCCCAACTGACCAGAAGGATATTCCATACCATACGGCATCATGATCAGCAATAAAAGTTGGGAGAAGAAGGAAGGGGGGACATTCGGAGTTACAGTGCTTGTCTTTCCAAGTAACCGTAACACATGATGAAGCCCTGCCTCTTTGTCAGATGCCTCTGATAAACATGATATGATAAAGCATTGCAATTTGCTAGTTACATTATTTTAAAAATTCTTCATATATTGTCTTGTAAGAGTGAGAGTTTCTCATACTTTTTTCTCTTTTCAATAATAGTTATTTTTTACATAAAACAAAAAGTATAGGTCTGCCTTACAGAATGGTTAATTACATTTGCCTTTACATCACATAAAGTTTCAATGAGGGACACTAAAAGGAAGAGGAATCAGGATACTTTTAGGAAAATGACTCTTTAGCTACTGTAAGGATTTCGAACTTTTGACAATACCCACTCAATTACCATTTTGTCTAAAATACATTTAAAATGTAGTCTTGCAAGTGAGTGAACAATCTGTTTATATTTGTGGGCTGCTTCCAGGAAGCTACCTCCTCCTTCTTCCCTTAACACTATCCTACAGACATTTTAAAAATTAAGTTGTCACAGCAGTCTTTCCCTTCTCCACCAAAATTAGACTGATCACTGTTACCACATACTGAGAAAAAACCACAGCTGATTCAGCAATAGTAATATTCACATGTTCAAGTCTGCCCCCATTGAAATAAAATTTGTGGCCATCCTCTCTTGCGTTAAAAGTTTGTTTTTTAATATCCCAAACATATATGCAGATTCAATGTCTGTTTATTGTTAGGGTAAGGCTCATAGCATCTGTATGACTTTTCCTGACCACAATCTTAGTTATTCCTTCAAAAGAGAAGGAGGAGGATAAGCAGGAGGAAGAAGAAGCTATAATTCTGTAGCAGCCTAACACTCTTGGTTCCATCGTTATTTCACTTTTTTTCACGCTACCAGATCTTCATTTCATTCACTGACTATTTTACTGGCACTATCGTTAGACCAGGCTATCAAGCCTTTAGACAGTCCCTTCAAACAGTGATGAATGTTCCTGGTATCCCATATGTTTTGTGACATTTGAGAGTCCCAAGTACTACATTTAATCAGTGCAATATGCTTCAGTGGTTCTCATCGTCACACAATCTCAAAGTCAAAAAGCAACAAAACAACCTCCTCCCAAATCCTTTTAAATGTGATACTTCATCACACTTGCCAGCATAAATTTTCTGTTAGTGACAGCTTAGTTTTTCTTCCAAATCCACATATGTACCACTTTAAAATATTCATTCTATTTATGGAACACATAGAATTATGCAGTGAGTTATAGTATGTGAACACTCATAGCCTTATTTAAAACATGTGAATGGATTTCATTGAGATGTGTGGAACACTCCTAAGAGATTTTTTTTTTTTTTTTGTGAACCAAAGATGGCATCTCTTGAATAGTTTAATAAAATTTCATTTGATTAGCTGATCAGAAGATATCTTTAAATCTTACTAGGTGTATTTTACTATTCATGTCAAATGACTACTTGCTTAACTCCATTAATAATTCATTTAAATTTCTACTCCAAAGATAGAATAGTTAGGAACATTTATTTCCAAAAGACTGATTGCTGATTAATCATTACCTCTTCAATATTATAGGTTTTCCTATCTTATTTCTATTCTTTATATATATTGTACAAAAATATCTGAAATAATAGTCCTGCTAACAGGAAGTCTTATTTATTTGAATCACCACATGAGATAAAAGTTAGCTGTTGCTCTTCAGAAAATATTTATTGCTCAGTTTTTTAACTTTCAAAACATCAACATAAAAGCCCCAAACCTTTCCAAAATTATTAAAAAAAAAAATAAATCATAATACTTCAACATTCTTACAGTTTTGGAATTTCTACAAAACACTGCGAACCCACATGGATCCTAGAGCAGTGTATGATGTCTAACCTGTTTCCCTACCTACAGTCACATTTGGAAGTCTCAATCCATTAAATCAGGCATTTCCCAATATTCAAAGCAAGAATAAGACCATAGGAAACTGAAACAACACCACTCTATCCCTTTGTGCTGTAACTAGCGAGCTCCTTAACCTCCATATCCATAAAAAAAGAAAAAAAAAAAAATCAGATGTAGAATTTGTAGTCTATCTTCTTGTATATGCATACTCACAGAGGCATGAAAATAAGGTAAAACAGGGATCCCTTCATTCATTCTTAGCATGAAAATGCAGCTCTACCAGGCATACAAGTAGAAGCACAAGAAAAATAAAATAATTTAGTGTGAACAGGAAATAACGAGAAATAGTTGCACAAGCCACCCCCCCAC
>VYZV01044440.1:14800-34633 GCA_013401275.1 Pandion haliaetus
CCCCCACCCCACCCCACCCCCCCATCAAATCCTTACTGATTTCCTCTCCAAATGCATCATTGGACTATTGGAAGTTCTCCTCCACATTCTAAAGAGAGAAGGGAATTATTGCGATTCCTTATTCTAACTGGAAATATCCATTAATCTTTTGTGTGAGCCTTTTTCCGGCAAAGAATGAAGGTCCAATATAAGCAAAATTTTCTAAAGAAATCTGTATCTTAAAGTTTAGGGCCAGTATCAGGACTGTTTACATCAGCATTGCTGGCAGCTGGTCTCTCTGTCCAGGGTTTCCTTCTTCTGCACAAGGCTGACAAGAGTATTGATGTGAAGCGGAGCTCCTAAGGTTTCTTGGCTACTAAGGAAGAAGAGCAGCCAGACCCCCAATAAACCTGTTTGCCTGCTTGTTCAGCAAACACATGTTGAACTAAGTCACAGCTGACTTTTCCTGAATCACCTAGCTGCATATCTGGCCACCTCTTCATTTACGCAACCAGCCCTTGGCCAACAGCACGGACACTTACATTACTTCTCCAAGGCACCAAGACTCCTAGGCAGCCTAGGAAGTAGCTCTTGCAGCCATTCAGCTTGGCAAAAAGATTTGTCTTTTCTACTTCTACTGCTTTCTGAGGTGGTAAAACAGTAGTTAAAAACCTGGCCATGAAACTACATATGGTATTCCAGCAAAACTCAATAGAATAATTTACTATTAAATTACGTATCATCTCCTTTGGAACAAAATATCTCTTAAATATCCCATAAAAACCCTCCTAAAGATTACTGTAACTATTAACATACTATTTTGTAAATACGAGGCACTCGTAAACTGAAGAGAAGACCAAATTTTCAAATTAAATTAGAAACCATAGTTGGTTTATGCATCTTAGACAAGCCTAAATATTCAAACATACACCTTCTTGTCTGTCACACCAACTGACAGGAACTCTCCTTCCAAAACTTCATTATACTCTTTGAAACGTAGGTTTAAAACTTTCTTGTTAGGATGTCCTCTCGCTCCCTTTTGCTAACATAAAACTGCGCTCAACAGAAATACCTACTGTTGCCTCTCTAATCATCTGACTAATTAGTCAACTTAAGAGCAAACTGTTTTAGCATGTAGTTAGCTTCTGTTTCAGACCTGCCATACCTCTGAAATTCTAGGGGTTTTTTTCCAAGTGTATCAGTTACTCTTTCCCTTCTTTCAACAAAGCACCCAACAAGAGTCAATAGGCTGCCAGTGTGCTGTTAACTGCAGCAAGTTGCGCAGAACACCACTATCCTGTCTCCTTCAACTCTTCTTCTCTCCTCTTCTCTCTTTCCTTAAGACTGTAAGCTCTTTAGAGTAGGAATTCTTTCCTTTTTTCGGTTTTTGCACAGCACAGAGATTTGTGTCTAAGGCTGGGCACTAAGATATTACAAACACTCAGGAACAATATTTAATACATGAGTTTGAGCTGAAGTAAAATTTTATAGAAATATTTATTAATATACGTACATTCCCTATTATGGATGCAAGGATTTTACTGTTCAGAAGATAACATCCAGTAAAGTTTGCTTTATTACATTTGATTCATTAGGATTTATTAGATTACCATTATATTATCTATGCAATAAACATGTCTGTGTATGTAGCAACACAATCTATATTTGGCAGACTTGAAAATAGTAACCATTTGTCTTGAAATACCACTTTTAAAGGACTTTTTCCAGCAGAAATATACTTTCTGACTGAGCAAAAACAAAAGAATAAAAACTATGACTGTTTTTGGATGATACTGTAAAAATAATTGAAGAACTTTGTCTTGAGCAGTAAACAAACCTGGGCAACATAAGGAAATTAAAACTAGAAAAGTAAAATTTAATACAGCTGGAAGGCTGATTTACAAGTGATTTTGTCTTACAAAGTAACTGCAATACTGGAATAAAAAACTAGAGGTGCTAGTAAACAGTGAGTCCAATATAACCGTATAACAGACTAGAGCAATGAAAGAGCTAACCACTCCTAAGAGTACCCCATCATACATCTCCAATGTGATAGCCTGTCTGTGGTATAATAACCAGTGTAATGTAATTTGAACAATGGCAGTCAGTTTGGGTACCTGAACTCCATAAAAAAAAAAAAGATGGAGAGAAATGGAAGCAATTCAGAGAACAGCTGCTAAAATAATGAAAGAGTTGAAGGGACTGAGTTTTGTGTAAAGGTCAGGAGAGTTAAAAGGCAGTAGAAGGCAACGTGGCATCACTGAGAAAAGACTAAACTAACACAATAGCTTCACCAGTAATCCAGTGTGTAACCTTGGGCATATTCCCCTCCTTTTCCTTATTCACCTCCCTCTTCTTTTTCTTTTTTGACAATTTGAGTATCTTCACAGACACTGAACTCATTCCGACTGTGTTGCACAATGGCTGAATGGGAATCATCTCCAACCAGAAAGAGATTTAGTGACATTGTGGTGGGGTATCCACGCTAACAAAGCATGCTGACAACTTCCCTCTATATTTACAGTCTCTCTGGCACAACAGGATCATAATGTTTGGTTTTGTAATCTAAATAAAAATATTTCAGACATCAGCAAAATGACAGCAAAAATAAATTTATCAAAATACCCATATACAGCGATCTTCATCTGTCTATATAGAGAGAGTGTAGCCAAAGAAGCATAACGTGTGACAATGTTATCATATCAATAGACATCTTTGGGACAGGCCTAAAACACAGCCCAAATTTGCAGTTTAGAAAATGACACATTTGGGAATATATTTTCCGATTAGTACCGTCTGTGCTTTCATTTATTTTGGACACTCCAGTATCCAGCTATAATAGTCCCTGAGACAGTACAGGTCCTGTAGACAGAATCAGGCAGTGCTAATATTACCTAACTCAAAACCATAGTGTGATAGTTAAGGCAAAGGGGATTCCAGTTCAGGCTTCAAAGCTTTAGGTTCAGGTACATATTTCTGTGACTAGTAAAAGCCAAGCTCCCAGCTGACGTGGCTATACTTTCACCAGTACTCACACTAGCTGGTTTAAATTCGTTTGAGCATGAGATCTGAGAGGCCTTAATATCTCATCTGTATCAAGAACATCATCTTTCCAGTTGTCTCTTTCTGTATCTCTCAAATCATTTTGCTATCTTTCTTAATGACTACTTTCACTCATGTCCTCAAATAACAGAAAATGCAAGGAATTTCTGCTTCCTTTCATGAGCTGGAGAACCTCTGGACTTCTTTCTGCAAATATGGGTTTTGAAATGTAGCACTTCTCTAATAAATCATGTAGCAATTGCTCCTTTGCTAATTAACACAAGTTGGATGGCTAGGAAAATACTAATAGACTGCATGCAAAGCCTTTGCATGACAACAATTATGCTAATGTTCTATGATGCATTTTTCTTATTTTCTTTGTGATTTTAGAGACACAGAACATAATCCTGTGAACGTCCGAAATTGATGGCACTTATTATCAAACTGAACACTAGGCAATCTCCTTTCTGACTTCTAACATTTTACGCTGCCAGTATTTTTTGTTTTGTTTTGTTTTTTAAACAGCTGTCTCTAAAGACACAGTGGCATGAGCAGCTCTAGAAAAGATCCTCTCTTCCAATACTTGGCTTTGTATTTTAAAAAATGCAGCCAGCATCCTCTCCCTACAGACATTCACTGAGGCAAATGGGAAGACTCCTATGAGTCATGGTAGAGTGCAGGCTAAGTCTGCCACTCTTCCTTCACTTATTTTATAAACTTTGCGATCAGAAATGTAGTGTCATCTGCACGGCATGCGGATTACATACAAATTTGCATCATGCATACCTATGAAGGGCAGAAGCATAAACTCAGCACAACTGTCTATGTTTTATGTTTATGCACAATGCTATATATAAACACAATGCCTAAAAATTCATTCTCAGAAATGGAAACTTACAGAAGAGTGATGATCACATAACTGCAGATTAATCTACCACTGAAGCTGTTAATTGTTAAGCAATGCATTCCTATTCTATTCCTGTTGGGCCCCTCACTACAGGAAAGACATCGAGGCACTGGAGCATGTCCAGAGAACGGCAACGAAGCTGGTGAGGGGCCTGGAGCACAAGTCTTATGAGGAGCGGATGAGGGAACTGGGGTTGTTTAGCCTGGAGAAAAGGAGGCTGAGGGGAGACCTTACCGCTCTCTGCAACTACCTGAAAGGAGGTTGTAGTGAGGTGGGTGCTGGTCCTTTCTCTCTTCTGTCAGGTGGCTGGTGATAGGACAAGAGGAAATGGCCTCAAGTTGCGGCAGGGGAGGCTTAGATTGGGTATTAGGAAAAATTTCTTCACCAAAAGGGTTGTTAGGCATTGGAACAGGCTGCCCAGGGAAGTGGTTGTGTCACCATCCCTGGAGATATTAAAAAAGCATGTAGACAAGGCACTTCAGGACATGGTTTAGTGGGCATGGTTGAGGGTTGGACTCAATGATCTTAAAGGTCTTTTCCAACCTAAATGATTCTATGATACTATTTTCACTCTGTGTGTCAGCATGTTACCTTGTTTCTCCATTTGTGTATTTTTTTGAAATCTGTAATTGTTAGGGTTTATTTCCATTGCAGAGGTAAATCCGGCTGGTACTCGTCCAACAGGACCTGGGCCAAGGATTGCAAAATACCCAGTCCCAGTGGCTCATTGTGGGGTATAGGCAAACTTCTGCAGAAGGCTGGCTAAACGTTAGCCCTAACTTTTTTCCCTGTAATTCCCTCTCCATGCCCAGACAGCCTGCCTAATTCCAACAAGATTTTTGTGGGTAAGAACTAGTGGTTACAATTCCCAAAATGCTACCATGACACACGTGAGTGCAGCACTAGTGTGGATGTCATACTTAAGCTCGTCTTTAAAATGTGCTTAGCCTCAATATTTAAATTGCATGTGGCAGTGCAGAAAGGTAACTGCCTCACTTGCCCTTAAATCAGCTTTTACAGTTTTCACATTAAAACAATTGGAAATTTTGCTGTGCAGGATAGTACAGGATTGCATCCACCCTGCTCTGCCAGCAGGTACATTGGCCACAGCAGACTCAGCAGGACATAATGTGTGGGAACATGCCCACCCTTCCAGATCACAACATGCCTTAATGCAAACCTGCCTTCAGTTTGACGTTTTAAGCTAAAACGCTGGGGAAATTGCTGGCATAGTTGAAATACAGCACTGGTGTGATTGGTGTATGTTCTGCGCTGCCAGTTCTGCTGCAATGAACAGTAACTTCCAAAAGAAGCCTGTTAATACCTGACAGCTATAACATTTTACAAGGCTGCAGCCGCATTTACTTTAGCTTGTCTATCAAAGCACATATTACCATGAAGGCTTAAGTGCAAACCCATCTCTCCTTCAGGTGGCCATGACATAGACAAATAGCCTTTTTAGAACCAGTCAGCAAGTGAATCTAGAAGACTTTTTTGGCAAATCGAACAAAGCATTATAGAAAATTAGTTTAAAATAACAAGAAGCCTACAGGCTTACCTAAGCTTATTAATCTTATACTTCAATACAGCCTATGTTATATAGGCTTTCCTTTGAATTACGGCAATATAAATGATTCAATCTGAATTTCCGTAGAAAATCTGTCACTGAAGATTGTTTGCTCACTCCAAGGGACACCCCCTTTTCAGAAAGACCAGTTCTGACCAGGTAAAGCAGAGTTCACTTTTTATAAGCGGTGATGGTTACTATTACTGAGCTAAGATGTGAAGTCCTTCTTTTGTCTCAAAGTGGTTTTCCATTAGGCAGTCCAACAAGGCCCAAGTGGGTCATTCCCTTTGACTGACAGCTGAACTACTGCAGCATTTACAACCCGTGGTGGTAGCCCTTGCCCTAGCAGCAGGGCATACAGCAACTACCTTTTCTCTCTTTCCATCCTTTGTTTCCAGACACGCTGACAGCAACACATCTACACATCTAGTCTCAGAACTGACAATCATTTTCAAATGTTCATACAGAAAGCTATTACAGGACCAACCATATCTGTATATTGTCTTTCTCCTATTAACATTATAGTGACTTCTACTAATTAAAAGCATCATCCTTCCGCCATTTAGCCAGTGTGTCCTTTCCATTTATTATGACTGGAAAGGCATATAAACACAACTTCCAGTGTTCCTCAAACTGATGGTTCCTCAAACTGATGGTTCTTAACTCATGAATAAAAGACCTTCTGTAACAGCTTATAGCTACATGCTGAAATCATGAATTAGTAATTTTAATTTTTTTATAGATCTTTAGCCTAGGATTGCTTTTATTTTTGCTGTATTGAAATATGTGTAAAAGCTAATATTTACTATTGTCAAAAAAGATTATGTTCTTTCAGAAGATGAGAAAGCTTAAACCACACCTGTTACTAAATTCCTGGGATAATCACTATGCACTAGTACTTCCAATAACAACTAAACTTAATTTAAAGGCTTCATACCTATGAATCTAAGGTCTAATTTTCAAAAACTGAAAGAATGACCTCAGTGCACAAGTCTCACTGAAACCGAAGAGCTAATCAGGAACCCAAACCTCCTCTCATGTGCCTAACTTTAAAACAACCCTCCACCTTACCAGACTCATCATCAAAATTGCCATTAACATACACTGTAGCAAACAAATGTTCACTAGAATGAAAAATGTAAAATGTGCCTCTTCACAACTTGGATAAACACCTGACGTAACAGAGCCATCAAACGCATGGATCCCATGCATGCACACACATGCAGGGCACCAAATACTGTTATAAAACTATGTACATCAAAATGAACAGACCTTCCAATACCAGAATGAATTCACATATGAAAGCAATAAAAGACAGGACATGAAGTTAATGGAAGAACAGTTTCCACAAAACATTTATTACATTTCTGACCACTCAACCTCTTTCTCAGCAGAGACTTGCCAAATAGCTCCAAAAGATAAGCTCGGGAACTAAAACTTATAGCTTTGCCAGATACTAAAAATCATGGACCTAACAGCGACACATTATTATTTCTCTCACATCCTCTCTCCAGATAACTCCTCCATGTTCCACAGGTAGTAATTATCTGTCGCTTTTCATCCCACAGAGCTAACAACTTGAATACCTCCAGCCTTGCTAGCAGCTTCTACTGTCCCACAGGTAAAAAAAAAAAACTACCATTGTTTCTCAAATTGTATTTTAAATGAAAATAATTAAATTAAACACAGCAACTATTTTCAACATGTAGTGTTTTATTTCAGCTTTGAAGAAATGGTTTTGTACTCAGGAACCGATTTATTTTTCCAACATTACTTGCTTATAAAACTCGCACACATATGCAAATATATCTATCCAACCATATATAATGAAGACTTACAAATATATCTTTGCACTTTATAATGTATGTATGTACATGCATATTTATGTATTTTACATATATAAATATATGTCCTGGTTTCGGCTGGGATAGAGTGAATTTTCTTTTTAGTAGCTGGTACAGTGTTATGTTTTGGATTTAGTATGAGAAGAATGTTGATAACACACTGATGTTTTCAGTTGTTGCTAAGTAGTGTTTAGACTAGGTCAAGGAATTATCAGCTTCTGATGCCCAGCCAGCAAGAAGGCTGGAGGGGCACAAGAAGTTGGGAAGGGGACGCAGCCAGGGCAGCCGACCCAAACTGGCCAACAGGGTATTCCATACCATGTGACGTCATGCCCAGTATATAAACTGGGGGTAGTTGGTCTGGGGGGGTGATCACTGCTCGGGAACTAACTGGGCATCAGTCAGCAGGTGGTGAGCAGTTGCATTGTGCTTCACTCATTTTGTATATTCCAATTCTTTTATTATTATTATTATTACTGTCAAATTATTATCATCATCATCATTTTCTTCCTTTCTGTCCTATTACACTGGCTTTATCTCAACCCACGAGTTTTACTTTTTTTCCTGATTCTCTCCCCCATCCCACTGGGTGGGGGGGAAGTGAGTGAGTAGCTGCGTGGTGCCTAGTTGCTGGCTGGGGTTAAACCGTGACGATATATATACATAAAACCTCTTAAAACACCTTCATAAAAACCTTGCCTTACAAAATCATTAAAATATTTTCAAAGCTTACATTAAGCCAGTACATGTTTGTGAGGAGTCATAATTAGGCAAGAAGAGATAAAAATCATAAAAAATTAGGACTGTAAAAAATAAAGGCCTCATACCATTCATCCCCCTTACTCTGGGGGAGGACACCATACCTATTCTTGATATAGACTTGCCTCACATATTTTAAACCTCCAGAGACCCAGATGCCCTACAGTTTTTTCAAGTACTTAGCTGTGTCATATATAAAGAGTTTTCTTGTCCCAAATCCTCAGTGTTATAAAGTATACTGATTATTTTTGTTCTATTTGTTATGATTTGGGAAACAGAACCATCATTGCTCACAGTAATCTTTCATACCTTAGAAGGCAATTTTTTTTCAATATTATTGACATATATACCTCTCAACCTTTCTATTCAGTACTCACAAACCTTCTTTTGTCCTTATAATATCTGGTTCTGGTTATTGTTTCTCTCCTCTGGATGCCATCCAGTTCATCTATTTCTTTCTTTAAGCCTAATGCCCAAGACAAGGCAAAATACTTCTGTGACATACCACCCACTGAAGGAAACTGAGTAGCAACTCCCATGTGTTAAAGATGGCATTCCTGTCTGCATGTCCCAAGGCTATTTGGCCTTTTTTATGCAAAAGAATCACATCATTAACTAATTTCAATTTGTGGTCTTTTCTAACACCAAGATATATTTACACACTACTGCTGCCTACAGATTGATTTCCTATTTTGTCCAAAACCACTTTTTTCTAAGATGTAATAGTTAGCATTTGCCTTTATTGAACTTCATCTTACTGATTTCAAAGCATTCCTCCAATTTATCAATCTCATTTTGAATCTGACACTAAGAAGTGCTTAGTACTCTTCCCATCTCCACACTATCCACAAAGCTATAGAAATGCTTTCTATTTCAAACAAAGGATCTTTTTACCATTCTCTAGTTGCATCTAATTATACTATTGGATTCAAATAGAATACACAGTCCTCTAAATTTAATGAATTTTGTGATCACGGCTGAGTTCATGGAACATACAGTTTCTAAACATGGTACAGGAGTTGTAATACACATATACAATCTCTTATCAAAAGTGCTTATATAGCACTGGAAAGAGAACTGATACTAAATACTTTAAAAAAAACAAAGAGAATTCAATATACAAAGGAAAAAAACATTGGTAAAGGGGAAGAAAGTAAACTAATTTAGAAAGCACAGATTATGGCAAAGAAAAGAAACAGCTATGAGTTTCTACAACATGGCAACACACTGCAAACCAAAAACTGACAAATAATCCCCGATAAAGACAAAATAACACCTTAATTAAAAAAAAAAAATCAACAACAAACAAAAAGCCCAAAACCACAAGAAAACCCCCAAAACACAAAATGTTTTCTTCACTGCATAGTTCTTTGAACATGAATGAATACACACTGTCTACAGGAAATTCTACAAAACTATTGCCAAATTAACAATTAGATGTCAAAGCAACCTCCAAAGTAGGTGTATTTACCTTCAGGTTTTCAAATAAAGAATTAAAAATACATAGATGTGAACTGTTTAGCACAAAATTTCAAAAAAAACTTCTATTGAGCAAGATAAGCTTTTCCTATTCAGGAAAAACAACGTAAAAAAAAAAAGTACATTATAATTTTGCACAGCCTTGTGTTTCTTTCATAACTGTACAGCTCCAGGGAGTGGAGGGATAGAAGAGAAGATAGGGACAGAAGGAGATAATTCATGAGGGACAACTGTCAACCACATCATCTCTAAGAAAGGGAAAGTTGATCCAGGAAGGTCAGCAGGAGAAAGTGGAAGTGTAACAATTGGAGAAAGAAATTTAGCTGAATAAAACGGTTTGGTAAAAGATTTTTGAACTGCACAGGGCAAGGATGGAGAACAGATAAGTAGATCAAATACCAAAAGAATTCATATAAATACCCCAAAAATGCTGTCTTCCCAGTGAATGCAGTATACTACAATAAATATTCCTCCACCCTAAATCCTATTCAACACTTCCAGAAAATGGTAGTATCTTTGGTTCAAACCTCCCCAAACAACATACAAATATGTTTCATTTATCTTTACTAAATCTCTACAAGGTAAATATAATTTGTACTACTTTACAAATGAATTGACAGAGAGTGTGACTTGTTCACAGTCTCACACAGTGAATGTGGCAGGATGAAACTATTTCAAATCCCAACCCTCTTCATCATCTCTAATACTATCTTTCCTCTCCACTTTTCCAAGTATTTTCTGAAGATTAGCACTAACACCACCACCTACAGCAGAAAATTCTGTTTTCATGACGTGCCCTCAACTGTGCCACTAGCTATGCAAACAGAGTAATACAATCCACCTCTTTTGGAATAAAAGACTTGGTGAGAAAATTCATTTACAGGTGGATAACTGAAGCTTGGCAGTATCGAAAATAGATGCATATACATTCTACTAGTTTTACTATGCATAAGCCAATGGACTCCAAACACCCCAGCTCATATTCATGGCAAAACATAAGTTAACTCCATCAACAATAGCATTAATTGCTTAAGAACAGTTCATTGACACTGATCTTTGGCAGTCATCTTCAAAACCTTTCTCCAATATCAAACTTGTTTACTTGCTAAACTGAAGAAGAGGAATGTTCAGAGGTTTCTATGTTAAGCATTTCAAAATTACTATAAATGATGCATTCTGTAACCACTCTAGAATTAACAACTCAAGCATTTCACATGTTAAGAAGCAAAAAATTTGTTCTGCCATGCGGAGCCATAAAGCAGTTCATTCACAGAAATATATCAATACAGAAAAACTTATCAGTATGAAGAAGCAGTAAGTAAACTAACAAACAGTTCTCTATGAAACTCAGGTCCTACATTTGATGGATCATTGATTTTTAATACTTCTTCATAAATCAGCACTTACTAACAAATGTATAGCCCCATCTATTGCCTTGAGAACTGGCACAATAGGCTGACACATGTTTACACCTATACAAACACATGGGTTTCTCCACTGCCACCACACACTGAGCAGGTTGCAGTGATCGATCAGCTGTTGCTGGGAAAGGACTGGTACTGCAGTGCACTGCAGCAAATGAAAGCTGCCACTTTCACATTTTGAAGCTGTTGCTTCTGAGGGTAAGGATGGATTGAGATATGCTACACCTCCCTCTCAAACCCAGTCTGGGATTCTGGTAAGTCTTCCTGGCTCTCTTGATTGNAAAATTAATTAATTAATGTGTACAGTCTAACTGGTAAAATACCATTTCTGTCTGTAGAGAGCACAACACAGTACTTCCAGAAGAATGTTTCTCCATATTAATTTACCCTTGGAAATGCAGACTGAAGGAAGCACTGCTATTGCGCAGTGCAGAACTAAAGCTAACTTAGGGAGAGATTTCCCGCTTTTGAAAATTGCTGAGATTTCAATATTATTCCCATTTTGAAACAAGACTTCAAACCAAAGCTACCTGTTTACAAACAAGATGTAGGAGCTACATAAGCACTGGAAAATGGGAAAACAGCATGGTTCAAAGAAGATAGGCACATTGGCTTGAAAATCATATTCAAGCCATCAGTTACTGCATTAAGGATATATTTTTTTACATACCAGTTTCTTCTTTGCACAATGCTACAATCTTTTTTTTTTTTTTTAAATAGTATATCCTGTTCTACTTGTCTCTTGAGACACAGTAATAATGCAAGTCACACCAACAGTCTTAAGGGTTAAGGAGAATCATTTTTCCCGAACCTGGAAAAGTATTTCAGAATACTATGCCTAAGAAAAATAATGTTGCTACTTCAAGAACACCTGAAAAAGTCATATATTGCCCCCTACTCCCCCAAAAGACTGACCCCCAACTCATGACAGTTTCCCTTTACAGAAGATAAAATTATTCTAAGAGAAGGGTTAGTCTATCTCCTGACTTTTTAGCTCTGCTCATCTTCTCTACCACTATGTATGTACAATAACTTAAGGTTGAAAAATCAAATTTTAAGGCACTCTAATATGCACATATCTCTGGCTGCTCCACAGGAGACTCCATTGACCCACTGTTCACCCTTAAGTTCAGAGAAATGCCATTCATCTCCTATTGGTGTCCTGACTCTTTGCCATCCTGTACTAGGGCTAATAAACAGTGCTATTATATGATTAAGCAATAAAGAAAAAAACTGTGGATCTTACATAGAGAAGGAAGCTCATGGGGCATCAAGAGGCAGGCAAGCTGTGCTGCTGCATCTGAAGCTACAGCTTTTACCCAGCGCTCTTTCCACTTCTACACATCTGGAAACAGCATGAAAACTTCTGCTAGTCAGCTCTACTGCAGATTCCCTACACACGCATGTGCACGCATCAAATCCTGATTCAGTAACAACAGCCTGCACCTCACCCATCCCCTAACACTCATTCCCTTCACTGCTTCAGCAGCACTGCATTGCTATCCACCCTCTTTCATCCTGTACCTGTACCACTGACCCCAGTTCCTCCCTTTCACATACCTAAATCCATGTCCTGTCAGCAACTCACACATAGCTGTTCTCACTTGCCATGCACCTTTCAGAAGGATTTCAGTATTCCTTGCAGTTCCCATCTTCTATTTCATGTTTCTTATGCTGCAGGTAGTGCTTATAGGCAGCTCTTACACCAGGTTCTGCAGGAAATAAGTTGCTGTCATAAACTAAAACTACTCAGCTAATTCTAGGGTAAAGAGCTCATATTTGGAGGGGCTGGTGAGACAGACCATGACACAAACTGGAACAAAAAATCCAAAATGTCTTGGAAATATAAAACTGGCTCTCTGAACTAGTGGGGCAGATGTTTTGCTTGAAGATGTAGTTCCATCCTCTACCAAAATCAATGTGGCTGACTGTATCCAAAACCACTTTTGAAAATAAATTGTAGCCCAGTAACAACAACTTCTGCCATTCCTAGTAAAGGGCCGCAAGCTGTGCCCTGAGCTGAAGGCACCCAGAAGGCAGCAGCCCGGGGCAAGGACAGACATAAAAATAAACCCAGGCAGGTCCCAGGACTGAGGAGGTGGGGACTCCTACCAGGAACATCACACCCCACCCAGCAAAGACCGCAGGATGGTGATTGTGACACTGAGGACTGGGAAAAGACATCAGCCATCAACCTGAGGACCCAAAAGGAGCCTGGACAGGTAAGAACAGCACCAGAGAAAAGACACTAGAGTGAGCTTTTTCTGAAACCATTTCTAACCATTTTTAGGGTGTTATTAATGAGATAATGTTTGTTTGTATTTTTGTAACTGGACTAATAACTATTTCTTGCATTTTGTTCAGATACAAAAATGCTTTTGAAGATCTTAATCAGACTAAGTTCTTGTATCCCTATATGTGCTACGTTCTCTTTCGACGGTAACAGAATTGTAGTTTGAACAAACTCCATTACGACAGAAAGCTAGAATGGTTTTCGTCTCATTGACTTTAGTAGGCAATGTGAAGTAGTGGTTAATGTAAGTATAAGAAACACTATATGATGGCATCTTTTCATTACGTTTGCAGGAGACACATTTAAAAAAGAGGGGAAGTGGAAAAACCACAATAGCACACAGTATTTTCCCAAACTATGAGTCACAGTAGTTGTAAGATGGTAATATAGAGGGGAAAAAAAAAAAATCTTAAAATGTAACAGAGGTTTCAAAAACGGAACACAAATAATTAAAATATAGAAAATACTAATGTTTACAAAGCTACAGAAATTAACAAGAGATTCAATTCTTGGGTGTTTCTGTTTTGACAACTGCTTGGAAGGAAGAACACATATGGGTAAATCAGTCTGGCTGAATTAAAAAAACACAGGAAAGAAAAATTCCTAAATCAGGCTGAGAAAAAACATTAAGATACCTAAATTAGTGTCGTCTTTAATATATCCAGGTCTAAGTTCAAGCTCCATATAGCCAAGGTGTTTTAAAAAAGTCTTATTTCTAGAGTTGTAACAATGTAGCACTTTATTCCTTGCTGTAACGATTCCAGCAGGAAGCATCCTGGTGCCTTCAGTAGACAAAATGATCCTCCAGGTTAAACCTTTATTTCAGGACAGTATGAGTGCTTTTTGGTCCTCACCTCTGCGAGCTCATTAGAAGACTAAAACAAAATAAGGAAGGTTCTAGCTCCTTCTAAGTTTTGACATTCATCAATTTTAACTTTGGATTTCCTGCAACACAGAAGGTCTGAAATCACAAATATCAATTGCTTGATACTACATTGACTCATATTTTTTGTATTCTTTTCATAAGCATAAGCATGTAAGGGGTGAAATGACTTTAAAACATGGCAATACCTTCTCACATAGCTATAAATGACCATGAGAGGTGGCAGGCAACACATAAGTGGGTCCATAGTGACTACGAAGTCCAGATGAGGACACTTACTTGTTTTAAGCCAGCAAGCAGGTTAGATCTAGACTTTGTCAGCATATATGCCTCCCTTGTTTACTATAAAGCACATAAGCCAGCTTATAAATTGTAAATTGAGTCTGTTGGCTCTGGGTTGCAGAACTTCAGAATACTGCAAGGATACGAGACATCCGATGGACTTAAATTCATCCTTCAGTGAGATGAAGGCAGTGGCAAGCATAAGTGTGTAAACCCTTATGAGGAAAATTCCAGGAAACTTAAGACAGTACCTGTGCTTTTGTATTGCCATACCACAGACTGTTCTACTGAAAATGAAGTGTCTCCCGTAACAAACAAACATCAGGAAAGGAAGAATTAATTTCACCTTCTTCAGTGCAAATGATTTGCATGTCTACTTAACTCTTTTTTTTTTTTTTTTTTCTTACTTAAAGTTCTGAATATATTCTTTCCATTGGAAAGCTTTGTCACCAACATTCATTCAGAATACACAGAAAATTACTTATGGAGCCAGACGAAATAAAGTGTTCCTTTAGGTAAATCTTAAAAATAAAAGGGCTTCAGAAGACCATTTTATGGACACACACAAACTGTCAAATTTCAGAGCTCTTCACACATGGGATTCTGGCCTGAACTCTTCTTTGATGTTAAAATGAAAGTTAACCAACAGGAATTACTTCCCCATAGTGAGTGGGGTTTTCCTGGCTGTCACATACTATTGTTGAAGGCAGCAGTTACTGCCAGTGACAGCAGCTGTACTGTGCAGCACTGTACTCAATTTTACCATTTTTACTTCATTGTGTTGCTTGTTTTCACACTTCTAAAGGTGTCTTTCTACGCCAGCTACTTTCATAATAAAAGCCTGACTGTGATAAAAATGTTGAGGCAATTTCTTCACAAATTGCTCACAGTGGGCATAGCTTGACATTTGATGCATTTTAGAGGTTGCACCAGAACCAAGAGAATACTTTTTAGGACTCGGCTTCCTATTTCATTTCCTCTACGTGACAGGACAAGACAAGTGTAAGAAATGTAGGCAAAAAAAAAAAAAGTTATGCAGAAAGGAAGACCTCCTTCCCAACAAATGCTGAATTTAGACAGAAAGACAAACATCCTTATCCCAAAGAAAGTCAAAAACTACAAATTTCAGAAGTTTAAAGTACAGAAGCTCAAAATCTTCTCCTTGCCCTTATTGTTTAACATATTTCATGGTTTTTTTAGATAGTGAGAGGAAGCAAGAATAATTTTAAAAATTGCTGCTATTAACCCCATGGAACTCAACACATTTTCTATCATACAAGGAGATAGATCCTCATGTGGATTAAAAAAGTGAAGACAGCAGGTTGAGGTTCACAATGATACACAGAAATGAAAATGTTACTCAGCAGGTCATTATATGAAAAGCATAGTCCAGAAATACCCAGGGCATACTTTTCTAAAAAAGCAAATACATATTTTCAGTCCACAATCACAAGCAATATAAAAGACAGACACTGGAATGTGTGCCAAGTACTACACAAACCCCTATGAGTTCTGCAATTTACAACATTAAAAACAACATATGCTTTATACAGTAACAAGACACTGACTTTACCTTACATTTGTAACATTTTTATTACACTTTTGTCCAATAATCCATCTGTGATCCTCCTAATGCTCTGACTACTACAGTATTCTAGCACATAATGCTTTACAAATTTGCCTTTTAAAATTAATTTATAACTCAGAAGGAGTTCTCAAACTCTCATTGAGAAAAAAAGTTCGATGAAGCAAAAATGAAGGGGGAGAAGCTGGTAAGTTTTCTGGCTAGAATATACTGAATTAAAAAAAAAAAACAGAAAAAAAGGCTGTAAAAGTAAAACATTAATTGCAACTAAGTACGTTTCATATATATGTATTATATGTGTATGCATAAATATAATATAACTGCACACACTTAAATTGGTAAGAGATTAGTTAAAAAACTGAGCTCAATTATACTGCAAAAAGAGAATCCACATAATAACTTTTGATTAAAAGACTAAGTGTAAATTTACCCCTGCACTTTCTTCCTTATGTTACCCAGTTGTGTTTCCATGGTTACTCAATTTTAGAAATCACTGAGTCTTACTGGAACATGAATAATGAACATACTTCTTTACTAATACATTTTATGCAAAGATCAACCAGGCTAGATTTCTGAGTAGTACAAAGTAATTCTCCCTTCTTTTATTATTTAATTATTATTTAAATACTGTATTAAGCATACATATAAACAAAGCAAACAAGTGAAATAAAATGCCAAAGAAATAATTACAATTGAGTATGAACTTTAATTCTAATTCCAAATTTGAGTAATAAAATTCTCAATTCCTTTTTAATGCATAGGTGTATTTATTAAAGTAAAGGTGTTTTCCTTGGTTGCTAGCACTGACACTAGAAAGGAAAGGAGAGGGAGACAAAAGTGTTTTATGTTTGATAAAAGCACGGCTTTGCAGTTTGCAGAAAGTAATCCAAGTAACTACTCTTGACTGAAACTTCATTCTAGAGGCAAGTTACTATTTTTATTCCATTGGTAGACAGATCACAATAAAAGTAGATTTGTTCAACTTCTTAGCTGCAATCGGCATGTTGTATGACATGCACAGACACCAAGCTACCTGTAAATTTGGGCTGTCATGATACAGATGCATGGAGAGAATCCTTTTTTTCTGAGCCACCATTTTCAAAGCATTACTCATTAAAAAAATTCCTTTCATGCTGAAGGGTAGTAGGGATAAAGAAAGAGGGAGAGACTACAGAATCAGTGCTTTAAGTAGCTAAAATTCCAGGGTTAATTGCTTCCTCCCTTTCTTTCCCAACGGTATCACCTTTATGAGTGCACTGACTTATATATTATATTGCAGGCACAAAAAATACCTTTTAAGTGCAGCCTTTCAATGTAAGCCATCTATGTTTTCCTTTTAAAGAGACAGGCTTATTTACAACTCCAGTGATTGCAATTCATGTATTATTCCCTCACCATGGTTACCAAAAAAGATAAATAAGAAGAAAATTATTGATAACTGACTCGAGAAAAATAAATGAAGAAAAATGTATTTTCTTCAGTATTATGCCAGCAACTGAAATACTGGAAAAAATAGGCCAGATGGCATACCACTATTAAAAAATAATATATATATAGTTTACTGAGTCTCCTAATTTACACTCTCTCTCAAAAGTACTCTATTACCATATCTTTCATGTCTACCACGGTAACATTTAAGTATTAAAATAACTTGTCAGTAGCTCAGCTATAGGTATAACAAAGTGGTGGTTAAATCATAGAGTCATGGAATCATAGAATGGTTTAGGTTGGAAGGGACCTTTAAAGACCATCTAGTTCCAACCCGCCTGCAACGAGCAGTGACACCTTCCACTAGACCAGGTTGCTCAAAGCCCCATCCAAACTGGCCTTGAACACTTCCAGGGATGGGGCATCCATGGCCTCCCTGGGCAACCTGTTCCAGTGTCTCGCCGCCCTCATCACAAAGAATTTCTTCCTTATGTTCAGTTTAAACCTACCCTCTTTCAATTTAAAACTATTGCCCCTTGTCCTGTCACTACAGGCCTTGGCAAAAAGTCTGTCTGCATCTTTCTTATAAGCCCATTTTAAGTATTGAAAGGCTGCAATAAGGTCTTCCCAGAGCCTTCTTTTTTTCTCCACGCTGAACAACCCCAACTGTCTCAGCCTTTCTTCAGAGGAGAGGTGTTCCATCCCTCTGATCATTTTTGTGGCCTTCCTCTAGACCTGCTCCAAAAGGAGTGCTGAGGACTCCAGAGCTTGGAGCTTTCTTGTGCTGAGGACTCCAGAGCTGGATGCAATACTCCAGGTGGGGTCTCACCAGAGCAGAGCAGAGGGGCAGAATCACCTCCCTCAACCTGCTGGCCACACTTCTTTTGATGCAGCACAGGATACAATTGGTTCTGGGCTGCAAGCGCACATTGCTGGCTCATTTCCAGTTTTGCATCCAGCAGTACCCCCAAGTCCTTCTCCATAAGGCTACTCTCAGTCCATTATCCCTCACTTTGTTTGGATACTGGGGATTGCTCCCACCCAGGTGCAGGACCTTGCACTTGGCCTCATTGAACTTCATGACATTCACATGGGCCTACTCCTCAAGCCTGTCAAGGTCCCTCTGGATGGCATCCTTTCCCTCAAACAGATCAACTGCACCACTCAGCTTGGTATCATCTGCAAACTTGCTATGGGTGCTCTCCATCCCATTGTTTGTCATTGATAGAGGTAATAATTAGTATTGCTCCCAGTACAGACTCTCAAGGGACACCACTCATTATGAGTTTCCACTTGGACATTGAGCCATTGACTATAACTCTTTGGACATGGCCATTCAGCCAGTTCCTTATCCATCTAACAGTCCAACTGCCAAACCCAAATCTCTCCAATTAAGCAAGAATGTTGTGGGGGACCATATGGAAGGTCTTACAGAGGTCCACGTAGATGACATCCATGGCTCTTCCCTTGTCCACTGATACAGTCACTGCCTTGTAGAAGACTGCTATGTAGTCAGGCATGATTTGCCCTTGGTGAAGCCATGATGGCTGTCTCTGATCACCTCCCTGTCTTCCATAGGTTTCAACATGTCTTCCAGGAGGATCTGCTCCACAATCTTACTGCGCACGAAGAGGGAGGCTGACTGGTCACTAGTTCCCAGGGTCCTCCTTTTTTTTACTCTTTTTAAAAATGAGCGTGATTTTTAAATCCCCCTTTTCCAGTTACTGGGGACTTTGCCTGACAGCCACAACTTTTGAAATGTGATTAAGAGTGGCTTGGCAACTACATCAGCCAGTTCCCTCAGGACCCTGGGATGCATCTCATTGGGTCCCATGGACTTACATATGTTCAAGTCGATCTCAAACCAACCAGTTGTTCAAGGTGGTCTCAAACCTGATCTTCTTCTACAATGGGATGGACTTCATTCCCTCAGTCCCTGCCCTGAGGTTCAGGGGCTTGAGAGATGTGGAAAATGAGATCACCATTGAAAACTGACACACACACACAAAAAAAAAAAAAAAAAAAAAAAAAGCGCTCCTCAATTCCACTAACTGCCTACAAAATAACAGTGCATATTACTCACTCTGTTAAGAAAATCAGAATTGGTATCTTTTCAGCTACAGGAGACTTAGATACCAAATTCTGAATAAAATTACCAAGAATGTACACAAAATCTCAGCCCCAAGCACCCCAAACAGCCCAATAAATAAAGGTCTAGTCTGCTAACTCAATTCCAGATATACTTTTATCACCTCCCTATCACCAGATTGAATTTGCAGTGGTTAATCACTCTTATTCTAGTCCTCAAAACTTTTAATGTGTTTGCATAACAATGTAACATAGCCATACAGGCTCTAAATA
>VYZV01044440.1:42009-58825 GCA_013401275.1 Pandion haliaetus
ACAAGGAAACTGAACTAGGCTGGATGCAAGGTCACTAAAAGCACCAGTCTATTGTACTGAGAGAGGTCGTTTTGATGTGATTAAAGATGATACGGTTAATACAGCTTTCCATCTCCTATAGCTAGATGAGAGGGTATGATTATGTTACAGTTTCAATACAAGAAAAGCAAAAAGGGAAGCTATTGAAAATGATGATTTATATTCCTAAAGAAACGAGGGAAAGAATTGGTGTAAGGAAGCAGAACATGTACTAGTCAGGAAAAAAAAAAAAGTAAAAAAAAAATACTGTATTCTGCCCACCTGCTGCTTAGACTGAGACAAAAGATCAGTCAACAGCAATACCCACAAAAATGTTAATGTCTGTTGGCCATACCACACCACAACAGGTCTCTGTTTCCTTTAATGGTGCTACAAGAGAATCAGAAGGGTAATGATCACATTTAAAGTAATTAAAAAATTCTGAAGGTCTTGGAGACCCCGAACGACCAAACATTTGCTCAAGATCAGGGCACAGTCTATTTGCAAATTATATAATGCCCAGTAGCTTCATATTCAGCCAGAGCAGACTGGCATAACAGAAACACAAAAGAGCTTTGAAAACCCACTGGGTCCTCTGACCAAGAACATCTTCCAAGAATACTTTGCTTTTCTAGATGCAGGAGACATTTGCACATAAAGTGAGTGTAAAAGCAGCTAAACCAGGAAGAGGCATTATTCCCTCCTTGTCTCTGACTCCAAATCCTTTACACCTGTCTTTATGAAGAAATAAAGCAAAGATAGTACATATATAAAAAAGAAACAAAACAGGAAAACACATTTAATGAATAAACAAACAGAAGCATAACAGCAGAAAAAAAAAAGTTTGTCTTTGAATGTTTGCAACACATCTCTATTGCATCTCACAAACAAGTATCTTTTTTTTTTAATCTTCACACTAAGTTTGCCTCCTAAAACTAGGTATGCTTGTCACCAAATTCAAATAAAGTAGTTTAATTACTTCTGCTGGCACTAATTTATAGCCTGTAGATTCTTGCTAATTAAGAACCCTAATCACTGTTTCAATCTTCTCCATCATACCTCTACCACCTGTTGTGATTCATACCTGCTGATTCCTTTCAGGCACTAAAGCCATATATCAGAAAGACATTTCCTAGGATAAAAGTAAACTTTTTAACTATGTAAGTGTTAAATGGAGGAGATTTACATGCCAAAATTTTATCCTTGCAAGTTTTAAACAAAGCATCACAATTCCTACATTCTACAGAAAGTCAATGCTCTGAAAAAGTCTGCAATTTAACTTGAAAAGATTTTTGACTTTTACATAATTTTGTTTTGGAACAACTGTTTTTCATTGATTTGCTAGTTCTTCAATGAAACCAGAAAGTCAAGAATAGCAAAAATCATGAATACCAAGAACACCTGTACCAAACTCAAGAATACTAACTCTTAACTTGCCAATAAAGCAAAGGGAAAGCTTAGCAATGAAAAAAACCAAACAGATTTCATAACAGAAGCTTTTTTTCCCTATTTATTCATTCAGTTTGTTAGTTTCTAGAAATTTCTAAACATCCATAGTCCTGTTCAGAGAATTTAGTGTTTTTTAAAATATTGCTGTGATAAGACTTTGATAGTTTCTGCAGTAGTTTCCCACAGTTTTGCCTATATTGAAGCTTAAATGCACATTCATTTAAGCTTTTTATGTATCTTACTGTACTCCTGGAATAGCATGTACTGTAATTCATCCTTTGTAGCTAAGTTTCCATTTTTTCACAAGCATATCTGCTATTAAAAAAAATTAATCAGTAATAATAAAAAGACAGTATAATCAATATAGATTTTTCAATAAAAATAAAGGATTTCCTAAAAGAGACCAACACCATCTTCTTTTGCTGAAATCCTTACAGTTATTCTCAGGTTTTTTGTGCAATGAAGCATTTTTAACACTTCTATGCCTTTTTTGATAAGGTAATGCTTTAAATTCAAATTAATATACAGTCCTCCTTATCAATAAGGAGTTTGAAACAAATGGAGGGGTGGTTTAAAAGAGCTGGGATATGTTTAAGGTACCTAGTGTGAATTGTTATTTTTATCAAGCAAAAGCATAGAAACTTCACCTGAACAACATACTTTGTAATAGTCCAAAATTAACACAAAATCCTTCTTACTTTTGCCAGTCTTGATTTGATAAAGATATCGATTTTGTAAGTCTAGGTATTTTATAAAAGCGTAGCAATTAAAATGTAAAATTAAAAGATTTAAATGTTAATAAACACAAGAAATCTAAATTTGATAAACAGATGTAAGACTGGGTTTGTTTCATTAGAACCAAAAGGTCTTCTACTGGTGATATTCTTCTGTGTAACAATTTCTTCCAGGACAATATTTTTAAGGATCAAGTATAAAAACCTAGATCTTTACACGTACTGCAACAGGACCTCCACAGCAATCATTCAAAACAACCTGAAATAGGAAATATCCACGTTTATTTAAACATTATTACACTTGGTAGAACTTTACTTTTCTCATTTACAAAATCTACATAATTCTACACTACTACATGTGGGTGGAGTAGGAGTTCAAAACAAATGAGTCAATATTTTTCTTCAGGAAAAATACCATTAGCAGAGCATTCATGAGCAATCATATAATCACAGGCAACTGTCCCAGACCCATAATATATGACGACAAACACACTTTAAAGAAACAGCTCAGACAGAGAGAAAGCTCTTAGTATGGAAAAGCCAAGATGTTATTCCAAGAACAATGAATTAAAGTAAAGCTTGACAACTTCCCTGCAACCAATTATAACACAGTCCCCTCAGCTGTAAAATGAGATTATTAACATTCCTATTCTGCCAATCTTTAAATATTTTGCCTAGTCATACTTGAAGCTGTTCAGTGCAAGAACTTTCTCTTATCTTTTTAAATGAAATCTTCCTCAGTGGGTTCTATTATACTCTGCTAAAGAACAGGAAAGGCACAATAAAAACACAAATTCCTATTGTAATATGTTGTAAGAGTTAATACTTCAGAACTGACTAAGTTAAATGACCGAAACTACTATTTATTTTTTACTATCTCTTGCATTTATTCATAACACTCATAAAAAGAACAGAAAAGACTAGTTTAAATAGATTATTTTATTCTGTAAAAAGTTACAGAACTCCAACCCACTATAAAATTTCCAGCTCACTTTTTGTATAAGTTTGGAGAACATCTTTGTCAAAATTATTTAGAACATTTTTCAGTGAATTGCCTCACTGTCTGACAGAAAGCATGCGTAACTGCAGCCAGAATGACCACTGAACCAAGTCCAATACAGATTCAGAAGTGACTGTAGTTGTTTCAGTGAAGATACTTTACTACCACCTTTTAAACAACAACGTCTTCGTGCCATGGTGTGGCAAACAGGAAACACTCTAAAATGGTAAATCCATCTGGATATGAGCAGACAAGTAACAGCTTATTCCTATAACAGAAACAGTGGACCCTTCTCCAAGTCTTACTTCTCTTTGATTTCCATTCCTTTACAGACCTGTCCCTCCCTTTAGAACTCTGCAGCCCTGTAGGCCACTAAAACACCGTACTGCTGCTGCTAGTAACAAGCCACACTGTCTTTGCAACTACCTTTGCATGGCCTTGGGATTGACACCTGTCAGACTTGCTTTGTCTGAACTTGTCTTGGTCTGCCTGGAGCTTTCCTTTAACTTCTTTTAGTGGAACAGAAATTTTCTGAGGCTCGGGTGACTATTGTCTTATTTGTCTTTGAATAATTGTGTGGTATAATTATAATTTACAGACAGAAGTAAAAAGTAGTTATTTTCTGATGAAAGAAATATTTGCCACTCTAGCATACTGGTGTAACACAGAGGAATACAGGCATGATATAATAACAGAGGCCTCAGTAGTGGAGACATAGGACGCAGTATAGGGGGGTAAAACCATGAGACAAAAAGAAAGTGGATCCTTGAAGACCTCAGGACTGTAAAAAAAACGACCAACAGTCAGTTAAAGGAATGCAGACCTGGGAACTGAGCAAAAACAGATGCTGTTGTAACAAAGAGCGTAAAGAACAGTACCCAATGTGTTAGACACTCTGTATGTAATAGATTTGATTGTAATGTGGATTTGCAGACTAAAAGAGTAAAAACAAAGCGTAATGCATGATAAGGAAGATAGAATAGTAGTCCCAAGTGGACAGTAGAGTGAGGAAGAAGAAACCATCAACATCACAGTCCTCCTGGCAGAGGACAAAGGAACCCCCACCACAGACATCATACTCTTCCAGCAAAGCAAAAGCACTCATGTTGGTGCTGGCTCACCACAACTGAAGTCAAAAGCCTTAGGATGCAGGAAGGCATGAGAAGAATGAATGTTAACACCACTGAAAGGGGTAGACAGTGGGAAGTATGCATATAATGACAACTGCATTATTTATTACCAAGATTTTCCCTTTACTAGTATTCTTTCCTCTACGTTCTCTTTCTCTGTAACAATTAGATTGGGACTAGAAAGAATTCTTTGATTAGACTGTTAAGATTTAAAATACACTAAATTCTTTATTTTTCACATAATGTATGCCCTTTTGGGCAATAACAAGACTAGGAGTGCAACACCTTCCCCAACTTATTTTCTCACCTGGTTCACATGACTGCAAATCTTCCCTTTTTTTCCTATGCCTTCTCTTGTGCATCTCGGTGTTCAAGTTCCTGACCTCCAAATTACTCCAAATATAACTAACACAGATTTGAAAGCCAGATGCCACCAAATAACTGACGAGAGTAGCCAACTAGTGAAATTTAGGTTACTCTGGCTTCCCTTATTCATGCTACAGTACAGTACTAGTCCTACTGACCTCAAAGCAAATTTCTCACTGACCCTTTCAGTGTAGCCTAAGTTCTACCTTGTCAAACCTAATGTTGATGAACATATATTTGTTCTAATGTTTTAGACAACACATAGTGTCTCTCTCTCTCAAAACAACCCAGGTCCTTGTTTTGTACATTTGTCTCATCACTAATTGGGATCCAAAAAATTTGACATGGAACATGTCACTCAGAGTCAGAGTCCCTCAGGAACAGACATGTGCCATGCCACTTTGCCACCCACTGTTGTGAATCATAACGTCATGATTACAAAGAAGTGCTGAACACATGGGATGCCTCTTAACAGTAGGAAAAGTAGAATCTTTTCAATAGCGTCTCTGATTACTTTTATTAGAAATTAGTTTAGAGAAGTTTCCACACAAAAGGATGTCATGCATTCCTGTAAACTACAATTTTAACTTGTGAAACCTTTGCTTAAATGTCACCTTCTGGCGTACCCTTCAAATCACTGTCCTTTTTGCTAGACTCATGTCAAAAGAGGTAACTAACCTGAGAGGACAGTATACACTATTAAAGGAAAAAAAGGAGACTTGTTAAAAAGTAAAAATTAAACATGATCACAAGACAGGACCATCAGGGAGAGGTAAGATTAATTATTATGAACCAAATTACCTATGAACTTTGGCCTATATTTGCATATTACTCTAAGGAAAGATGCTGAAAGATAGTAGCTTGATTTTCAGGGATGCTCTCAAAACTCAAAGAGAAACCACCCAAGTCAAAATTATGAGTCTCCACAACCTTCAAAGAATTGACTATTGGCTTCAATGTCTCTTTCTGGATACAAGTAATCAGATATAAGTACTTGTAGCTGTTACCTACTGCAGCCCAGTGAATATGATTTTTGCTACTCCTAGTAGTGTCATAAGCTCTGCCCTGAGGTGGGAGCGCAGGTCTCAGGGCTGGCCTGGGCTCACCTTGGCCACAGCTGGGCTGGGCTGGTTTCAGCTCCTGCCCCAGGGCCAAGTGCCTGTTGCCTCCCCTGCCTGAGCCTGAGCTCTGCCAGTGCCTCCCTGGGAAGGGTCTAGAAACACAGTTACTTAGTTGCTGTCTAAGAAACAAGAGCCCATGGGGGAGGCTGAGCCTGGGGAGGCTGTGGGTTGATGCTCACACTCAGCTGGGAGCAGCCAGAAGGCAGCAGCATGGGAAGCACACTGGAATAACTAGGAGCAGACTCCACTGCCGAGGAGGAAGGATTTCAACCAACATTGAAATCCCCCCCCAGCAAACACGAGTCCTGCAGTCTCCTCGTGATCCATTCTACCACCCCTCTGCCTGGGAAAAAATTACACCATCAACCCAGAGGCATGCTGGAAAGGTGAGCATAGCACCTGAAGAAAAGGCAGAAATTACTAACTTTTACTGTATAATAATTTTAAGAGCATTTTTATTAAAAATATTTTTTGTATTACTTTAGACTCACATTTTTGAACCTGCTTGTTGTCTTTTGATTAGACTGCTAAGATTTTAAATAGACCAGTAGTAAATTCTTGTTCCCTTTTGCCCATAACAGTACTTTGAGTGTAACGTGCCATGCATTTATTTTTGACACAACAGAAAAAAATCTCAGATGAAATAATTAGCATTTATAATTAACATAGGAAATATTTATTTAAAAAAACCCCTCTGGGTTAAGCTTTATCACAAGATACCACCCAGATGAAAAACAAAAAGGAAACCCTAAGTTAGAATTACATCAACAGTAGTAACAGATTTCTACAAGACTATGCAAGCAGTACAAGACGTAACAAAATTAGTTTGGGAAAGCTTTTAATGAATCTATGCTCTCAGCAAAGCATTAACTTACTGTAAGCACAGAAGTATTTATCATCCAACCTTCAGGGGTAATGCTATGTATCTGACAGTGAAAGAGAAAGAATGGCCAAAAATCCTCAGATTTCTGGTGAAATTACCCAGACCTTACATCCATAAGAAAGTACTAGATATAGTAATGTCCTTAACACCAGGATCTATTAGGCAGAATTTACTGTAACACATTGACCGCATCTGTACAGAACTACCATATATAACTAATCCTAATTTCAAACGTATAAATGAAAAGTCACAGAAAAACCTGTGTATTTTATTGGCCTGTAGATGCTAAAGATACAAGTACACATAAATAATGGAAAACTAGTTTTGCTGTTAGACACTTGGTTCTTGAAGCATATTAAAAATTAAAGGAATGCAATGGATGAAAGAGGGAAATTACATGTTTGTATATGAGCAATGTGCAGTATGACACTAACAGGAAAATAATTGAGTTGTCAATTCCAGTAGTTTAGCCAAAAGGTGGTTTTGTAATTCAGTGGAGTATACTAACTTTTCCTCTGTGCTACTTTTTAATAACTTTAAATATTAATCCTCTGAACTAGCTAATTTAACTACTTGTCTCTCACTGAAGTAGTTATAAAAGTTTCTATCACAATAGTTTTATTTTCATGCTATCTAAGGTATGTACTGTGTTTGTTTTAGTAAAGATATTGCTATGCAATATGTATAAACTTTGGAATGTAAATAGTAAGATTTCTATTAACTGAAACTATCATCTGAAAGCACTAATCAACCGGAAAATACACAATGATGCATAGTCTATATGTGTCCCATCTACCCATAGACAGGAATTATCTCATCAGAACTAATCCCTGGACAACCTCTGTATTTCATGCCATGATTGATATGTTGCACATGAACACTAAAGGATTGAGGACCAATATTGATTTCAGTCTCTTCAAAAGACTGCTTGAAACACTAGGCCGAGGCTAGTGACCCTTATACAGGCTTTTTCTGTTTAAAAAATGCCTGAGTCCCTGGTTCCACTGGGTTCAGCTTTGACAGCTGTGAGAGGTGCCTTTAGGGGTTTAGTCACTCCTTCACAGGCTGAGAAGTGCGAATAGCAAGTTGCTCTAAGCTAGCATGCAGAGAGACAGAAACCCAGCCTCCAGAAGCTACCTGAAGATCTGCTCATATACCTCAGATAAGTACTCCAGTGCAGGCATTTAAAAAAAGAGAGGTGCCTGACATACAACCTATGCCTAGTATTCTCTTTTGGTCACCTCTGCTGAGGCTTGATGAATTTACACATTCACTTAGTCACTTTTGCCACCACCGACTGTACAGATATCCTGGTAAATCTAGCTTGCATAAACTAAGTGACACCTCTGTAGATGCTAAAGTGCCTAAAAGGGAGTCTTGTTCTTTCTCTTTCTGACTCGCCTTCTTGCTGTTCCCAGGTTTTCTTCAATTTGCCAGCACTGAAAACATACCTGATATTCAGGGTAGGACTAAATTTACATATTACGCTGACCAAATTCAGGTTTGTATTTTAAAACAGTTCCATAGACACACAGCTACATGTCAACACTTAAGATGTCTTACTCTGTGAGCAGAATGGCAGTCCCTACAGAAGAATAGTCAAACAGTAAAGCTAAGAGCAAAGTTTCTATAAATGAGAACCCCAAACATTATGACTGAAATATTTATGCCCTTTCCAGCTGTGAAGGAGGAGGAGTACCAGGAGTTCAGCTGAGGTACTGTTCCCCAGATCCTGACTTGCTATCAGACTCCCCCTTACATGTAGAGCACCTAACTGCATGTCTCACCTAAATCTTTTCATTTCCACAGAAATAAGGGAACTTTTCACTTCTACAGACATTAATCATTGCTAGAAGAGAAGGATGGAAGAGGTCCCCAAATACTTTGTTTCAACATAACTTTTACCACTGTTTTTTTCCTTCTTGAATCTTCTTGCTCTATAAATAACTCCAGTTACTACACAGAAATGCCAGTAGCAGATGTCCAAAACATGCAGGTTTCAGTCTCGGAGAGAGATTTCAAAACAGCAAAGAAAAAAGAAGAATGAAACAAAGGCAATAATTTCACTCCTGTGCACACTGGCAAAGATAGGAGGTGTAGCATCAGCACTGGATCTGCATGTCTTCAAACTTGAGAAGATACCCTGGTAAAGGTGCATATACATTTCCTATCTGATAACTCTAACAGAAGCTCTAGGATATTTCTTTATTGAACCTAAATGTTCAAGCCTGTAGAAACTGCAATTCTCATAAAAAAATAGGACCTAATACCAATCTCAAATGAAGTCTTTGTTAGAGGCTTTTATCTAAAGTCAAAGTTGTCAAATTTCTAAAAAAATAAATCTGCTACATCTTGTGTCCTTTGTGAAATATATTTTGCCAAAATACAGCTAAAACAGTAGAAAAACATCCCTGGGAAATCTTTCTAGACATTTTTAGATCCTTGGCATAAGCAGCAGACAAAGTTTGCAGTCAGGAAACTTCAATGTTATCTGATTATCGCCTCCCACTGCCACATGTATTGTTACTTGTCTATTTTTGCTGAGCAAGGTGGGAAATGCAAACATTTATTTTCATGTGAAAAAACCCATGACATGCAATTTTTTCTTTTCATTTCTGTGCAATGAACTAATGACTTCTAAAAGGGAAGTTTAACATGGAGAGAGAGAATGCCTTCTAATAAAAAAAATACTGCAATAGCTTTGTTTTAAAACAACACCCTAGAAGACCTCCAGGAAGTTTTCCGTGATGGTCCAGTGAATTTCTCTACTACATACTAACCAAAGAAATTAATGTAAAGGGTTTTCTCCTTTTTGTAGGATCTTTCCAGCCAGTCTTGCTTGCTTTACTAAATTCGATTTCTTTCAATAAAGTTTCAAGACATAACAAATTTTCTAGTCTCAAACTGGGAACAGAACCTTCTAGCTATATCAGCTTCTTCTGAAATAGAAATTATGCTACATAAAAATATCAGTGAAAATCAAAAATCAAATCATATCTTTAGAGGGATGTTTAGAGAGCGAACCCTGAACTTCTTATGGAGATCTTCCTAAGACTTTCAGTATTGTCTCTAATTTCTATGATTTCTTAGGATTTCCTTTCGTAATATGAACCACCCTCATACCTGCAATACAAAAAATAATTATATTATGTGCCTGTCATAAACTCTGTGTTAGCCAAGTACAGATATAATAAGTTATTGAATTATTCTGAGAAGCCCTCAGGAATGTAATCTGACTTTAAAAATGCATGTTTTATTTTGGCAATGTAATGCCTATGCAATTAAGATAAATGAGATAATCATGCACTTATAACTTATCATACTGAAACTTTAATTGTAGATATCACACAGCCCAATAACAAGTTCCTATTCCAAATGGAGCATACTAATAGATATATAAGAAGGTTCCCAAAAACTCAGTAGTAGTGCAGTCATGTGAACAGAAATATTGCAGCTCTTTATTGGTTTCACACTGTGAAAGCCACTAACTTTCAATTTTGTGATGTTATTCAACACAATTTGATCAGCTATTTTATGCCACTGTGCATAACAACAACAAAAGATATAAGACAAGTAATAAAATAAGAATTTGTTAAAGTCAACTGCCTTGTCCCATTATAGAGATGATAGGCTGAGAAAAAGAGGCAGTAAGTTAGATTCAGAATTGTCAGGCTCTAAGAGAAAGTCATTTTGCTTTGATTATGCCAATGAGAGCAAAAGAAAGAAAGAATTAAACAAGACAGCATGTTTTTCAGCAGTTTAAGAAATACATAGTCACATAAAGGAAAAAAGCCAAAGAATAAATCTTACATCTAAATTATAGTCTCTACAGAAACCTTATTCTTTTATCAAGTGAAAATTCACTATATGCATTTTCCATGTTTTGCTATTGACTAATATTTTTGGAATATTTTAAATATAACTAAAAATTTGCAATTCTGTATTGGCTTTAGATATGCACTAAAAGCAAATATATAAGAAATATAATTTCCAACTCTTTTGACTGCATTTTTGCAAATCTTTAAAACATCTGGGAAACACACAGGGTAATGCATTTTTATTTTGGTTTTCAGCAAGTTAAAAAAAAAAAAAGCAATCCAAGATCAGTAAAATGCTGAAATGTCTCTGTATATAGATATTACTGCTAAAACTACAATATTTAATTCCTGCAGTAGTGGTCTAACATTATTCACTAACCAGTGTATGAATGAAAAATATGAGAGAAGCAACTCTCTTTCCATAAACTACCCTAACATTCAACAGGCAAAAAATGATTAGCAAGAGTCTGGCATTTTATTTAAAACAGTTTAATACCAACCTTCACCACCAAACCCCCCTAGAGATATATTGAGTACCTCATACTTTAAAATGCCTCTGAGAGTCCCCTCAGACATTTACAGAAAGTAGCTCTCATAAAATAGCTTTACAGCTGAAGAGTTCATTTTTTCACAAAGAAAGAGAAACATTCATTATAACATCATATGGCACATATAACCGAAAGAAAATTTCAAATACCTAGGCTAAACTAAAATTATTGATGTTACACTACTAGTCACCTCAGAGTTAGCCAGAAAACTTGTATTAAAAATATGTAACTTTACAAAAATAAATTTATATCCATCAAATCTACCCACAAATGGACACAAACTAGCAAAATAATATCAAAATGAAGTTCCTGTATTTGGATTTCATGTGAAAATGTGTTACATAAATATATTGGTAAAAGTAATGTTTTATTGAGCAGTTTAAAAAACAAACAAACAAAAAAAAACCCTTAACCCCTACTGTAGGCAAATTACCAAAAAAATTCAAAAGCAGAAAAAAACCCCAATCTTGTCAAACCTAAAGCAGACTACATAAATCACAGATCAGATACAAAAACCTTATGAAGAATCCAGTCCATTTCCCTGTCATCTTACAGTTAAAATCAAAACAATATATCAACCATCTCTTCAGGTTTTTAAGGAGCTTATTTAATAACAACTCAGCATCCTGCTCACTGTCTTAATGTTAGACAAGTTTTTGTAGAACTGCAACTTCTTTCAATTTGTCCAGGCACATATGATACTTAAGATTATTTCAAATTTCTGCAACAGAAGTCATACATCTCATTCAATAACATCCATTGATTGCTGTGTGTTCATAAGCCATGCTGTATTTTTGTCTCAGCAGAATCTAATAATTTTCAGTAATGCTTTATCAGCAAAAAAAAAGGGTATGTCCCCAGGTGCCTTACAAGGAAAATTATGAAAAATGAGCCTCAAAAAAAAATTCAATATTTCTAAACCATATAGACTAACTGATAGAAGCTAAGTTTACCAATGTTAATTTGACCTTCTGTTTCCCTTAGGAATTTATACTCCTTTCAGAGAGAAGCAAACATAACCACTTGGGCTACCCAAAAGGGTCATGTATTTATGTTATGACAGGCATTGATTACACTATTTTGATAAGTCAGCTAATGAATAGCAGTAAAAACTAGCTTGCAGTGGAAGTCTGCCAAGATCCTATTTAGAAAACCACATCCAGATATATCAAAATCTCTTTACAGATTAATGAAAAGAAAAAAAAAAATTGGCAATGTATTAATTATGCTTCAAACCTGTATTTTCCAATTAAATGGAAACAAATGCACTTTTCTTCACCACATATTCTCATTTTAGTTTTAAAAATAACTCCCTGTTTGAAACGGAAATGAGAGCTAGTAAAATGTCTTTAAGGAAAAAAAAAACTTTTTTGAATCATGTTCAGAAGCTTGACTGATTATTCAAAACTTCTACATGCCATTACAATAGTGCAAACATACCAAGTACATGCCATCTAACACAGAGATGTTCCTGTGTTTACGATCCAAATTATCCTAGTGATACCATGCCATCCCAAAATAAATGGAAATAAACTGGGAGAAGACAATTACATATTAACACTAATCCAAGAAGAAATAAAGGTGGCATTCACTGGAGCTAAAGTCTAATCCCAAAACAGGTGTCAAGAAAAATTATTTCTCTGATTTGCTTCTGGAAACAAAGGTCCCAAGCACAATATGTCATTTCAAGCTCTGGAAGCTTTTATGCTTTTTTCCTGTATAGACTCTAATTCCAGTCTCTAAACCACAAAAAAAAAATTAAAAAAAAACCAAACAAAACACAAATCCTGCATGGATGCAGTTTCTTGGCAGATATACAGTGCACTAATAATTATACATCATTAGTCTAGAGACCAAGGTACTTCCTGGGACAGATTCAAAAGTATGAACATCTACAAATGTAGCCATAACATGCACCCTGATACATACTTACTAATTTAATAAAGGAATTTTTAGTGATTCCTCTGTAATCCCATGTAACTCTGAAAATGTAATACAGTTTGAAAGTACTGGCTGCCTCAAAAATATTCAGTTGTAAAGCAGACTGTATTGTACATGAATTACGGTATGCTTTAACTCTTGAGAGCCACAGAAATACAAGACTGATTTGGCAGAGCTTTTTATATTAATCTCAAACAATAGCATAATCTTCCTCTTGTTCTTCTTTACCTCCATCCTTATGCATTAATAGCCACTTCACTTCCTTTCTTTGTTCAGCCCTCCACTTAATACATACTTAGCTCTATGGCCTGCATATGCACTACTCTAGCAGTATCTTCAGAGGCAACCAGAAGAGCAAATCTACAGCTGTGCATACTGCCTAGCTGCAGAGCATCTGCAGGAGATTGCCCACCTCCAAGATTCAGCTTTGTCTCCAACTAACACAGCCTTAAATCCCTGGAGAGAACACCATCCGTTCACTCAACACGCTCTCCACCACAGCATGTGCAACTAACAGTTTATTTATCCAGCAAAAACTTGAATGTAAGCATGGCAGAACCTCCCAGTCAACCAAAGCACATGAGCAAACACGGCAAGGAAAGGCAACCCTGCACCACATTTCCTACATGGAATTTTTTTCAGATGGAGGACTAGGATTAGCCCAGAAAACGCTGTCCTTGCTGCCTCTGCATTGGAGGACTACCCAGGATGTGCCACCACCAAAACATGCAGAACCTGCCTGATATGAAGAGGACTAGGAGTACTTCTACCAGGCCACAGAAAACATTACTATAGGGAGAACACCGAGGCAGATTACAGCGTAATGGCAGTGTCCACCTCATGAGCAGCTGGGAACACTCCAGCACTTGCAGTGATCAACACATGCAGCCGAGCACTGAAGGGAGCTTCACAGTCTCCACGTCTACATCCTGCCTGGGCCACAGTGATTTTTATTTCTCCTCTTACAGCTGACAGTACATCTTCACAAGCTGGCCTATCCAGAGCCTATGGGACAGGGAAAGCACCCAAACAGGGACCAAGGAAGCTCTTTATATTTGCAGTAGCAGCAGCAGTGGGAAAGGAGTGGAAGCATTTGCTTGGAAGGTCCTTGGAAAAATCACTTTTGTTAACTGTAATAAAAGGGTAGGTATCTTCTCAGGGCAGGATGGGCTGAACAGTTTCTTTTCAAAGCAAACCTTCAGCGATCAGAGGCTCCATCTCTGGGCACCCAGTAAGAGCTAAGGATATGGCTCAAGGCCTTGTGAACACTGTAATTCATCAGAATTTTGTCAGGTAAACATCACCAAGGCAGCTAGGTATCCTCACATGATGGATGTTCATTTCATCTATGTCCCTGGAGAAAAAAATAGCAGAATTCTGGGACGTACAAACCTCAGACAGGTAGAAGACACTGTCAGTGATCAGTAAGGTCATGGAATGGACATGGGATTATCAAGGCTGTCTGCAATGCCTCCAGCAAGGTTGTCATGATTCCTGAGATGCCAACCAGGGGAAAAGTATTAAGTAGAGGATGAGCTGTAATGACAATGATAACCATGCAGACTCACTGCAGAACTGCTGTGCTACAGACTGGCACGAGCCTGGTTATGGCTAGTTTCCAGAGCACAATTCCTTTCTGCTTCTGGGCTCTTAGTCAGAACTAGAAACAAATGTGCAACCTCCCTCATGTCAAGGGCAATTCATCACAAAGAGCCACAAAGGTTATCTTGCACATTTGAAAATTATCAGTCAATGTATGGTTATCTCATGTCTGATCCCACAGGGTTTACTGGCAATATGGACAGCCCGTAATACAAAGTTTTACAGTTCTATGCCAGCCTCTTGAGAGATCAGCATGACCCATGATATAAATTGGGCAGGTAGCAGCACAGACAACTAGCTGGTGGGCCTGATTCCTGCTCCAGCTCTTGCCCTTTTTTTTCATTGTTAATACCAGTTTGGTTTATACGAAGGTTGTTAATAGTCAAGAGGATGCCAAGCTGCAGGAGTAATCAGATCTCCTGAGAGCTGAATGATGTCTCAAGGCCTGTACAGAGTACAGGTGGATCAAGAATAGCACACCTGAGAAAGGCTTATACTAAGTCTTGTAGGGCTGGTGGCATCTCTGAAAGCATCAGTCTGACTTAAAGACGTATCTGAATCATTCTACAGAACCTATGAATCTGAATGATGAACAAACACTCCAGCAGGAGACACTATCACTAGCACCATTGACTTTTAGGCTATAATTCTAAGTAAGCAAATCAAGCACAGCCACAAATTCTAGGTGAACCTCTAACTGCACAAGCATTCCCCATGCTCCAGTGCTCCTTACACTTTCTTTGCTAGAAGTGCATCCGATATCATTAATTTCTCTCCTCACAAGTCAAAGCAAAAGAGTAAAATCAGAAGGCAACAGTTTCAAGAGGCCTGTGTTCTATTATTAGCTCTGCATAAACCTTCCATGGACAACTCACTTGCATATATTGCTCTCAAAGTGTTATAATAAAGAAGAAAACATACACCAACCTCAAAATGTATTGTGAAAATTAGTTCATTCATTATAAATTATTCTGAATTCTTCAAAAGATAAGTTCTACAGAAATATACCATATTGCTATAAAACCGTAACAGTCTACACAGGACAAATGTTGACAAAGGACAGAGAGGATTATGGCCTTCAAGTAAATCATTTTTATTTTTTATCTTGGCATTTTTATGAACCTTATCACTGTAAGGTCTGAACAACTCACAAATACTAATTAACTGAGCCTGTTTAATTATTCTCCCTGCTTACACAAGGGAAACCCTAGACCCAGTCCAATCTAAGTTCTCCTTTAACAATAAATGAATCAGAAGGAAGGAAGGACAAAGCACAGTATGTAATGTTGATACTCACTGACCTAAAACATTCTTCCAAGAAGGCTGTGCAAAACAGAGCAACCTCTAAGTTATCTGAACTCATACACAAGGTCTCATGGTGCCATACATGAAACATTTATAAGCCTCTCAGTGGTGGGTCCAAATGCTCTCTACTGTGTGCATAACCAATAAGGCTTAAACTTGTAAAACAAGCAACGTTAATATATTCCAAGACCCATTCCCTTAAACTCAAGACTGTTTCTTGAAACATTTGTAATAAAGAATCACACAGCACACAGCATTATAGTTATAAATCCATCTATCAGCTAAAGCCATTTCTTGCTAACAGCAAGACCGTACCAATCCGCCTGATTCTTCTTGCATATGCTTCACTGAAACTACAAAGTAAGCACTGGTGCAATCATTCTGTTTCACTAAGCTGCTGAAAAAAAATCTGCAAGTGCATATAATATGAAAATTATCAGATGGACTACAACTATGCCTAAAGTCCTCAACCCTTTTGTTCTAGTCTTTGGGGGGAAAAAAAAAAAACCAAAACCAAACAAACAGAGATTTAGCTATTACAGAGATTTAGCTATTTGAAAAATGGAGATTTTCTATCTATAGAGGGAGTTATATTACTTAGGAAAATATTTATGGTATTTACCCAGCCAGTCAACATGCATCTTCAGTGAAAGAGATCTCAGGTTATTTAAAGAATGTATCAGGTCTCATCTATTTTTGGTTCTGGTTTGGTTTGGTTTTGCAACATTTGAAAGCCTGAGTCTCTTTCTCCTTTTCAACAGTGAGGGACTGATCCTACAAACAAATAACTTCAGTGTAGTGTCAAACTGCACCTAACATTTCAACTAGGAGTAGCAATAGGAGATGAAATACCAGATACACTCTTTTGCTTTTTAAACACAGAATATATGCACTGGTCTCA
>VYZV01044440.1:59176-85641 GCA_013401275.1 Pandion haliaetus
CATAGAAGTTAAACACAACCAGAGTTTCTAGGTGCCATATACAGCTCAACTAAGCCCAGACGCAGGAACTGAGGGATTGATGCATGTCCTTGCAATACAAGAAGAGCTTTGAAGTAATTTTTGTATGAGATGACACAACCATGAGAATTCAACACTACCTTTGCTGAAACTCTGAGAAGCAGAGGACCTCTTCCTCCTGCCCATCTTCCTTACAAGCCTATGCTCATACATAAAAAGGGGTAATTCCCCATGGAACAAACATAGCAGCATGCTGGATGCTACTGTCCAGCATTCTCACGTACAAATCCCTCTTTGAGCAACATAAACTGGCACCCATGTCTTAAGAAAATTACAAGCAGTTTTTTTACCAAGTTGCATACTCTGTCTTTGGGGTAGGACTGTCTGCAGTCATGAAGATACACTCTCAAAGCAGGGCTACATCTGAGGTAAAGTTTCTGGAGTACTGCAGGGCAGAATATGCACCCCAAACAAGAAGCTTCCCCATACAGACACATAACCATGGCAAATGGTAAACCAATCATTTTGCTCCATTATTCCAGCTATTTTGAGCTGAAAGCTGGACAAAACACTGCCCCTACACCAAACTTTCTGTAGTGCAGAAACATGGTTGTTGTCCCCATATATCCACCAGAGACTGTTTCATGCAATGGCTATCCAAGACAAGAGAAGGATGAGCAATTACTAAGTTTTGAACAAAAGACTGTTCCTGCTCCTTGGTAATGGCAATGTTGAAGTTGTTTGTGATATTACTCCCCTCCTTTTTTTCCCAGTTCAGAAAATATTCCATTCCAAATTACAAAACCCTTTTCTCCAAATAGGCCATTTACCCGAAAAACTACGTCTTTACCTTCCATTAAAATCAAACAGGTGCAAACCAAGTTATCTGCTGGTTTAATTTGGTTAGCGAGCATTTTCATCTGGAATTTTTTACTGGAAATTAGGTTTTTAAACAATTTAAAAACAAGAGGGCTCCCTCAGGTCTTGGATTGAATACCAATGGTAAAGTAAGAAGGTGAAAACTTTGGCAACGCTCCATTCCAACAACATCTAACCTTATTTCCATCTAACAAGAAGATATCTACCATTTCATGCATACACAGTGAAGTTGTCTGTGAGGTCTAGTTTAAAAAGATGATGACAAACTCTGCCTCACTCTCTCCAATTGGTTGCATTATATGCAATTAGTATTCCAATCCAACACAAACCAATTAGATCTTGCTGACGGATAGTATCAGTATCTTCTATATACTTTGTGACATTGAATATCCTTGTTTACAGTATCTGACAAGGCAAAAGTAATGAAAAGAAGGCTGACAAGCTTTGTATTTCCATGACAGCACACAAGGACAGATCCTGTTATACTTCATGTGCATGTTCACAGCTGGCACACTGTCAAGGGGCACTGTAATATGAATTAAGGTCAGCATATGAATCACAGTGTCAGTGTGTGCACAGCTGGACTCTTAAAAACAGATGCAAAGGCTCATCCCTCCCTACCATTACCTTCACAGATAACCGAATCTACTAGTTCATACTTTCAAAAATAATCATCAAAATACGAAAAATAACAACAAAGTACCTTTCTTTGCCTGACACTTGCATCTGTGAAAACATTTTTTTTAAAACGAAGAGTCAATAGGTATCATTCTCAGATTATTCAATTTCAGATCTATATATAGAAAGATCTTTCCCCATGTGCATCATCCTTCCCGTGCAGTATGGAAGAACCTGGGCTACCAGCAATGCTTTCAGATTTTCCAGGCAATTGATGGTTTCTTTGCTTACATTTCAGCAGCTGCCCTGCCAGCCTGAGTCGCTGGCAGGAGGAGCAGAGGCCATGGGAAGTGGACCTCTGTGGTCTAGAGCAGTGATCAAGGCCCTCGTCCCCTGTGTGGAAGACCCTGTATACTTGGGTTCACTGGGCCTGAAGTCAGTTTTTCTATGACAGTTAAACGAAGAAGGAGGATAATCTCAGTTTAATATCCTGGAGTCAGTTTTTACTGTTTACTGTCAAATAAATGGAACCCTCCAGGGGAGGCAGATCTCTAACCCTATTGATTTCATAGCAAGGAAGCAGATTTACATTTTTTTTTTTCCACCTGCTGATGTCTTGCTGCAGACTATTGGCACGACAGCACAGGTGCGGCAGAGACCCTCAGCAGCTCTTCGCTCTGGCTGCCTGCTTCACTGGGAGCAGTGCGGCAGCGTGAGCCAGCCCACCCTGAACCCATCTGTGCTGGGGCAGGGACAGCGCAGGGACGGCACAGGACAGGGTGATGGCTCACCTCTGCTCTTCCATCAGGCAAAATGGTGCTGCCGAACTGAAGACCATCAGGCAGTTTAGATTAAATTAACCCCCATCTCTGAAGGGCAGCCTTTCCCTCTTCCTGCTCGATGAGCAGTGCTAATATGCCAGCTATATTCCAGACTTATTCAAAGCCTAGTCCTGTGCAGACTAAATGCATTGAGTATTTGGTAATATTTCTTATTTAAAAACATGTCATTTGTGTTAATATTACTTTCTTCTGACTGGAATTAGTTTACACTACATTGAAAACCCTATTCTATTCACCCAGAAGCAGAGTAAATTGAGAAAATTAATGACATGTTGAAATAAATGACTCTTTTCCCTCTATTAAGCACGTTGACTTAGAAAAAAAAAATCCAGATGTACGACACAAACTGTGGAGCATGCTCTTCTTAACAGTAACCATGCTAATTCTAAGTGGAAATGGACTTAAATGTTAAAAAAAAAATGGAAGGTAACAGCACCGTAATGATTATATGGAAACATCTATTTTCATACTTTTCTGTTTCTGCATAATCACAACACTTAAGAAAGCTCCAGAAAGATACTGTGCACTGCAAATTTTAATTTATGCAGCATGTAACTCAGCTGTAGTTCGAGACAGCCTTACTTAGAGGATTAGAGCCCAGTATTATTTTAATGTTGATCCACAAAGACGTTAATTAAACAGTATATAGATAAGTTCAAAGCTGGTTGAATTTCAGACCAAGAAAGCTTTCTAGTTATCTTTCAAAATGTCTTTTGTAGACATTTATCAAATTCTGCAGGTTTGCTTGCTGAAACTGATAAATCTTATTTACATTTGAGGAATTTTAACCCAGCCTGTTCGGTGACTCGGATGAGCAGTGTTTAGATCAGTTGCACAGCTCTCCAACCTGCACAGAGCTTCTCCCTTTGCGAGCCCTTACCACTCCTGCTAGAATTAGTCTATGTATCCATTTGCTATGAGCCATGTTTGTGTTAGAGCAACACAAGCCAGAATCTTGTCAACTGAACTTGCTACTTGCTGTCTAAGCGCTGCTACTGCTGCAGCCACTGAGCAGAATATTTTGATTCCAAGGATAAGATTTATAGCATCTCAAGTTAATAAATAACAAAAAAGTCATAGCATATACAAATCACACTTACAGGGTTTAAATTCTGTAACAGTTTTACTTTTTTTTTTTTTTTCTTCAAAGGTTTCAACAGAAAAGACTCTATTTGAAAGGCATAAAGATATCTCCAGCTTTTGCTGCAGCATTTGACAAACATACATTACAGTAAAAAATCACAGCCTAAAATAGAAATCCTTAATCAGCAATTACTGTGAAGCAATGTAAAAACTGATGTATTTACAGATGAAAGGAGGTCATACAACTCAGCCAAAATACTCCACTTTCAGAAAATCACAATTCTAGTTTAGTTTGTAGTATTAAAAAAACCCTGTAAATTTACAGTCAGATTATAGGCAGCTAGGGTACACTGCCTTCTCCAGTAAAATATGTACTTCCATATAAATCAAGTTTATAGTTTGCACTGTGCTGTAAATGTGTTAAGTCTGTTCCTTTTAAAAGTGTATTACCAATTTTCAAAAGAAGATAGAAGATGCCATTTATAAAGCACATGCCTCTGAAATCCTCCTAAGGGCAAATGATACAACAAAAAGGCCAGCAGGAGGTAACAATTTCATCAGTCTTGCTGACACAAGGGACCAGGACAGAATTTTGAGATCTGTCCATAGGATAAAGGACACACGGCATGAAAGAATTAGAGATGGAAAACAGCTTACAAGAAAACAATGTTTCTTCTTTGCTCAGTGTAGTTCATATGATTTCATAGTGAATTCTGCAGTGAATTTCAGGATTAGACATCTCTGGATCTCAGACCATTCAATTTATGCTGGCATTGAATAAAATCAGAAACCTTTCCTTGATATATGGTTGGGTTCAAAGCTGAGCCATTGTTCACCTAAAAGAATCATGAACTTCGGTTAATCTGTCAGTGATATTAGGTCAGGCAAGTGGTTTCGATAAAAAATGGACACTAGAATTTCACACCATGCAACTGCACTAATCTTCCACTCCAAAGCCAGTAAAATGTTACTATTTGCAGCCACTTACGCTAGTCTGAAAGAGAAAGTTGAGATGTTCCCTCACAAATGAAAGAGGTGAGCAATGTGAAACAATCCTCCCTAGGAAACAATATGTATTTGGGAATCTAATTTCACCTATTCAGTTGCTAAAAATGTTGGGTTCTTTTTTTAAGTCAAGACAGATATTTCATGACCAAAACCCAGAGGTCTTCCATCGCAATTTATGTTTAATAATTTCTACTTAATTCACTAGGGTCTTTTGGGGCTCCTAAATTTAAAGGGGTTCTTCAATTTAAAAAAAGAAACATGAGAAACTGAAATGAGTTCTCTCCTACATCCTGATTATCTCTTTACATAAAAATACAAAACCAACTTGAAAAGCCCACATCCCTAATACACTGGAAAATATGCAGTCAAATTTGCAAGACACTAAGCTTTTCTTTGTAGACATAAAAGCCATAGCAATTCCAAACTACGTTTGTCAAACAGCCGGTATCAAAACAAAGAAGAAAAAAACCTGTCGTGCAACTGTCAGAGAACAAATAACCCCGCTAATTCTTCTGCTGATACTTTTCCTAAACCAACTAAGCGAAAAACATTGCACATTTTTGAGTGGTTTTATAGCTACAAACAGGAAGACAAAATACAGAGTATAAAATTAGAGGTGATTCATTAAATATTAATTGCCAGAGCTAAACCAACCACCATGACTTCTGTTGTGTTAAAAAAAAAAAAAAAAAAAAAAAGAAAGAAAGAACATGTTTTTCTAATTTAATTATGAAATCCTGGAGTATTATTTTGTAAGATACAAGTCCTAAAAAAATGAGCTAGCTATCCAAGCTTATATTACTTTTGATCAGGTCTTCAGAGACGTAGGCATCAGTTTTAATTTGGAAATCTAACCTCCAAATGCCAGCTTAAACCCATAACAAATCTTCAATCTTGCTTTTTGGCCCAGTGCTTTTTTATGTGCAAAATAAAATGTTACTGCAAATGTGGTTACTGAATTCTTTTTATTGTACATCTAAATTAGAAGCTCAAAAGAATTCTGAGAAACAAATTTCAGAGGCATTGTTAATACATAAAAAGCCCAAAATACAACATAGGAAGAAACTGAATGCCTTTCTGATGATGGGTTTAACAGAAGTGGGATGAGAACAATGAAGTGGGAAGCCAAGTAGGCAGAAACTAAAAATAATTTTTATGAAAATTTTGGGAATTTACTAGTTGGAAATGGCAGAGGAGAAAAAGGACTAAAACTATGAACTGATGACAGATTAACTGTACACTATCATCACCATTATGAGGCTGTGAAAGGACAACTCTTTTTCTAACAAATGGGAACAGGAGAGGTACTGCTAAAAAGAGGGAGGCAAATATAAATGTTAGTGCTCAACACCACTGCAAGACAGTTAAACTTCAGATTATCCTTTTCAAGCCACTATTTTGGGGAAAGAAGTAATGACACGTGTACTGCAAGTACACATTCCGAAGTAATGCTGGAAAAACAACTTTTTTCTTTAGTGTGGCAAAACAAACGCTAAGATGGAATAGGAGTATATTCATAATTTCAGCAGGGATAAACACTGGAAGGAGGGAAAGTGCAAGTAACAAATGGATACATGCTACAAATAAATTAAGGCTGAAAAAAATCAGATTTCCAGTAACAGAAGCAATGAAATTTTGAAACAGACCATGATAGGAGTAAAGGGGAAAAAAACCTCCCACAAACTCAGTTTATACACAGAATATAATGTAGTTGACTGTTATGGTCTATGATTGAAGTTCAGGTGCTTAACTTGAAAAATTTAATTAGATGAATAAAAGTTGGGAAGGGGAAAAAGAGCAAAAGGACTTGAGCAACAGAACAGTTGCAGAGCTGACTGAAAGACAGATGGGACCCACAGTGTTTAAGACTATTAACTTTTCATTTATAAGGAAACATGTAATACATACAGTTAGGGCTGAAGCAGCTATTTGCCAACAAATGTTTCAGTCTGCAAGCTCAGAATTTACCATTACGAACTGATAGGCAGCAATTCTCTTTGACTAGCTGACAGGGGTATAATTATTCTCCACCTTCCACCTCGTTACAAACCTTTGAAAAACAAAGTTCCTTAGAACTAATGACATATACTAAATAAGCATTTAGTCAGAATATTCAAGTCCCTTACATACTGCATTTATGACATGTTCTTCACCTTCATATTCACGGTATATGTACACCCAGTACCACAGAACACAAACATGCACTTTAAATATGTTTATTCAATTTTCATGATGCTGAGCATTAAGGATATATAACTCAGAATGTTTTTTGTCCATACAGAATATGAAAAGCATGAGTTCCAAAATATAAGTAAGCCTTTCACCACTTGTTTAAACTCAAGATTCAATAAGTATACCATTTATGTGGTCACAACATTTCCTATTTTCATCCAAAATCTGAATTGTAGTCATTATATACAACTGAAATTCAAAAGCACATTCCATATACTGAGACACAAATGAACATCTATGCAAGCTCTCTTACAAGTATGGCACATCCACAGTGCTGCAAGCAGTCACTCTTGCAGCTAAAACAAAATTTGGCCAGACTACCATCCACGAATGTGCATTTAAGCCTGTCAAGCCTCAGAACTCTACATAAGCTTCACAGAGCTTCAGGACAGCTGGGATTGGGATACAAGTGAAATACAAAGTAAAGCCTTCGTAACAGAGGGGTGAGGGAAAGACAACTACTGTTTCACCAGCAAAGATTCATTACACATATCTGTACACAGAGACCTTCTGAGATACTTGCAGAATTTAAAGAGAGTACATGCTGTTCTAGCTGGATGGGTTAGAAAAGAGTTCTGGTTCCTGATTTACCAGCAGCACATCATAGTGCTATCAAATGCCATTTCAGAAGAGAAATCATAATTGCAAACTATGGAAATTATCCCACAAAAGGACAATGTGGGTTACATTGACATAGCAGCCTGACTTTTGCATACAGGAATACAAAGGACACTTTGTATTACTGCAGTTTAAATGAATCAATATGTTTATATATGATTCAAGCATGACTATCTAAAATATGAGCTACTTATCACATTCACAGATACAGTAAAGTATTACTTTACTTGTGGGGATGCAAGTCATATTGTTGTAACACCATAATAAGCAATAGAGAGAGAGGAAAAAGCAATTTAACCATGCACAGTTTGCTCCTGATTTCTACAATTTGTTTTAAGATTACTGTGTATAACTACATCTTTGCACTACTTCTGAGCATCTCCTTCTGTGTGATACTACAACGATTCCTAAACTCTACATCATGTAAACACAGTAGACCTACACAGCTGTAGATCAACTATGATGTCCCATATTCAATGTTATTCAATGGCTGGAGCATCAGGTGGAAGAAAGGAAACTGGGAAGGAGATGAAAGTACTAGTTTAAAAGTATCCTGCAGTTGTATAACATTGTCTTTTAAGAAGCATCCCGAGACACTTCACAAACTCACATCCATGGAAGACAACTTTGTGTCTTTCTAAAACTTTCAGGTACTACTAAAACACAGCTAACTTCTTACTGTACACAGCTTAGAGAAGGAGGACCTAACTGATACATCAGTGATGACTTAGAGAAAGTCCAATACAGTTCAATCCAGTATTACCCTTCCTTTTTTGCATTCCTTTTCTATCTTTCTGAAGAAGTGGCATTTTCAGAAGCACAGATCTTATTTCCTCAGAGTACTGACATCAAGCAGCACCATAACAATCATTCTAAGCAAAGGACTCAAGTTCTTTTCAGCTGCCAGTCCAGATCGAGCTTGTTCAGGACCCATTACCACATCCATAAAGTAATGCACATGGTCTTTAAAACACAAGTATATGTCTGCCACATAATATGCAAAATACATCAGTGTTTCAATGCATGCTGGTATTCTCGTGCTGCATTTATAATACTTCTCAGTGACGTTCTTACTGGATCATCTACAAAAGCACATACAACCTCAGGGCCCTACAGGCACTAATGTCCCTGCCCGGTACATCCTGACCACAGCCCAGGACCCCATTCCAGCCTGTTACAGAGGCTCACACAATCAAATTCAACAGTTAGATTTATTATTCAGTAAAAATTTAGTTAGAACTCCGATAACATTAGCGAAGCACAGGATCAATGATTTAAGGGTAAAGAGTACTACACAGCCGACTTAAGAATTCTTAAGGTTTAGAAATGATGACTCAAAATGTGCGCATCACTCACCTAAAAGATGAGGGCTCTCAACCTCAACGAGTTACCTAGGGGAGCATCCTGACCCGAGGGAGAATCCCCGACTGCAGACCCACTGCTCCAACGAGGACTGATTCAAAATGTCATCTGGCAGGGCCCCATTTATGCTCCTGTCAAATCTGACCTGTGGTCATTTTAATCCCCATTGGCCAAAAGGTCAACACTTTGGTACACCTGGCGCATGTCAGATCGGTCAGTTCGACTTCCAACCTGCGGCCTCAAGGGTTTGTTTTTTTTTAATCTCTCCTCCCTGCCCAGAGAAGTTTTGTTTCCTATCGAGGCAGGTGTACCTGCCACACAGCCCCCCAGGGCCATCAGCTCTCATCTCAGCAATGCCACAGCAGGGCCGGTCTCCACCTCCCTGTAACCCTGCCCTGCCTGGCCATCAGCCCTGCCGAGCCAGGCCCACATGTGAGCCCATGGCCCAGCCTGGCTTCGGCCTGTCTGCATCCCCAGGAAGGTGCCGATGCCCAGGTCTGGGCTGCCCCTGTGGCCCCAGCTGCCCTGCTCCTGGCTCGGGTGGGATGGGCCATGGCTGCCAGGCTGTTGTGGTTTCGGTTTCAGCCCAGCCGGTAACAAAGCACCACGAAGCTGCTCACTCACCCCCCACCCCCTCGCCTGGCCACGTTGGGATGAGGAGAAAATCCAAAGGCAGGCTCGTGGGTCGAGACAAGGACTGGGAGGGATCACTCCCCACTTATGGTCACAGGCAAAAGACAGGCTCAACTTGGGGAAGAAACAAAATCAATTTCAGTTACTACAAATCAAAGCAAAACAAGGATATTAGGAAGGAAAACCAAACCTCAGAACACCTCCCCTCCTACCCCTCCCTCCTTCCCGGCTCAACTCCACTCCGGTTCTCTCTCCCTCCTCCCCCCGCCGGCACAGGGGAACAGGGGATGGGGGTTAGGGTCAGCTCGCCACACCTTGTCTCTGCCGCTCCTTTCCTCAGGGGGAAGATTCCTCACTCGTCCCCTGCTCCACCATGGGGTCCCTCCCACGGGAGACAGTCCTTCACCAACTTCTCCAACGTGGGTCCTTTCGGCGGGCTGCAATTCCTCATAAACTTCCCTGGCACGGGTCCTTTCTGCGGGCTGCTCTCCAGTCCCACACTGCTCTAGCGTGGATTTTACCATGGAGTCACGGCCATCTTCAGGAGCCTCCGCTCCACCGTTCACCCCCATGGGCTGCAGGGGGAGAGCCTGCCATCTCACCACGGGCTGCAGGGCCATCAGCTTCCTCAGGCGCCCCTCCTTCCCCTCCTTCTTCACTGACCTCGGGATCTGCAGAGGTGTTCCTCTCACGTTCCAATCCCCCTACTCACTGCTGGTTCCCCTTCTTAAATCTGTTCTGCCAGAGGTGCTACCACCGTCACTGATGTGGTCGGCCTGGGCCAGAGGTGAGTTCCACTTGGAGATGGGGGAGCTTCTAGCAGCTTCTTACAGGAGCCACCTCTGCAGCCCCCTCCCCCACTACCAAAAAAAAACCCAAACCAGCACCACACAAACCCATAACACAGGCCCGGCCCAGCTGGGTCTCCTGGGGATCCCCCAGTGCCCCCTGCACCCCAACTCCAGGGAGCCACCGGCCCTTATGTTGCCCTGACATACAAAAATGCAGAAGATGGTCGTTAGTGGACGTTAGTTAACTGCATGCAAGGAATCTTTCCTAATAGATTTTGCACTCTAACATACAATTTAATTACCATCTCTATCATAAAGAAATAAGCTATATATTTGCCAAGACTTTCTGAAAACTCAAAGTTAGACTTTACACAGTAGCAATTAGAGATATATGATTTTCAAAAATATTCTGGATTGACAACAGCAGCAACTGTGTGTCCTAAACACTTCCAAGAACCAAACGTTTACATAAAAATGGATTTAAAACCTGACCTTTTTATACTACTATTTCACAGTTTTCTCCCATTGAACAGATGTTTGCCAGTCATTCAAAACTGTCAGAAATCATACTGCTGGAGAGCAAGGTGTGCTTCTTTGGATGCCTTCTCTACCTCAAACGAAGAGGAACTCCTGTATTTTTAAAACAGGAAATAAAATCAATAAAAATTCTCCCTTACATATTTACCTTTCTGTGCAAAGCAACACAAGACACTAGTCGCAATATCAAATGCATTGTTATGAACTCTGTTCGCAAGACATAGCAAGTCTTGGGCAATCATTGTAGATGGTCAAGAGCTTCATGGATGCTACTCATAAACGGCAACGTGCACGGACTCTGCATTGAAAAACTCTGAAATATCATTAATAACAATCTTTGGCAAACTCTAAAACCACTAGTGGTCTGTTGACTTGGGATATTTTGGAAAAGCAGAAGAAGAGCTTTCAGGGCAGTACCAAAAGCCATTTTGATGCTGCAGTGATGTGGAGTAGGGCTCCACCAGGGTGTAAGCACAGGATGATGGCGGAGGCAGGGGGTATAAACACAAATCACAGTCAGTTACTGGTTACTGAAGGAATGCAGCCTTGGGAGTTTGGTAAAACGAGCACAACAAGGAAAATAAGAAACATGCATCTCACATATGTAAAACATCCTTGTATGAGGTGCAAACAAAAAGGTGGCAACAAGCAAGTATAAAAAAATGGCTGCAGCCCCCTCAAGGGTAGGAGCCAAGGAAGAAGAGTGAGGGAGAAGAATTGTCCCAGCACTGTCTCCCCAGTTAGGGATGCCACACCTCACCGCAAATCCTCAGTGTCCTCAGCAGGTCCTCCCTTCTCTCTGCCAGGGAATGAATGCTGCTTTTTGATTTGCCATTCACCACATTCTGCAACTGCAACCCAGCAATCATACATAAACTACTATATTTATGATTTAATTGTGTTAAGTATGTTAGGATTTCAAAGAGCTCTGTTTGTGTGTGCTTTCTGCTCCAGCCTTCCCACATGACAAAATGATTGATACCCCAGCAACCACTCAGAGTAAATGCAGAAATAACAGATGAGTGCAGCATGAAAATCCAGGAAAGCCGTAGAATCTCCATCATCAGAGATCTTAAAGTAGAGCAATGGTTTAGGTGCACTCAGTTCTGCTGCGGGCTTTCAACTTATTTTTTATGATTCTATAGAAAAGAACTTAAATGGTACTTAAAAAAAAGATACTAATAATTTATAATGGAAAAGGAGACTCTGCAATAGAACTGCAGCTGAAAAATGGTAGAATACCTTAGTGCTGTCTGGTGGCAAGTAGTTTCTGTTATTACATTTAACATAATCAAAAATGAGATCTATTTTTAAACCTAACATACCAGTGTGGAAGAATTATTCAAGCTATCACACTCAACTGGATCAGGCATCAGCAAAAACTTCCCCTTAAAAGTTAAATAGCTCAGACATCCCATGAGTCAAAAGGTCACTGGCCATCATCAGTAGAGCTAAGTCCAACACAACAATATTTAGAAAGCATTAGATGATGATTGGGGGCAAATGTTATTATTTTTTACACAAATCTTAAACAGTATAAAATATATAAATAGCACTGAAAATAAAAACTGGCTGTTTGCTGAGACTTGAGATACGCGGCAAATTAACTAGTTAAACAACTGACCCTGAAAATTGCTCCATAAAAGTAATTTGCTCACTTTGGCTTCACATGGAGTTAGAAAGCTTAACAGAGCAGTCTGTGGCTCTCAGAACTAGAGTTTACAATACTCATAGTGCACAGTACTAAAACTGGCTGTTTAAAATAGCAAAACTGGATCTCACTAATAACTCTTATCTTTTGGGCTGTTTACCAAAGCTGTTTCATACAGAAAGGATTATTGGTAAGTTTGTTCTAGAAAAAAGAATTAGTGAATTAAGTAGAATTAAAAATAAATTTATGAGAAAAGACAGCATATACTGCCCCACATATTTAAAAATCATCACTATTAAATGCACAATTTGAACAACGGAGCTGCAACAAATTCTTATACTGAAAACCACCTATATATTTTACTTTTTTTTTTTAAAAAAAAAAAAAAACAAACAACAATTATCTTAGGCGCAACATAATTAGAAAGCTGATTGGAAAAGGGTCAGTTTGCGTAACTTACCAATGCCTTCATATTTTGTTTTGCACAAATGTAAATTATTTGAGGCCAACCCCACAAATTCACAGAATTATGCTCTTTCTTATTCACAAAACTTGAGAAACATGTCAGGCGAGTTAAGAATTTCTTCAGTCTAATACATCAGATTTAGAAAATTTTTGCAACCTACATGTTACTATGGCAACTTTTTGTTTTTTCAAAATGGAAATTAACAGTGAGGCTTCATTACAAACTCTTTATTTCCTTTGTGTTTGTACATAATCTTTTCTCATATATGGATTCAGAATAGCTCTTTTTACTTTGAATGGCTACAGTTTATGTTAAAAGATGAAGCTACACTGAGAAGTCAGGATTGAATCACACTTAGTAAGCACATCTCTGTCAACCTTGACCACTTTTAAACCATAACATAAATAAGCGCAGGAGAAAGCAATCAAACAAATGAGTAGTTCTATGGCAAAGGTTTCTCTGTTTGGCTTTTGTAATTATAAACCATTAGAAAATGAAAATATGCTGCAAATTGAGGTCCTTTTCTTACTCTTTTTACTGCTAATTCCATTGAAATTTTACTGTTCTTTTTTCTTTTTCTAAAAAAAAAAAAAAAAAAACTGGAGAAGAAAATATGATTGCTCTGTTTTCTTATGAAGAAAATTGTGTTTTGACATGCCACTCTATTACTGGACAGCTTTCCTGAATTCAGGAACCTGCCTGCCTAAAAATGCACAGGTGTCTGCAGTTCCCATTACAGTGAACAAGAATTATACAAGCCTAGAGATAGATCTGACATCTTCAATGTGATGTCAGAAAGTCATAGCATTAGAATGAATCTGAAACAAGCTACTCCTTTTAATTTGACTTCCATCATTTATCTGCTGAAAAAGGGAGGTTTGCAAATCTCATCTTGTGAACTGAAAATAATTTCCAAACTGCTCATTAAAATACCTCTAACAAATAGACACTTTACATTCATTTTGCACCATAATACAAATTACTAAACATATATAATTTCTATGAACTGGGTTTAATATTAAGAATTATTAACAATCTAATGTATTTTAGCTCTCACCATGATAGACCTCTCAGAACTGAAGGAGAAAACTTAAAAGGGTAACACTACAATAAAACGCATGTGAAAATATATAAGCCTAACTACATACAGACTTGGTCTCCCCAGCGTGGGCATCTAAGCAACCTGGTCTAGTGGAAGGTGTCTCTGCCCATGGCAGGGGGGTGGAACTAGATGATCTTTAAGGTCCCTTCCAACCCAAACCATTCTATGAGTCTATAATTCTGTGATCTATACTGGCTTCCTAAGGAACCATTTGCCTGCAAGTTTGCAACTGAGTCAACTAGTGAAAAATTCCCATCTAACAAAGAGGAAGTAATTATAAAAACGGCACAAATTCCTTGTTCATCTTAGTTCTCTGTCAGTACTAGAAAAGAAAATTTTCAGGCTGTATTCTAACAAAACTAAATCAAAATACTGGTAATTCATTAGCTAATACACAATGCCCTAATGCCCAATGAACTAGATCATATGGACAGCCACATTCTAATGCAAAAAATCAGACTGGAAGAATTTCATAATGGGTAGAGGGACAGTCAATACATATATTTACAGAAGCATACAGGCAAAACTAATATGGAATTTATTTCTAAGAGAGCCTAGAAACTAGGGAAAAAAAGCACAATGTTCAGAATCATAACAGATCCCTTGACCATCTCCTTTTTTGCCCATGTTCCCACACGTGTGTGCAGAATGAAGCTGCATTCACCTGGGAGAGCATGCAAGACAGAAGGCAGGAGGAGTGAGCTGGAAGTGGACAAGGGCCACTGAAGAAATCAGGCAATTCTAGCTGGAGAGAAGCATTAAGCCTGTGAAGAAACAATGAGGAGAAATGATAGTTCATAACTTCTGTTATTTTAACTACTTGCTCATGTATAATTTAACACTCTTTTTCTTGTACTTCTTCTGTGAACTGCGAGCATCTCTGGGTTTGTTAAGTGACTGCAAGGGTATGGTTCTGGCTCTAGGTAAGGCCTCAGTGCATAATTAAACAGAAGCACATACTACTAACACTAATAACTCACTGCACTGGAGCATGTGGTTACACAACAGCCATAGTTTTTAGCATCTGTGGAACAAGGAAGATAACCTCATTTTGCCAGTAGCAAGACAGTGTCACCAGGAGCTGAAGTGCTCGAGTATGGGACAAGGAACCGTAGTATGAAGTAGAACCTGCCTAGTGAAGTACATGCTTTAATCAGCTGATTTGAAAAAAGCTTCAGTGTGAGTTATCTTTCAAAGTCATTTATCACACACATCTTACAGATAATAAAGGATGCTTTTCCAAGTCAATAAACTAAGGCAAAAGTATACCAAAGTAAAACCTCACACTGCCCAACACAGCTAAAACCAGGGCCTCAGTGAAAACAGCAAGGAGTTCACCATCAACTCGAATGGAGACAAGATTTCATTCCTAACATCAAATAGCGTACTCATTTTCTCTAATCACATTGCTTCCTTCAACTTTCATACCATACAGATTACTTTCTGAAGGCCATTACCAGAGACAGTTTACTTGAAAGTGAAAAGCCGTGTGGCTTGCAAAATGATTTTAGGCTCAGGAAAGTGCAACAAAAAGGAAAAACTGCTGCTAATTTATACACCTATCTTAAAACTGCTGCTAATTTATACACCTACCTTACAATGCATTTTTTATAAATAACTAACACTACAACCGATGTATATACACCACAAGTGGATATTTGTCTAGTTATGAATTAACCAGTAATAACAATAAACCTCTTGGGCCTTGGCATGAAATTAGTAAGTGGACATGGCCAAGAAAATGCTCAACCCATATGTTTTATCACACAATCTCTAATTGCAGGCAATGAGAGTTTTCAGGTCTTCAGCCCACTTGAAAATCATGCCACTTACTGCCTAAATGACAGGTAAAATATATTTTTAATGTTGTTATAGTCTTTAGGGAAGGCATAAAACTTCTTCTAATACTAAAATATAAAAAGTTTTACTAAAATGCTAATCAAAAGAATGGAGAGGTGAAAAGATTCAATAAAATGGGGCTGTTACTATATACTATCAAAAAAAAACCCACACAGGAAAGGGATTTTTATCTTTAAAGGCTTGACTCTAAGACTCATCAGCATCCATTATAATTCTATAAAATAAGTTAAGGCAGCATCTGGTACAATTTATATAGTTTTATAGCCAAGCATACTAAAATGCTTACAACAGTTACGACATCTTCTCACAATAAATGAAGCTGAAGACTCTTTACTTCATCTACCAGCGTATATTTAGAAAAACAAAGGCAAAAGCTAGAACAAAACAAGAACCCAGAAGCGCATCCTTTTTTTTTAATGACTAAATAATACTTTTAAAGCATTCACAGATAGTGGAAACTGCCGATGCACAGGAAAAGGAAGTATCTCACAATCATTTTAGTTTAATCTCAATTAGTTCATAGCCATAAGCAAGGTGATACTCAAGCAGTGACCGTTTCAAACAACTGTTTGATTCTCTTGAGGCTAAATCTATTCCCAGATCCACAATGCACATCTTCAAAACATGTACAACTCTGAAAAATGGAGCAGTGGTTTGTTTTTTTCTTCCTTAAAGCCATAAATTTGTATTGAAAGAATCATGCAGAAAACCATGTAATTTAATAAAATAAAAACTGTAGCAAAGTACAACAGATATCATATAACATCATTGCCATGATTAATTAGCAGTCACCACAGAACCACCTAAAATGTGAGTACTTTTTGACAAACTAGTGTAAAGGGGTAAAGAAATTTTAACTTGCATTACAGTAACTTCTGAAAAATTTGTTATTTCCTGCCTTTAAAGAAATGTTAGTGCCACTCAAGGAAACAAAAACTAGTAACCAGCTCTTCTACACCTCTAAGTAGAACAACTTTGTAGCACGTAACTGTTCCACAGACATGAACAAATTCCAGAGAGGACTTGCTCCAAACTCAAGTTCTGGAATATGACCGCATTGGGCTTGCGTGGCAAGGTTTTGGTAGCCAGAGGGGCTACAGGGGTGGCTTCTGTAAGAAGCTGCTAGAAGCTTCCGCTATGTCTGACAGAGCCAATGCCAGCCAGCTCCAAGACGGACCCGCTGCTGGCCAAGGCCGAGCCCATCAGCGACAGGGGTAGCACCTCTGGGATAACACATTTAAGACGGAGGGAAAAAACTGCTAAGAAACAGCAGCTGAAGAGAAGAGTGAGAATATGTGAAAGAAACAACCCTGCAGACACCAAGGTCAGTGAAGAAGGGGGGTGAGAAGGTGCTCCAGGTGCCAGAGCAGAGATGCCCCTGCAGCCCGTGGGGAAGACCATGGTGAGGCAGGGAAGACCATGGTGAGGCAGGCTGTCCCCCTGCAGCCCATGGAGGTCCACAGTGGAGCAGATATCCACCTACAGCCCGTGGAGGACCCCACGCCGGAGCAGGTGGGTGCCCAAAGGAGTCTGTGACCCCATGGGAAGCCCGCGCTGGAGCAGGCTCCTGGCAGGACCTGTGGACCCATGGAGAGAGGATCCCATGCTGGAGCAAGTTTTCTGGCAGGACCCATGCTAAGAGCAGTCTGTGCCTGAAGGACTGCAGCCCATGGAAAGAACCCACATTGGGCAAGTTCATGGAGGACTGTCTTCCATGGAAGTGGCCCCACGCTGGAGCAGGGGAAAAGTGTGAAAAGGAAGGAGTGACAGAGGCAACTTGTGATGAACTGATCGCAACCCCCACTCCCCGTCCGCCTGCATCACTCAGGGTGGGAGGCGGTAGAGAAATCAGGAGTTAAGTAGAGCCTGGGAAGAAGGGAGCAATAGGGGGAAGATGTTTTAAGATTTAGGTTTTTTCTCATGACCCTACTCCGATTTTGACTGTCAAAAAATTAAATCAATTTCCCCTAGTCGACTCTGTTTTGCCTGTGACAGTAATTGGTGAGTGATCTCTCTCTGTCCTTATCGCAATCCACAAGCCTTTCTGTCAGCACAATTTGCTAATTTTCCTTTTGCTATTGGATTTGAAACCATACAGACATCATATAAATTGGAAAGTATTGCATCAAGGTACACACCATTACAGACAGCAACAAACACAAAGCTCTTAATCACCTGTAGTACCAAACAGGCACAGGTTGACAGAGAACCTCTCTGAAGCTATTTGCAATTCACCCTGTTGTGGAGTTGGTTCTGTGCCTTCCATACCAGAGGTTAAGAGCAGCCACAGGGCCACCTGCAGATAAGCCCTCCAGGTGCTGAGGTAACAAGAACAGACTGGAAGAGCTCAACAATCCTTAAATGAAATCCTCATCCCATAAGAAATACCTGAAAGTGAATGATGTGAATATTCTAATTTCACTGCTCTTTTTATACGAAGAAGAATGAACAGAGCAAGGCCCTGCTTCAAGGCACCTTCAATACCTAAAGAGCTTGCAACATAAACAGCACTTAAAAGAGTGATTGTTAACTACATAAATCATGAGATTTTCTTTTTCCTTCTTTTTTTTTTTTTGTAAATTACATCTGCAACTCAGAAAGTGGCATGATCTGAACACTTTCAGATCCCAGTGTGTCTTCTCATGAGCCTGTTCACTTCGGCTCTCAACAGAAAACGGACCTAAAGTCAGATTTTAAAATATCTTTCACCTTTCTAAGTAAGTTTCAGGTAAGCACACATTTTGGAGGATAAGACTTGAAGGGACTTCAAGAAGTCACCTAGTCTGCCTGTCTGCTTCAACTTGATGATACGATTCCCAACAGAAAATATTTTAAACTGGAAATAAAACTCTCCTGTTTCACAACTTCCCAAGAAAATCTATTCCAATGCTTAACTGTTCTTGCCATTGGCAACTGTTCCCTGACGCACAGAACAATTTGCCTTGTGCAGCCTTTCCTAATGTCTAACCTAAATCTCCCTGAAATCAGTTTGCACTCATTGCTTCTTGTAATCTTCCCACATTACAGAAAGAACAGTTTGTTACTCTTAAGGCAGAATTTTACCCACTGAAAACTCTTATCATGCTAGTAATCTCTTCTCTAAACTTAATAACTCTAGTCTCTTCAGTAATTCTTTCTAGGTCATATCTTCTAAACTTGCAGCTATTCCCTTTGTTCTCCTGTGGATACACTTAATTTGGCCTACATCTTTCCTCATGTTTGTCTGCAATTAAACATCTAGACTTTGGAATACCATATAGCCTCCTGGCACGTTAGAAAGAAGCTGGGATCCAGAATATATACTGGTCTATTATAAATACAATTTTTCACCTGACAAATTAACCCAATCTTCTACTGCCCTCCATACAGTCAAACATAATAAATCACTCACATGGAAACACACATTAGTACAGTATCTGCTTTTAGAAATTATTTCAATACGTATTGATCCATTACATCATTTTTTTCTGGTTATTTATATGTTAATTTGCTGTTTGGATATATTTCAAGCACGTTACTCTTTGCTTTTCACAAGACTAAGCAATTAGTAGGAAGATCTATTGTTCTGACTAGCACTTACTTGTGAACTGATGTAGTGCCAAATGTAAAATATAAAGAATAGGCAGATTTATTATATTGTGTTGGATTTCTAGAACAGGCATAAAAAGCATATTTAGGCAAATAATCAGATTTTGTTATTAAACAGAACCTTCTATCACTATGGGTTATAAGTGGCAAAAGGATATAATTTCTGAGCAAAATAGATCTTTGCTAAAATCCAGATACTGGATGGAATAGATCCCTGGCTTAGACTTGTATGAACATACACTACAGTTGGCCAGTCATACTTGGCAGAGCCACTGCTTCCAACCGGGACATCTAAATACTACCAGAAAACAAATACTATTGTTATCATTAGTGCAAAAACTTGTGTTGTCTCTTTTCTTCATATGATTCTATAAAGTTATTTTTAAATATATATGAGAAGAGAGTAATTTTACCTGTATTTTGACTAGTGAGACATTTATGGCTTTTCTTACCAATACTATATTGAACTTTTGACCTCTAAATACAGCTTTTTTTTCAATGTCTCCTTTTAAATTCAGTTTTAAAAAATGTCAATTGTGTGTATCTTGGTTTTATTATAGTTTTGTATTTAACACAATGTATGCCTGCTAAAAATCAGGAAAAATAAATATAAGTAAACAGATCTAAAAAGCATTCATTTTTGTACGATGTGACTCGCATCAGTCTACAGTACTGCCTGTAAGGACAGGTAGTGCTGATAAATGCTGAGAAAGGTCAATAATTCCTCCCTTGTGCTCTTGAGGCATGAAAACAGGCAGTGGTAAAAAGGCTACTGAAAACCTGTTACTAATTCCTTTTTTCAAGCTGCTCAGTCGGGAAAAGTAGGGGGTCTATACCATCTATGGTGCACTTCCCTGTGAAGACATACACATCTTTCATTTACATCACCCAAAACCAGACTATTTCAAAGCTACCTTCTACGGGTAGAAAAACTGTTAAGACTCCCCCTCTTGGTATATCCCGGCACAGCAGATGCCAGACAGGGAACTCCTCTCCTCCCTGAAACGAAAATTATTGAGAACTTTTGTCCGCATAGCTTCCTTCCACTGCTACACTTCTCTAACCCTATCTTTAAAAAACCCTCTGAAAATACCCAAAATTTTCAAATACAAAGCTATTTTATTTCAAAGCAGGACCTTCTCTCATTTTTCTGCGGTCCCTATGTGCACTATCGAATGGCCACTGAACCGTGTCCTCTTAATTTTATTTATTTGCCATAAAACTATAAAAAAAAAAATGCAAAAACCTCCAGACTAGTTACCTTTCACATTTTCGTTCTTTCTTTCTTTCTTTTCTTCTGCAGCATTTATTCAAGCTTAGGGCTTTTTAACCGCCAAATCTGTTTCCTGGATGGAAAAATAAACCTTCCACTTCTGCATTCTGTGCCCCTCTCTAGCCTGATGTGCTGCTCTGATAATCTCATTCATATCTGCCTCCCCACCCAAAAAAAAAAAAAAACGTATAGAAGACAAACAGGAGAAAAGAATTATACTACAGTATGTTAAAAGTAACAAACCCTTTAAAGGCAGGCAAATTTGCAGCTGGGACACACTGTCCTCAACTCAGTTTAACTATTATAGGTAACATATGCAGCACATCTGGTATGCAAGGTATCTTACTGTTCCGAGGCACAGGTTAAGCATAAAAGGGCAAACTGAAAAAAAACAACTCTAACATAAACCCAAACTTTTTTCCCCACATTCTTAAAAGCAATTCTGTTTCTCACTTTGTTTAATTGCTTCAAGTCTTTCTCTCTTTTTTAATGTTTCAAAGATAAAAGAAAAATAAATTTTAAAGGAATGAAAGGCTGGCTATATTATCTGTTGTAATAAGTCACATCCAAATACTTTCCAAATACTTTCCAGGAAAATTTTGAGGGCCAAAGTCTCAAAAAGTTTTAGAAGATAACAACTCCTTTCCTCAAAATGTTTTACACAGCAGTAAACCAACTTTATAAAGCCATCAGATTATATGAACAGAAAGCTCTGAAAAAATTGTCTTGGGTATACTGTCAGTAGACTTTTTCAAACATTAGCAGAGGAGTAGCAGAGTTGTTTGGGGTTACACAGCTAAATAGAATAATGTTCCTTATTGTTTTCAGTGTCAAAATGTACACCCTAAAACCAGAAAAACATGCATAAAACTTTTTCCATACTTTTAGAGCAGGGTAAAATATTTAAATCTGTAAAAAGTGACAAAATAAAGATATTAAGTATAAAACTTAACCCAGTTATTATGTGTAATAAATGCATTTTTTTAAAGAAAGTGCTGCAGTATTTTTTGCTATTGTGACACTAATTCCTCTAACTGTTTGACAGAGAACTGCTAACAAGAGTGTAACCAATAATTGCTAACTTTTGCCTAAGGCAGAAAAAAACTATAATTATGATAAATGTGCTAAACAGATACCTTATTCATATATATAAGTATATACTAAATCTGCACAAATGATACTAAAATTGTGGTTTATAGCCATAATCATCTGGTTATAACAGAAATATTGGAATTCTCTTGTCTCTACTTAACTGCTGCAGCGTATCAACAGAAAATCACCCAGTTTTACACAGCTTAATACTGAACATCTACCCCACAGATTTAAGAATGTGGTTTTGAGATCTGAATACTCCAATCCTCTATACTTTAAGTAAGATTCTGGAGACTGAATCCATGTTTCTGTGTAGTCCCTCTCCAAACAAGGCTCACAGGACCACAATCTCATAAACCATTCAAAATAGTAAATTGCCCTTGATAGATAAAACATTTCAGTCTCTTAACGAGCAATCACGGGATAAACAAAGCTCTAAAGCATATCCAGGGCTGTAACACACCCTTGCTGCGATATATACATGCCCTTCTGAAGGTACTCCCTAACTGCACTACTTTCCATGGGGTTCAAAGACACATTTAGAAACTGCACCCTTTACCTTTCCCCATCACTATACTGTGTCTGAATGGTTAAAATGTTCTACTAGGTGAAAAGGGTATTTGTCTGGGGGCAAAGGAGTTCCCACAATTAATGTGTGTAACATCAACTCGATGTTTTTCAGTTCTCTTTGAATAAAAGTGTTAAACAGTAATAAATTACAAATTATTTAAAACAAGGCATGAGTAGTGAATGTAATTCCTTACTTTTAATTTTCAATGGTGTATGTAAAAAGTTTTAGGTATTTCAATTTTTAACACCCCTTCATACTGACTACAGCCGACTAGAGTATGTTAAATTGCTTTGCAGGAAGATCAGACAGGCATGGGACTGCAATTATATATCACAATACCCTTTTCTGGGTTCACAGCTCTATTCATCTTTTAGAAACACTGAAGGACAGATTGGACATAGGGGAACGGATTAGCCACAGGACGACCTGTATTTCCACACAAAAGCCTAAGTGTGGAAAAATGGCACCCTGTGTCACCCATTCTTCACTTCCTGAAAAAAACATATTCATGAAAATAGACATTTAAACAGCTCTTTCCCACTCATCTCAGAACAAGCATTCATTGTTTCTCAACACCATTTAAATGGCAGTAATGTAATACTACTACTAAACTGCCTTAATTGAAAAATGTATATAAAAATATTTAAGAATTAAGACAGGGCTACTTAGAGAAAAATCTAAGTTCAGAATAGGAACTAAAATGAAAAATTAACAGCGTGAAAACTCTCAATTGACTGTTGCAACACACAATCTCATATTTATGAACGTGACTGAAGGAGGATTTGTTTCTGGTAATAAGTTTCAGCTGGATGCAATGAAAGTTCTACACACTACAGCCATGCAGTACCACTGAAATTATAAAAATATCTTGTGTTAATAGATGATAAGAGTTTAACATAACAGGGAGCATCTCTAATTCCAAGTGAGTAAAAGGAAAATGAATACAGAACAAGACATATGGTAATTATATCATTTTGAGATGTTTTAAGAAGTGAAGATTATGTCAGTTTTCTGCTAAGACTTGCTTCTGGAAAAATAGTAAGCAGTAAATATTACAAAACATGCAAAAATTGAAAGAGTGTGCATTAATAAATTAAGTCAGACCTTTAATTAATTGTACATGTCATTCTTCTTAAACCAATTGTCTTGCATACAAAAGAGATGCTTGGTGTATGAGCTTGTACTGTCAAATTGTCTCAGGAGATACGTGCTATTAGCTAATCTGATCAAGCTAGGCAAACTGGTGGTTTACTTTTTAGTTCTTTGGGACTACAGGAAAGTATCCTTCTGCACAAGAAATAATCAAATGAAAATGTCCAAGCATTTAGCTTAGGAATTCGACCACACAGCTGAGTTACAAACAATGAGCCCATGTAGTTCATTAGGCTCCGATGGGAAATTAATCTTTTTGTCAGGAAATCAACAGTCTAACAACATTACATGCAATGAGACATGCCATTCTTAACTTTTTTATAAAATTTTAATGTAAAGGGCTAACTGATATCAGAAAATAATTTAAAATCTTCTGACGGTAGTAACAGCCATCTCACATGTATTCTTCTTTATACATATTTACTTAGTAAACTAATGTGGTAGGCACATGGTTAAATGATTTGCTAGTCCCTTCCTCACACTTCCTTCCTTGTTTTCTTACTGAAAATAACAACAAAAAAACCACCCAACACAGGTTTTAAAATAAAAAGGAAATCTAACTCTTGCTTTTGCAAACTGTCTACAATATGTAGCTTAAATCTTCTGTTATCCATTTCTCCTTCTTAGATGCCTGCATCTGAATATATTATGCTTAAACCAATCATTTTTTATTGGATATTTTAAAAGTTCTTCATAAAGAAAAAACTCAGTTATACCATGTAGACTTTCTATCAATTCCACTAAACTATTCAGTGTCATTATTGAAACTACAGGGAGGAATACATACCCTGCTGAAGTAATTATACGAAAGGGGTCAAAATGCTATTGTGGAGATTAGCACCCGTCAAGAAAAGGCTGACAACTAGCCCAATACACGCAATCTGTATTTACAGTAAGTGTACAGTTCTCAGTGTTAAACAAAGCAGAAATATTTTGCTCACAATTATAAACAAGCTGATGCAATTAAGTTATCCGGCAAGCCAAAGAGCTTCAGTTTTCTCTCTGCAGTCCACATTAAGAGTGGCTGTAATTGCTGGAGGAGAAGCAATGCAAAATGTGTTGAAGTCCTTAGCGTATGGCCATGGTTTGTTTTTATACGTTAATTTGCTAGCTTTCTACTACAATGCAAGAAAAAATATTTTAAGTGAGACAAAATGATTCTTCCTTTATGGATTATTTACGGTAACACAGGTCTCAAAATCAAGCAGTGAAAGACTGAAGAAAAAACAAGCATAATGGCAAATACTGACAAAAAAATAGCCTGAAATGACTGGCAATATTTCATTCTGCAAAACCTCCTCAAAACAAGTCATCTCATTAGACAGAGATACATAAACACACTAGTCCGAGCATTTTAAAAGACTGTTAAATAAGTGACTACGTGGGAGGCACAGCACACAATGCAATGAAAGTATGGGTAGGTTTCTTAAAGGAGAAATCTCTGGCACTGGAGATATCTGGATAACGTTTCTAATTAACCAAATCAGGCAAATAGGTATTTATTCATTTCAGAAAAGACCTGTGAAAATGTCCAGTCTGGTGCTTTTTTTGGACTGACACGAAATTAAAACCAGTAGCAATACTTCAGTGGTTGCAAGGTTGTCGCTTTGCCCAGCCTTGAGTGAAACTTTGTCCCAGTCACACGAAAGTTTTTTTCCATGCTTTGCGCAGCCAGCGCTCCAAGCTGAGCTGGGCTCCTTCTTCCGGCAGCTATAATCTCAACTACATTACAATGCTAAAAAAGAATAAAGAGGTTCACCAAAACCCCCATATTGTTGTGTTGTATTTGTTAACGCTGCTTAAAGAACAGCACTGGGCTTTCCCACACACCACCAAATATATATACATCTCTCAGGATTCACACTTGAATCTCAGACTACAGTTTGCTTTACAAATAAGCAGTGGAAATACTGTAGCAGAGAAAAAAAAAAAAAGGGTAATTTCCTGAGGAAAGAAAACAAACAAATAAATAACCCCCCCCAAAAAGAGCAATACAAGGGTTACTCCCCAAGAAAATTCCTCTATCCACTTAATGAAACATATTTTTTTCCACCTAACTCACGTAGGAAGAAAAAGAAAGTCTGCCCCAGAATCCAAACTATTTTCTCTAGTAAATTGTAATCACAATTTTCTGACCACAAGGTGGAAAAAACAGGAGCCTTGAAACCATGCAAAGGCCTCTTCCAGCTTTGGGGCAGCGAGGAGGAGAAGGAAGATGCTGAATGCCCAGGATTTGCTCTGCCCTGCCCTTTCCATAGAACTTTAGTGCCATCTATTGAAAACGTACTGAACAAGGAAGAGGGAAAGGATGCCTATTGATCTGGTATAAAAATAAGACGTTTACTTCTCAAGGGTTTTTTAGTTTATTAATACTCCCATGATGACTACTGTTCTCTGGTCATCTGACAGCAACAAATATTTTCTATACACTATACATGCCCCATAAAGAAATGAGACATTGGCTAAAACACTGAATGCAAACATCATACGGATATTACATATATGTATATACACACACACACGCACACACACACATTTACCAAGAATGTAAGTCTAAAGCTACCTATTATCTAAAGGAACAAAAATGAGCAGGCTTTAGCGGAAAGGAAAAATAGCGTGGAAGCACTGCTGTAAATAGAACATACTGGAAACAGTAAAAATAATTAAGGCACCTCGTAAAGACCTCAGTATTAAAGAAGAGGGTATGTAGACATGCAGAGATAATTACCTTCTTTAAGAAACTGTGAGTGGATGACAAATATAAGAAAACAGCAGATCGCTGCTCCTGCTAGTGCCCATAAAGCTTTCAAGAGCTGCATCTCGGTCTGAAACTCAGTAAATACCCAGAAAGTCACACAATGAATTTCCACAGCGATGCATCAACGCTTCCCTCTGTGCGCCAGGCGCGGCGGCTCCCGGCAGGGACCACACTCCCGAGCAGGGCGGGCGAGCCCGGGGCTGCGGAGGAGGGGCCGGGGCTTCACACCCCGCGCGGGGGCAGGGGCAGCGGCAGCGGCAGCGCCGCGCTCTCCTCGCCGAGGCAGCCGGCGCGGGGCCCCATGAATCAGCGCTCCGTCTCCGCGGGAGCC
>VYZV01044441.1:461-11166 GCA_013401275.1 Pandion haliaetus
AGAAAAACATCAATGCTTCAGATAAATGCTCTAATCATTCCTGGTTGAGAATCCCTGTCCTGGTAGCACTCTACTGTCTTTATTTTTTGTCTTTATTACTTTATTTTTACACACCATTGGCAAGGTTTCACTCAGATGTTTTATGACATTCATGTGTCCAGTCATTAAACTTAAATAAGTGCAGGTGTTAGAGTAGTTGTGAATGGCTGAAGTCTTCACAAATACTTACATACAGTAACAAAGTTAAGTTTCAGCTGTTTGTGCTAAACAGGCTCATTGAACTAGAAGATAGCTTCAGTACTGCTAATGGACTATACATGTGGCATGATGCCCAAGAAAAAAAGTCCTCTAAGGAACAGCAGGAAAAAAGGGAAAGCCATTCTGGAATGTGGAGAAGTACACATTTCATTACCATGTGCAAGTTAAACTAAACTTTTAGATGGGATTTTCAGGATATTTCATTTCCTCATATTTTTGGATATAGATGGATCAGTAGCTTATATTACTTGTTTCTACTGATGGAAATACTATTATAAATAATGTAATAAATATTTCTAGAAGTCTCTTCTCTTTAGCCATAGCGCTACAGAAACTCTCATTATTTATCAAATCACAGATGAAAACCAAGAGACTACATTACACTTCAGTTAGTATTTAGTGGGTAGTACTGCCAAGTGGCAGTGAAAGATTTGGTCCTTACTACACTAGACCTGTACGAACACAAACAGCAAACACTGTGAACTCTGCTATTTAATAAGGCTAGCAGACATTTTTAAATGAAAACAACCTTGAGTTCATCTCCAAAATGCATACATCTGTAGTCACCTTGTTAAAACCTCACTTTGGTACTGTCACAGTGGTGACATCAGGAATTCTAAAGCCATCCCAAGTACGGGTAACATGCCTTGTTGGCTAGAAGGGGCCATACTTCAGGTACAGCAGTGGTCTAGAAAATGTAAGAGATACTAAATTGGGTGTTGGATTATAGCAAGTACATTTACAGGCCTAAATCCCCTGCTTCTGAAATCCTGTGATAGTCTTAAAAACTAATTCAAAATAATGTCCTAGTTCTCATGGCTAAGAAAATCAGACATATAATCAAAACAAATTATACTGCTTCAATTCAGTGTATCTTTGAAAGTACTTCATTCAGATTTATAAGCTGTGAAACCAGCAGTTTTGATGGGTCTCTGCTAACACTAACATGACAGAGGAACAAGTGCATATGGAGCCTTTCTGGAACAACAGCAGAAGGGGTCAGGAACAGGGGAGCAAGCAGCCAGGCCTTCCTTCTACCAGAGTCCTGCTCATTCAGGCATCACGAGTGACAGCAATGGGATGCAGGAGAACCTGCCCTTCCAAACATGAGGTTATCTCTTAATGCTGCAGTCCTGGCTACCTTCCAGAAAGCAATGTTCTGGACAAAAACAATGCAATGATGTACCTTTTGTGCTAGCACTGTCAGTGAGCCCCAAGCAGGCAAGGCCATTTGTCTGAAGGCATGCCTGATCTCCTTTAACAATCAAGGCTATCCACTCCACTATTTCTGGATATTTGCCCTCATGCTAGAAAGGTATGACAGAAGGAAAAGAAAATTCAACCTTGCAGACATCCTTAACATTTATATAGACAGACCAGGCAAAGGTCTCAGCATGGCCATTCTGCTCCTCCAGTACTGAAGCTTCTTCCCATCCTTCCTGAAGGAATTTATTCTTTTTCTCCAAGTGAGGTCTTGGGTAATTTGATCACCTCAGACTTGCCAGCTCTTCAGAACTCACATGCAGATCATATGACGTGCCTAGCATTCCTACAGAAACCTGTTCTGCTAATGAAACAAATTCGTCCTGAGGATGAATCGTCATCATTCATCCATGATGTATTTGAATATCATTAAGTCCTAAGAGGTACAGCTCCCCTCTTCACCAGGTGTCCTCTAGTACTGCTCTTTTTCAAACCTGAGAAATTACACTTTCATTACACTAATACAATGGCATAATCTTAAAATTACAACACAGTAAGGGTTAACACCATAGCACCACTCATATTCCCTACCTTCTAAATAACTGGAAAAAGGGTATATGACTGGGACATCTATTACATACCAATTCACAGTTGAGATTTCAGGCCCCTTTAATCATAAACATACAACTAATTTCAGACTGTTCACAAAGTACCATGGCCAGGACACAGAAAAGAGCTTTAAATAATCTCCTCAATGCAGTTTATAACCTACTGTCTGAGAAACTGTATCAGCACTTCAGAAAAATTTCTTTCTGGAAAGAAAAAGAGTTTAAGAGTGTGCTGTAAGGAAAAGACTGTTTTTAATGAACAGCAGAATTATCCCCTGTAGTTGCTATATATTTTAAATATTTGTTGTGGAAAATAATTAACATTATCAATGTTAAGGCTCTCAAGCTAGTAATGACAGTTATTAAATTTAGTACATTAAAACAGAAATTCAGCTTAAAATGCTTTTTGCCTAATTCAGTAGTAAACACACCCCCTCCCCAGATATAATGATCTGTGCTAATAATACCTCTCCCCCAAAAAATGCATTATTATTCACAAAATATACTGACAAACATTGCAGAGTACAAAGCTATAAAGCTCAGCTGTTTGACTAAGCATCAACTGCTTCAGAAGAATACCTCTGAACTGAGATTTTTGACAAAAGTGCTAATTCAAAAAAGGGCATCTTCCTAACTAATGTAGTTGCTAACCTCCTAGTTAAGATTTCCCATGTTTCCCAGTAGTGTATTTACCTCTACAAAACCTACATAGCCCATTTCAAGCTCCCAAAAGAATATGCAATAAAGTGTCAGCTCATTAATACTCATCAGATATGTAGGTATCCCTATTCAGTTCCTTCCTTCCTCCTTCTTACACTAAGCACATCATTCCCACATCACAGCAGAGACCTGTGTATACCAAACCCACATCTCAAAGTACAAGTGCTCAATGCAGCCATACTTCCTGCACTTAAATGTTTTGTAAATAAACAAGCATACAATCTTAAAACACAATTTACAAGTACCTCAAAGCAGGTATTTACTAAACTGTTATAATTTGTGGTTTTTAAAGCATCTCAGGTCTAAAGCCTCAATTTCTCCTTATACAACTCAAATTCGCTAGTTTTAACCTGCAGTTTTTATAACCAATGACCTCATTCACACTTGGCAAAAGGCACGTGGTACACATCAACCCTAGTACTGCTACTTACAGGGACAGTACCAGGGATTTCTGGCTACTGTATTACACTGGAACAACACACGCATACATGCCTTACCTTTCAGCCACATAGAGATTTGAACAATAACTGAATCTATTAATAAATTTCAGTATTGGCAAGGTAGGATTTGGACTACTGTTTGGATTATTCAGCAACGCCCCCAGGCAAAGTTACTGTTGCAGTTTCTACAGCACAATTTAAGACAAAACCAGAGAAAACTAGAGGAAACCATATCTCAGCTAGCACGCTCTATTACTATTACCTGTTGTGGCCAATGTATCCTTCGCAGTTTACATAAAGGAAAGCTAAAGCTTGCTTTAACCCCAAGTTGTAGGTATTTGAATTGCAGAGGTAATCCTATAGTTTGGCATTCCTCTTTGAGCTTTTGATAGTGTATGTAACACAAAGTGAAGTTCTGACCTCATTTGATTAGTTATGGCTTAATAGGCAGTAGAACCAAGCTAGCTGTATAGCATGTCACACTTCAGCAAGTTAGATAGTTGAAAGAGTATTTTTTTCTGACATTAAAGCAAGCCCTTGGCCACTACTTGAGAACAGTTTTGCCTCATTTAATATTACAATGTAAAAAAGTTAGACATGTTTTTTTCCTTACTCTTTCTGTACATTCATCATGGCAGTTTTAAGTACATAAATGCACATACATACACTTGTATATTAGAAATGCTAGTCCTCGTTTGCTTCTTTTTCTGAAGCTGCTGGAATATCTTTGGATTGTCTGAAACAGGATTTGAGACATTGGCAACTGAGCTTCAGCTTTCAAGGAGTAAATACAAGTCATAATGAAGTCAGTGATAAAGTTTTCATCAAGTTATCATCTCAAATGTCCCAATGTAAATCAGATGATTACTCTTCTATCTGGGGATTAGAACTACCAAGCTGCAGTAATTCATACACACAGTCCTCCAATCACTTCTGCCCAGAATCATAGCCCAGATTCTAAAGAAAAATATACAAACGTTAAAGGGGCTAGGCTAAAAGAAGTCTCCACAAGTACATCCCAAACTTCCTCTAAACTACCATTTCCAGCACTTTAAACATTTTCAGTATCTTTGCCATTCCTTCAACATTAGATCAGAAGAATTCCCTTTCTTTTTTTAACTGAGGTCTTCTGGTCAACTTTGTCAAGATACCCTTTAAAAATTTTACTAAGGTCTCTTCAGCAGAAGTAGTGTGCCAGCTCATTTTGCTGTGATAGCCATGGATTACATGCTGCCTTGGAGGTAGTACTGTACTGTGACACAGGAGAGAACAATCCAAGATCATCCCCATGAATGCAGCTAACAACACATACTTCACAACTTTAAAGTCCAGGTAAAGTACACAATAAAAATCTGGGGCAAGCCCATTGTTTGAGTGTTCATGTTCTAAAATACAACGTTTCAGAGAACAAAAAAAAAAAATTGTGGATTTATTTAGGTTGCTCCTGTAGCTTTAGGCACAGAAAACCCCTGAAACAGAGGAGAATGTATGCAACAGTTGCAGTGAGCTATTTAAACAGAATGGTCCTGCTAGTCTACAGCTATAGAACTCAATCTGTCTCAGACTATTAAGTAGAAAACTACACTTTTTTTAAAGTGGTAACCCGACTTAGTTTTGAGCCCAATTAAACTTTCATCAGTCCTACCAACTATCTCAAAAGCTAGAGCATGCACTTTCATAGCATCCAGGCTATATTACTAGAGCAGAGTGCACATATTAGAGTTTCTCTGCATTACTGACTTCTGTTAAGACAGCTATTTCAGTTGAAAGTGGAAAGAAAAAGCATATCACATGGCTATGCTGTAAAGTTTCACAGATGTAAACAACTACTTTGAAAAAAAGAACCCTCAAGAGCAAACAGCACACCTTGTGCACTGTAAGGCTTAAGCAAATTGTATATAGAAAACCCACATTATTTCCTATTTAAGTTTTTTTTTATTGTTTACCTTAACCTCCACAGAAAAAGGTGGGACACAAGCATTTTCAGCTCTTCCCACAATGACCTCTTCCAGTGGGTCCCATTCATTGTACGAGCAAACAAGACAGTCCTTAGGCACAGGGCTAGCAGCCTTGTTGTCATCAGCAGCACAGGTGTTCTGGGAGGCTGTAGCTGCCTGGGTGCTCTGGAAAGATCGCTGCACCCATCCTGTAAAGACTCTTCCAAGCTTAAAATAAAAATAAGAATGAAAATTACGTTTCCCTTACTTGTGGTTCAGTCCACAAGTGCCTTACATGTAACCCCAAAGCAATGCACGTTATTTGGAGCATTAACAGAAACACACTCTTACAGCCACTCTAATTTATTCACAGCCTACCAGATGCTTAAAGGGCAATTTGCCTCTTAAAATACAGTCGGTTTAGAAGGGTAATGACATAGGAGCACAGCACTGACAGTGGCGACCACAGTCACTGAACTCTGTGCTGCTGAACTGGGAGGATGCACGGGTGAGCGAGCCTCAGTCAAACAAGCCTGCAGCCGTCCCGCGTCCGCTCGCCACCGCCCGGAGCACCGCCGCGCCCGCCGGCGCGGAGGGCCCGCGCAGGGCCTCCTCCCGAGGGAGCATCCTCAGCCCCAGCCCCCCGAGCCCGGCGGCGGACCAGCGCGGCACCAACCCGCGAGCCGATGTAATGCGCCGCTTCGGCTCCCCGACTGCCCCCGCGCAAGCACCGCACTCGCAGCATTTCTGCTGGCAGGACAGGACAGGACAGCTCAGCTCAGCTCAGCTCCTCACCGCTACCGCCCCCTGGCAGCGCAACTCACGCCTACCGCCCGCCCCCCGGCCTTTNGCCGGGCGGTGGCGGGGCTCCGGCGGGAAGGAAGGGCCCGGCGGGAAGGGCCCGCCCGGCGGCGCGGCCCCCCCGCCCCCGCCCCGCTCACGGGTCAGGCATCGCCCGGCGCTGCCCGCGAGTCGGGATGAAAGAGTAGCTGGAGCGATCGAGCCCCAGACCCAGGCCCCGGGCGGCGCAGCCCGGCTGGGTGAGGCAATCTCCTCTAAATCTGACGGCTTCTTTCGACATACCTGGATTTCGTTTCCACAAACGGCTCTTTAGCAGCGATCTGACTTCGAAGGTTTCCAGTCACGTTTCAAATTATTCTCTAAAAAGCGTACCGAAGTGCATCATTCAGTTATTTTTAGTCACCAAATATACATGTTCTTCATTAAACCTGTAGTAGACAAATTCGATTTTACCCCAAATTCCAACAGGTCATATGCTAAGAATGCAGATTTTCAGACTACGACTGAAAGATTTTGTGATTCACCTAAAAATATTTTAATTTTTTAATTACTGACGGGGTGTTTCAAGAATATCCGAAACACTTAATTTCAGATTCTGGCTTCTAAAAATGCCTATTGTAATATGATGAAAAGTTATCTTAAAATGAAAACCTAAACCAGTTAGCTCTCAGTAGACCTATACTTATTTTCCCCTGCAAAATCTCTCCATGATAAAATCAACAGAAGTATCTTCAAGAATACTTCTATCTCAACAGAACTGCAGTCTACAATGAGAAATGTGTTTGCTACCGCCTCTACTCATATTTAGTATATCCGCCTTAGCCTGATGCATTATTCTGCATTTTCTCAACTTTGCATACAAGTTCACTTTTAAATCATTTGATTTTGCCTTACAAAAGTAAAAAGCAGACAGAGCAAAAAATAGTTTTGCCTGAGTTATTCTGTTCAAAGTTGTAAAAATCTGCCTCTCTTTCAACCGTATTACTTTTGGTTCTGCCTTTATCACCTGTGCAGTACCTAGCGTTTCTTCAGCCTTGGTCAGTACTCCATCAGCCATTATCCAGAGCTAGTACAGTGGGGCATAGCTGTGAACAGACATGATATTTAACATTACTTCTACATGTAAGTGCTAGTGAACTCAGCAACATATCTATAGCAGGAAAAGGGTAAACATCGTTAGTAGTAACAAATATTAAAACATAAGCTATGGTCTTACAATATAACAAATCAGCTACAGTTTTAACACACCTTAGACATAAGAGTAAGCAAGTTTTATTCTACTGGGTAATTAATCATTCAGCAGTTTGCCTTTTTGGCACAGGTAAACACTCCACGTTCCCATGAGAAATAGGACAATGCAAGTGCTCTCTTCAGGAATTTACATACTTCTCAGATAAAAGTTAATTATTTTAGTTGGTATGATATTAAGCATGCTTTACCCTGTTTCATATGACTGCAGAACTTTTTCATGACTCACTCGTCTTAGCACTCATTTGTAACATAATTGCCGCAAACACTATTCTTCTATCAAAAAGGATGCAAGGATTTTTTTTGTTCCATAAAGGAATTTTTTTGATGCTACTTAATTCTTAGTTACCAATTTTTGTAATCTATTTAATAAAAACCCCCAAATCTCAGTTTATACTAGTTCTGCCCAAATGCTTGTTATTTGATCCAGTTGATTTTGCCAAGATCGCTCTACTCACATTGACCTTCTAAAAAAATTAATGATTGGCTTGTGGGTAAATCCAAAGGTCTTGCTTCTTTTTCTGTCCTTCTCAACTTATCAGCTAGTTTTGGACCTTTGGATCATTCTTTATCAACTCAGTTTACATAGTTTTTCTGACTCTGCACAATACTTCTTTTCCTACTTACTACATAAGTTTGATGCTTTACAGGGTCCCTAAAATTGTCCTCACCATCATTGCAATGAGCTTTGTGCTGAATGCTCTACCATATTTTTGATTTTTCTGCTGGACTGCATTTCTTCTGCTCACATTTTTTTCAGTGAAAACATTCTTTCCCATATCTCAAAGGTCTGTTTCTTCCTTTCTTAGGGGTAGTTCCTCCTGGACATAAGCCAATCTTCATTTAAGTACAATCAAAGCAGAAATTCTTTCCTTTTCTTAACTGGCACATTTATGATCTGTCCTTGAAACCTTTACTCGTGGTAAATAACATTTTCCTTCTAGCCTTCATTGAGCACCGGTCATTTGACCCCCAGATTGCTCTCACACAGGCCTTGATACCTGCAATGCTACCAATGCATTAACCGTCTAAAACTCACTCTAGTGGTATCCCTATGCTTCTTTCATCACTTGACCATCTTCTGGGTCACTTGAAAAAAATCTTATTTGCATCCTTAAAGCAGTATATTTCTCTGCTTACATCTTTTTATTCCTTAACACCCAATACAGACTTCATACAGTTCGCATTTATGGTGTATGAAAGTGTCATTCCTCACAGTTCCCTCTTTAGCATCAAAATGAGAGTCCTCTTGCTTTTTGTATACTAGGTAGCTCTTTATATCTTCTTCTTCCTCTGCTGCAAGAAGGGCTTGATCTACCAGTGTACATTTTAACAGTGACATAAATCATGGAGCACACCACCAGTAATGATTATTCAAATGTATATAAAGCCAAGTTCGTTCATTCAAATACAAGCAAGTTACTTAAACATGTGGTGCACTAAGCAGGTGCTGAGCTCTTTGGATCAAAAATCATTGATTTTATTACACACAATTGCTAGAATTAATATAACACCTTGAAAGCTCAGCTCACTACCCAAAAGCTTGCCAATTACTTTCAAACTTATGTGCTGATCTAGTAAAGATATTTTCTTCCACTGAAAACCTCACCTCAGTATGGAATTTTAGCTTGAAACAGGAACAGGAGCTTCACATCAATATTGCTGAGATCTGGCCTATAGAGATTAATTAGAAAGTTGTTCTTTTTACCTGTGTTAGTGAAGATCAAAGTATAAACTCAGGCATGTTTTAGGACAGTATATGGTCTCAGCCTCACATATCTTTTTCTCTAACACATACCTATTAGAGAAACAGAAGTCTCAAGGGATTATACTACTGTTTAAATGTGAATTTCCATCTGTCCAGGAATTGAGCTCCTGCCCTTCAAAGCATACATTGTTGTTTAGATTTGTAATGTGGTATAGCAACATGCCTGAATCATTTGAGGGACGTGATGTTTAAGGTTAAGGAACAGCCTACCCTTTCTTACCAGTGTTTCTGCTATATTACTGATTAAAATTATTTGGTATAAGATATCTGGTGTGAGCTGGTCTTAACATTTACATACATTCAACAGTTTTTACTTATCCTTACTTTTACTTTACTTACAGAAACTTATTCTGTTCAGCAATACAAATGAGAGAGACTTCAGTTCCTTCTAGTGCCTTGTCAAGGATACTGCTTGCTAAATTCCAACAGACTACACCCACAAGAAGAGAATTTGGCACAGCAAATCTTATCTGTTAGCTCTCAGGAACAACATAGAAGAATCCAGTATGCTTCTTAGAAAGCAAGTTTCAAACTTCCTGAATTTCAGAAGTCTGGACTGTTCCATCTGGGAAGAATAAAAGCACCTCAAAATATTAAAACCACTTTTTTTTTTCTCCTTTGAGCTCATAATTTTGTAGTCAACTCTGAACTCTAAAACCAGTCAAAATATTTTGTTACACATAATTAAAACTATTTCTTTAATTTAAAATATTTCATTTTAACTTGTGACCTATAATAAAAGCTGAAAATGAATATACTATTTTCAAAGTCCTTTGAAAGATACTTCAGTATTAAGTAAATAATATATATCTTGCTTTATTATTCTTCACACTCAAAAGAAAGATATAGATTTAATCCCTCATCCGACCAAACAAGCTATATATGTATGATGGCAGGAAATTCTTTCTCCCTAATCCCAGCTTCACCAAACCCTATTTAATCTTTCAACTTGCTGACAAACTCTACATGGCTTCTGCCCATTTTATCTTTTATAGTTATTGAAGGACAAGTCCTGTAGTTTTCCCCAAATGCCAGTTCTGGGTATTTCTTGGAAGATTTTCTGTTCTTCCTTGTCAGGCCATCTTTGTTATGTGACATGCTGAAGTGCCAAATTCTCCATCAGGCTGAATGCAATCTGCTACAATGGAGTTTTGACTACAGAATGAAACACTTACTCCTCTGAGTATAAGAACCAAGTAAAAATGATTTCCTCTCTTTTTGTGCAATTCATATGGTAAATGATAATTCATAATCATAAACTGGATGGTATTTACCATAATCAGAGATCAGAATTTATAAGGAATCTCCATTATGTGGAGACACTGTATCTAATCGCTCTGCAACATTTCTGCTAGTTGGGGCACTTAAGGGGTCTTTTTATTCCTACCCAGCTAGCTATTATCACGAAACTTGTAGGAACTTAATACCATTGAGACCTATGACCCTTTCTCAAATTTGTCTGAAAGCAGCCAACAGGTTCAAGTTACAGGGAGGGGAAGGAGAGAACAGACACAGACATACACGCACATACACAACCCACGGTCATATAACCTTAGGTTCTTAAGAAACAAGACTAAAACCTTCCTTGTATTTAAGAAATCAAAAGATGAAAAAATTTCTCCTGTTTGAAAGCAGATGACATAAGTGTTTTCTATATGAAAGTTAGGTAGCAATAGATAAAAAATTTTGTACGATTGTTAGCATACTGGTATGATTAAATTC